>CAWUFW010013989.1:0-439883 GCA_963921515.1 Calotriton arnoldi
CGTGTCATGTGTGTTCGGGGTGGGGCTGATGTGTGTGCTGCTTGGTTGTGTCCCTGTGTCTGTGTGCGACGCATGCATGGCGCTGCGGTTGGCCTCTGCGTTGTGCGCATGTGTGGCGGCGTCATCGGCGCTTTGGGGCCGTGACGGGGTGGTTGGTTCCTAGTCCCAGGTGGTGTGTACACATGTGTTCCGCGATGTTACGATTTGGCCTGTGTGTCATATGTGGATGCAATGGTGGATGTGTAGTGTACACGCGCTGGTGGGGGTTGTCCGCTTTTTCCGCCCTTGCACTGTGTGCGCTGTTTGCGTGCACTTGTTGTGTGTGTGCCTACCTGCGTCTCCGCGGTACGTTGCGTCCTTGGTGGTGCATCAGCAGAAGCATGGGAAGGGCCTGCAGTGCTGGATTCATGCTCGGGGTGCCGCTTCTTCGTTGTCCGTGCTCGGCGTCCGTGTTACCGCTTCGGTTTGTCGTACGGTGTCTCTTAGCCGTGGGAGCCGTTTGTTTGCGGCATCGTAATTTATACGCCGGGCGGGACGTGATTTCGTCGGACGGTGTGTGTCAGTTGGGCTGCGCCGCTACGTGTACGGGCGCACTTTGATGGCGGACGGTGTTGCTGGCTTGCCGGCGGTGTTTGGCCTACTTTTCGCATCGTAATTGGACGGGCGTGTGGACTGCTGCGTGCCGGCGGTAACTGGTGCTTTTTGCATCCGCCAGCACGGCGGTGGTGCTTCCGCCCGCCATCGTAATGAGCCCCTAAGTGTTGTGCTAAATGGGAGTGGTAAATTGTTTATATATTTATTTTAATAGTTTGCATAGTTTTGTTTAAATTGTAGTGGGAATGGTATGCGTATTAAATGTTATAATTAATTTTGCATTGTTATAATTTAAATTATGTTTTGTTTATTTGAAATTATAATATTTTTAATTATTAATATTTGTTAATTGGAAAATTAGTTTTACTAAGTTTGAAGATTTTTAAATAGTTTAATGTTTTAATTTAATTAGAATTTTTTTATAGATTTTTTGTTATTTGTATATGTATATATATAGATATATATATAGAAGCTATCTCTCTGTCTCTCTCTCTCTATATATATATATATATTTATTTGTTATATTTTTTTATAATTCTAAAATTATAAAATACATTAAAATTATTAGTTTAATAATTGTTTTAAAGTAAATATATATATATATATATTCTTCCACGGATTATTGTAAACGATCACAAAGAGGTTGTTTTCACCACCAGATGTTTAATTTTCAGTTGAGTACCCACAAAGGGTATATATACCAAGACAGGTTGCGGTTGCTCCTTCTGTCTCCCCCCGCCCCAGGCAGGCAGATCGTCAAATACCGGCGGAGCACGCCGGTTGCAAATATTCTTCCACGGATTATTGTAAACAATCACAAAGAGGTTGTTTTCACCACCTGATGTCTAATTATCTGGAAAAGTAGTCAACAGGGTTCTGATCCTTCCCTGGACGATGCACAGTGGTATAATCATACTCTTGAAACCATAGTCCCCATTGTTCAATGCGAGGAGGCATTTTGGCCTTTGGATTTCCAAATATAGTCAGTTATTCTGGATGATCATTTGCCATCATAAAAGGTTTTCCGTACAGGAATACAGGGAAATGATCACAAGCCCATACCACAACTAGGGTTTCTTTTTCAGGTTGTGAGTAGGCACGTTCTGTTTGGGACAAACTTCTACTTGCATATACCACAGTATGCCTTTGAACATTCAGGTGCCAACTGTGCTGGGCAAGGATAGCGCCTAACCTGACTGGGCTAGCATCAACAACAACCTCTGAATGAAGCTTAGGATGGAAATATGCCATTTCAGTAGCATTCTCAATGGCTTGTTTAATTTTCTTAAAACTTTTCTCACATTCATTTAACCAATGAAATGAAAAAAAAAATCTCAAAATGTGTAGAAGCTACAGCAGTTGCTGGTGTTTCAGACCCAGTCTCTCTTTCAGCTATTAGATCTAATGAACGATTGGTCAAGTCAGGTCTCTCAACGGAGCACTTACACTGGCAAAGTCTTTTATGTATCTTGAACAGTAACTTGCCATGCCAAGAAATGAACATACCACGGAAACATCTTGCGGCGGATCAGCATTTGTCAGCGCCCGCACTTTAGCAGGATCTGGTGTCATGCCCCCGTCAGAAAAGATACGACCAAAGAATTTTAGCATTGTCTTATGGCACTTACACTTGTCTACATTCAAAGTCAAACCTGTTTTGGCAAGCAAACTACAAACTGGTGTAAGAGATTTACTGTGTTCTTTTTGTGTAACTCTGAAAACCAATATGTCATTGCTGTAATTGAACGCATTCATGACAGGCTGGATGATACGTCTTTTGTATAGAAACAGACTGACATGTGTAGAAAAGGCTATAGTGTACCTGCAATCTTCTTCAGGTTCCTACTGATGATAACCTTTATTTAAATCAAAGCGAGAGAATACCTTTGCACCATTTAATTGCGTTATCATGTCAGCAATGTGTGGACCTGGATGTTGTTCTCGTTCAATTGTCTTGTTAGCCTGACACATGTCAACGCATATGCGTACAGCTCCTGAACTGTCAGTTTTGGGCACTCCTACTATGGGAGAAAACCGATGGCATTGGACCAGTGGAACGCTCAATAATATCATGCCTCAGTAATGATACAAGTTCTTTCTCAACAGCTTCTTGCGAATGAAAAGCAATTTGTCTATGTCTTTGAGCAACAGGATGGGCGTCCTCATTAATATGTAACTTCACTTTCATAATCTTAAGTTTTCCCAAACCATGAAGTAACAAAGGGAACTGACTTACTATTTTGTAGTGAGCATTCATGTTGTAATTCACACAAATCAATCCCATATCAGTGGCTGTGCTGAAAATGAGTAGACAGGGACTGGGCACCATTCCTGGAAGCACATGGAAGGGGGCTTGTACCTTCGTTTTCTTGTGTTTCATTGTCGCTACAAATGAACCTTGACTTTTTAAGGCCGTAGATGCAGCCCATGTAAGCACTTTGGTTTTTGATGGCATAAGTTGTGGCAATGGAGATAGTTCAGTGTATTTCGCCTAAGGGATAATGTTTATCAATGTACCACTGTTGATAATGAAAGTTATCCAACAGCCATTTACTTTCAGTGTAATCTTCGAACACTGTTTGAATGACTTTGATACTTTGGCATGTCGATTTTTCTTTGACTGACATTTTCCTTCACAAGCGGCCAAAATAACATGCACACGCTTTTCTGAGGTAACCATCAACATTGCGCAATCATTTTCATTGTTTTCACTTGATACTGATACAGAAGAACTGTTTGACAATGATTTAGATGACCATCAACTTCGTTCATTGTTGATTTGTCTCAACTGATGTTGCTGCTTGACCTTGTGGGTGTGCTTCGAAAGTTGATTCTGGAACATTCTGGTGGCCATTTTGTTTGTGCGCCGTGATGCATTTAATTTTTCCTTTGCTTTGCAAACCATCACAAAATGGCTTTCCTTCCCACTGCTTTTACATATCTGTCCAAGAGCGGGACAATTACCTTCGTGTGGAAAAGAAAATCCAGGGAGGGTGCTGTTCGGAGGTGGAGGGGCAGGTCGTTCCAGGTCTTGGCAGCAATGTAGGAGAAGGAGCGGCCTCCACAGTGGCTGTGACGGACACGGGGTGTGTGTGCAAGGGAGAGTGAGGCAGAGTGCAGGTGTTTTTGGGGCAAGTAGAAGTTCATGAGATGGTTGATGTAGGATGGTCCTTGATCATGGAGAGCTTTGAATGCGAGCATGAGGATCTTAAACTTGCATCACTTCTGGATGGGAAGCCAGTGGAAGTTTCTGAGGTGAGGGGTGATGTCGGTTTGTCTGGGGAGGTCCAGGATGAGTCTGGCTGCGGTGTTCTGAATGGTCCGGAGTCTTTTGATGAGCTGGGTGGATATTCCGGCATAGACAGTGTTGCCATAGTTGAGGCGGCTGATGATGAGGGCCTGCGTGACGGTCTTCTGGTGTTGATTGGGATCCATCTGAAGATTCTGTGGAGCTTGCAAAGGGTGTGGAAGCAATAGGAGGTTGCTGCGTTGACTAGTCATTTCAGGGTCAGTTGGCAGTCGAGGATGATGTTGAGGTTGTGTGCATGGTCTGTCAGTGTGGGTGTTAGTTCGAGTTCAGCTAGCCACTAGCTGTGGTCCCATGCGGAGGTGTTCTTCCCGAAGATCAGAACTTCTGTTTTGTCGGAGTTGAGTTTAAGGTAGCAGTCTTTCATCCATTTGGCTACGTTGGTCATTGCATTGCAGAAGTTGGCTTTGGCATTGGAGGGGTCTTCATTGAGCGAGAGGAATAGTTGAGTGACGTCAGCGTAGGAGATTATGTTGAGTCCATAGGATATGATGACGTCTGCAAGGAGGGACATGTAGATGACGGACAGGGTGGGGCTGAGGGATGATCCTTGGGGTACGCTGCATATAATGTCCTTGGGTGTGGAGGTAAAGGTAGGTAGTCAGATGATCTATGTGCATCCTGAAAGGAAAAAAGCGATCCACTTGAGGATGTTTTGCTGTATGCCGATGTTGCGGAGTCTGTCGATAAGGGTGTGGTGGGATACGGTGTCAAACCCAGCAGAGAAGTCGAGGAGGATCAGGGCCACAGTTTCTCTGCAGTCGAGGAGAGTTCTGATGTTGTCTGTGGCGGCAATCACAATGCGGTCTCTGTGCTGTGGTTGGCATGTAATCCTGAGTGTGAGGCATTGAGGAGGTGGTTTTGTTCCAGGTATTTGGTGAGCTGTTGGTTGATGGCTTTTTCGAGTACTTTGGCTGGGTAGGGGAGCAAGGAGATCGTTTGTTATTTTTTAGGTCACTGGGGTCGGCAGAGTGCTTCTTTAGGAGGGGTCTGACCTCTGCATGTTTCCATTCGTCTGAGAAGGTTGCTGTAGAGATGGATGTATTGAGGTGAGTTTCATGCTGATAGGGTTTGTTCCAAGGTTGAAGAGATGGTGAGGGCAGAGGTCGGTGGGTGCCCTGGAGTGGATGGATGACATGATGGCTGTGGTGGTCCGACTGGTAAGCGGAGACCAGGTGGTTATTGTTCAGCTGGTGTTCGCTGGTTGTTCGAGGTTGTCGAGGCTGAGAGTCATGGTTTGGGGGTCGAAGTTGTTGTAGTTAGAGACAATCTTGCTGTGGAAGTAGTCTGAGAGGGTGTTGCAGAGTTCCTAAAAGGGGCTGATGGTGTTCTCTGTGGCTGTCGGGTTGGAGAACTCCTTGACAATTTTGAAGAGTTCTTCATGTGGTTGGCTGCTGATTCGATGTGGTCAGTGATTGTTGCTCTCTTGGCTTCCTTGATGCGCAGATGGTAGTTGCTGAGGGTTGCTTTGTGAGTGACTCTGTCAGAGGGGTCCTTGGTGATGCGCTATCACTTCTCAAGTATGAAGCAGGTGCCCTTGGTGGTACTGAGCTCTGGTGTGTACCAGCTGGCTTGTTTTGAGGTTTAGTTGGTTTTTGCTGGCTTTATCAGGCGACTCTGTCGGTGAAATTGTTGATCCAGGCAGAGAAGTTCAGTATGGCCTGGTCAAGGTCTGCGGGCATTTCGGGTTGTGTGATGCTGAGGGCCTGTGTCCATTAAGACTCGGTTACCTTGCCCCAGCTGGGGTGGGTGGAGCTGTGGTGCTTGTCAATGGTAAGCTGGGAACCAGAGATGGTAAAGTGAATGATGGAGTGGTCGGACAGGTGAGTTTTGTGACCTGGATTAATTTGATTCTTTCGCTGGAAGTAAAACTGGCATCAAGTATGTGTCCAGCTTTGTGTGTGGGTTCGGTGACCGGTTGGGTGAGGCCAATGTTGTTGAGGTTCTCCAGGAGGGAGTTAGAGCTGGCATAGTTGGGGTCATCAACGTAGAAATTGAGATCGCCGAGCAGGATGTAGTGGTGGAAATTAATGGCAAGGGGGGCAATAAGGTTGGAGATGGCATCGCAGAAGGCTGGTTTGGGTCCCGGAGGTCTGTAGGCGAGGGTGCCTTTTATTGTGGTCTTAGCGTTGTTTGTGTTCGGAGGTTGAGGTGTTCCTTGAGAGACATTGGGTTGTCATTGGTGACAGTGCATCAGATGGTTTCCTTGAAGATCATGGCGATGCCCCTGCCATGTTTGTTGCCGTGTTGTTGACTCAAGAGTGAGCCCTTGCGACGTTCTGATCTAGGGATCATCTTTAATGATAGCTGGAAACTTTTTACTATTCCAAAGATACTGTGGTGAGACTGTGGTGATGGTTGTGCCCTCATCAAACACAACCCCTATGCTTGATCTGGGTTGCGGCACCTGGGGCTGAGGTCGTACCAGCTCACTTTGCTCCAAATCTGCTAAGTAAATAACTGCTTTCTTCTTAGGCATCTCTTTGTGTGTGATCTTTGTCTTCACCACTTTCTAATTGTAATGTTATCTTACACTTTGAAAACCCGGCTGGATCTGCCTTTAGCATTCACGCTCCAGATTATGGAATGACTCTATATTGCGTAGCAGCACAATACCTTACGTATGACCTGACTGGCAGGTTCTTGGTCATTGATACGAATATTTCTTTGCAATGCTTTAGTAGTTTTTAACTTCTTTACGGCAGCTGGAGTTGTGCTTTGATTCCACGTGCATTAAGCATCGGTTCCTCATTTCGACTGCAACACATGTGGCACGCATGAGCAGTTTGCTTGGTCCATGGCAAACTCTCTGGGAGAGCACGGTCAATCTTCTGGTTACTTATCCCCTAATTTGTCAGCCAGTTGTAGCGTCCTCCCCAATCTGGGTACCGGTGGAAGGACTACACCACACACAGAGCTTAGGAATACACATCTTTGTGTGTATGAATGTAACTGCGAACTCAACATTCTAAACTAGCCTTAGGTGCATTCCGCTCTAACACTTACGTCAGAGTTCTACGGCATCCATCTGGAGCCAAAAGCGTTCCATCAGTTCTAATTTGCAAAACACTACACCATTGAGATTTAGAATGGGTGAAAATCCTGTCTTTGGAGCACGGGAATAACACAAACAAACTGAATATGAATGTATGTTGTTCACATCATGCATAATTTTATACTATTTTACGAGCACAATTTGTACTCACGTCACATTTCATGCTAAAGAATGGCAAAAAATGCAGGGTCAGCATTTTGCATGATAATGCTTAATTTCATGCACATTTTGGGGGATTTCATGTAATTTTCTCAAAGGAAATTGTGCAAATTCACCCTGACTTAGAAGACTGTGTTTGGTTTTCCTGAATCCAAGGTCAAGGCTAACCATCATGTGTTCATAACCCTGAGTTCAGAACCATTTCTGGATGCCTAAAGTACCAAGATAAAAGCTGGGGCTTGCTCAAAATTGTGAGATTAGTTGATCTCCAGGTCACAGCTGTATGGTTAAAGCTCCAGACATCTTATTTCTCCCAGTCTTCTCTCAGCTGTTACCTGTTCTACCAGACCTGATCCTCTAGCTCTTCCAGAATCCCTCCTGAATACTGTGATAGTACCATAATAGACAAGTGTGGCTCAGGATGCTACAACTCTTAGGCCTATCTCACAGGAGGTTGTGTTTTGCAAGTCCAGACATTGACACAGACCCCAACCCCTATGCCCATTGTGCCCAACCAGCAATGCTTCTTAGTGCTCGTGAATCATTTTATTATTTTTTTCATGAAGGCACCAGCGTCTCTGCCATGGAATTAGGACATTTATGTACTAGAAAGGTCTGAGTCCTTACACTGAAGCCAGCACTCATTATTGAGCCCCAAGCTCTCATGCCAGCTTATGAAACCTAGAAGAAACTAGCACTCTGAGCTAGCTCTTTTAGGGTACAAGGAGAATGCAAGCACCTGGAGACTTCTCAGTGATTGTGTCAGAGAACCCCCACTGCTCAAGATGTTGCACTAATGGAAGCTTCCCTGAAGGGCAAGGCTTCATCCCCACCACCATATGAACAAGAAGACTAGTACTCTGATTATGAGTGTCCAACTAGGGGATATAATCTTTATTGCACCCGATAAAATCCTATACCCGAGTATTCAACATTTGTTGGGTGAAATAAATCTCACGTATTAGAAGTTAAGCCCTTCAAAATTGGGTATAACTTGTGGATTGTGGTACTTTCTGCACCAAAATTCACACGTCTCAGTATTTTCCAGGCATTTTACCCAATCAACAGTAGCAGGGTTTATTTACCAATATATATCTAGGAGAAATTGCAGAGTCGTGGACTTTATTTCACTCAGTAGTTACAGGGTACAGTAAAGTCGGCAAAATTCATAGAGCCCTATTCACAAACTGTATTTTGTTGCATGTAAAAAGCAATACAATAGTACTACTTACTTAATGCAAAATGCAATTATAAACCAATGTATTGTCTAAGTGAGTGTGTTGCAGTACCTGTGAGTGGCCTTGCGTGGTGTTGAGGTTACACCAAGACTGGTATGGAGTACATATGCAACAACTACTTGTGGCCTTTTTTCTCTAGTAACATTAGATGTGTAGCTTGTGAATAGCATTGGGCTTACTTTCTTTCACTGAGTGAAATAAAGACTTATAGACAAATATATTTAAAACAATAATATTATATATATATATATATATATTTCATATATATTTATAATTTAATGGTATATATATATAATATAATTTAATGTTAAACAATTGTATATCTAAAGGCAAAATAAATATCATTTTATCAAAATAAATGTATGTAATTTATTTTTAATTTTCACACATAACTCTTAGTCATTTTGTTTTATTTCAGGAGTATTTTATTGAGCATTTTTCATAAACAATAAACAATAAAGAGCAAACAAAATAAAAAAGAGTCTAATAATACAAGAGACCAATCTTAGAAATACATTTCTGTAGCGTACAGATCTGGATGGTTGGTAACAGTTGATGAGCACAAGAAAAGCAACATATGATGTCTCAATGGGCCCTTAAGTGGAAGGGTCTGACATATAATAAATGATAGAGGTAGATAAAGAGAGAAGGAAGGGGTGCTAGAAGGTATAGAATCGGCCACGCTCTGTCTGTGGGTAACATCTAGGGGGCTCGTAGAGCAATTAGTTTCAAGTGGAGTTCAGGTTATGTGCTCCGATCCCTCTAAGGAGTCATCACGGATTTATGAGGGTGACGTTGTCAGGTCTAGTTACTCTCATGTTTGTGCACGTGCGAGAAGGGGAGACATACCGGAATGTAGAGGTGGATCTCCTGTTAGGCTTTCATGGTGGTTTAGAGGTGGCAAAATAATTGTCAAGGGAGTTCCAGATAGGCGTGCTGTGTACAATCCACAGGGAATTTTATAGTGAAATGTTATCTGCTCCTCTCAGGAAGGAGACCCAGTTTAGCCAGGATCGGAAGGAGGTGATGGATGTGTTCTTCCAAATGGGTAAAATAGTTTTGCATGCAGCAGTGAGTAGGATATCAATTAGTAGACTGTCTGCATGAGATCTTATGTTTGGGTCTAAAAAACCCTCGATTAGTGTTAAGAAAGTCCGCTCTAGAGGGATTCCACAGGTGGAATGGATAAAGCTAAACACTGAGTCCCAAAAAGGGAAGACTGCGCTACAATAGAAGAGGAGATGAGGGAGATCACCCATGGGGTCATTGCAATTCCAGCAAGCTGGGGTCTCTCTAAGGGAGAGTTTGCGGAGGCGTGCAGGGGTCCAGAACCTCCTGTGTAAGTGTGGGGGAGATTTTATAGGAGGCCACTGATCTCCTAGTAATTTTCAATACATAATATATATTTATAAACATTTTATGTTGGGTGGGATTTTTAAATAAATCTTTAAAAAAATGTAACTTAATTTGAAATATTTCAATACATTTATAAATCAAAATTAGCAGTGTTATAGCATTTTTATATTGTTCTACATTTAAGATAAATATAAAAAATTATTCTACACTAATATTTAACATTAACATATTTTACTATTTCTTTAAGTGTAATACACTTTTTACATTTTCTCCATACTTTACCTACTAGTATTAAATTTATACTAGTAAATTGTTACTTCTTTCCCTGTTTCAGGGGGTGGAGACATGATAGGCTACATTTTGGAATAAATTTACACTAGAAAATGGTGAATAGCCAAAAAGTAGTACATTTACTACTAATTGTAAGAGTACATTTACACGTGTAAATTTACCTTTGTGACTAGGCCCTAAAATAATCAAAGAGTGGTTTGTGCAAATGTTGATCTCTACTTCAGGTAGTCTAATATCATCATCATCATGGTAAGCTGTGGTCTAAACCTAAGGCACTGGTTCAGTCTTCAAGCCCTCTTGCTCACATGCATCCAGTGGGGGAGTCTAGGCACATGCTCAATTTAGATAAGAAAACTGATTAATCCATTGGGCCAACATAGCCACAGTCACCAGGACCATGAACGTCAGACTCCATGTCTGCAAGCAGGCATTGCTAAAGTTTTCAGACCTAAAACCAAGAGCAGCAGTAGAAAGCCATTACCTCCCATTCAATTAGGCTAATATCTTCTATGCCTTCTATCCCTCCACTGAAATGATTTTACAGCAGTAAGAAACATTGTTGTGACCAACATACTGGGAGCTATACAAATAGTGTTGACTGAATCCTGTCCTCTTTTAAACTGACTAAGCCTCCCAAGCCTCACACTTCTATCTACGTTTCCCCCAGCTTGGCATCCTGGTCAAAGAAGAGGCCTTTTAGGGGAAAAGCCATGCCTCTGCCCAAGGCTCCTACAGAGGTCAAGAAATTCCAATAACATTCCAGCAGGCTTGATATCCTTCTCATGTCCATCTCAGAAGGTTCTCACCACTAAAGTGTGGCGAAGGCCTTTGCTTCAGTGTCTTCAATGGTGTCAAATCAACAGTAATAGACAGGTCCTCTCAAGGTATGTGAAATGTATATATCTACAGCTTCCTTCCTATACAGCTTCCATCCAGGCCACTTAAGTCCAAGTCTGCATATTAGAATGCTGAGATGTATTCCTTCCAGTAGTAGGAGAGCCTGTAATTTCATAGGGAAAGGGGTGGTAAGATCACTGCCACTAATTCATCGTAAGAAAGAAATGGAGCTCTGCTATATCCAAGATCTTCACAATCTCAACCAGTACTTCTTCTTGCAGAAACTCAGCATGCTAACCATATTCCAGGTCTTGAAAGAACATTCGCTGACTGTTTTCTGAGGATAAAATGCTTATGTTTGTGTACCTGTCCTACAGAAAGACAGGAAGTACATCAAAATTGCAGTAGAAAAACAACAGCCTCAGTACAAAAAGTTTGATTAGAGCTTTGATAAATGAGCTGGCATTAGTAAACCTGACTTTAAACCTCAGACACTTAGATCTGGGTTTGCAGTGAACTGTGCAAAACCCCCCTTACTGTTTGTGTTTTAAGGGCCACTCTGGATTCCAAGCTGGCAAAGCCCTATGCTCCCACAGAGAGGATACCAGACACTTTTTGGGGAATGATGACATGCTTTCATGGTGGTGTCAGAGGCTTCTGAAACTACAAAACTCTTGAATAGGATTAGTTCCACATTCCAAGCTCCTCATACACTAGGGGGTTCATTATGATGGTGATCCACCCGCCATCACAACATAATTTACCCCCGCCATATTACTATGGCGGGGGGTACCGCGGCGGACGGAAAGTCCGTCCGCCACTTTTCCGCCGGTCGGCAATCGTCACGATTGCCGGCCGGGCAGAACTCGGGCATAATATGGTGGCGGTGCCTGGAAGGCACCGCCATCCATATTATGATGCCTGGCGGTTCTGGCCCTTTCATGGCGGCGATGCCGCCATGAAAGGGCTGGTGGGAATTGCTGTGGGGGCCCGTTGCGGGCCCCCGGGGGGGTGGGTGGGTGGGGGGCTGCACTTTACATTGCCATGCTCAAGGTGGCAGGCACCGCGCGGTGCCTGTCACGTTGTACATGGCAATGCACAACATGCCTCTTTTGCATTGCGTCGGGTGCTGCTTAGAGCAGCACCCGCCGCAATGTTAGAGATGCGGGATCCGCCCGCCATCACAACATAATTTACCCCCCGCCATATTACTATGGCGGGGGGTACCGCAGCGGACGGAAAGTCCGTCCGCCGCTTTTCCGCCGGTCGGCAATCGTCACAATTGCCGGCCGGGCAGAACTCGGGCATAATATGGTGGCGGTGCCTGGAAGGCACCGCCATCCATATTATGATGCCTGGCGGTTCTGGCCCTTTCATGGCGGCGATGCCGCCATGAAAGGGCTGGTGGGAATTGCTGTGGGGGCCCGTTGCGGGCCCCCGGGGGGGTGGGTGGGTGGGGGGCTGCACTTGGGGGTACCTATGGTACCCCCCTACATTGCCATGCTCAAGGTGGCAGGCACCGCGCGGTGCCTGTCACGTTGTACATGGCAATGCACAACATGCCTCTTTTGCATTGCGTCGGGTGCTGCTTACATCAGCACCCGCCGCAATGTTAGAGATGCGGGATGCGACCGCCAGGGTGGCGGTCACATCCTAATTGGTGGTGCGGGACTGCCGCACCGCTGGCGGCCGGTCCCAGCACCGCTAGGGTGGCGGGCGGACTTCAGTCCGCCCGCCATCCTAATAGGCGCCTTGGTGTGGTTCCACCAGATAGAGGACAGGTATGTACAACTGTTCAACAGTCAAGCCAGTGCTTCTGCAATCAACCTTTCTCTGATTCCAGAGGTGTAAATATGTGCATATACTCCCAACATTCTGGTGGGATGCCCTTCGACCTACCATTGCAGCACATTTCTGTCATTATCTGCTCATCAGAGTTCAAGTTGTGTGCTTACTCTGGAGATCACTCATTTGATTGACTGATCAAATTTATTTGTTCTTCCACATTAATCTGCGGAAAATACAAACCATTTACAGGACATGAAAGCATCTTCTTGATCCTAATATCATTTTATTCCATTGGGTAAGTCCAGAGAAGAAATAATCCACCAGAAGAACACATTGGCCCTCTTTTCTTTTGTATTAGAAGCCAAAGGGATGGTCATTTTGCTGAGGTTGGTTGGGTGGCTGTGAAATGGTGGGAGAGAGCTGCAGGCATTTTTCTGCTGGTGGCCTATATCATGAGGGTCGTCAGCAAGAGACTAGAAGGTTTGCACTGATATCTTCTCTGTCTCCACAATTGGGAATTTTATGGTGAAATCCTCAATACAGCCACCAATGCCACAGACATCTAGCTGAGAAGTGTCTTCCTCCTGGATTTGCTGGTAGCCTGACTCCATTGAGAAACCAACCCTGTACACAGACTTTCTTATATGTTTTTCCCTGTCACTTCTGATTCTGAAACTCATGTGTAAGATCAAAGAAAGCCCAGGTGTACTGTCATTCTGTAGGTCAGAGCTTGGGCTAAAAGGTCATCGTATTGAACATCCTACTATTGCTTCAGGGGGAACATATACACATTTACCAGAAGAGGAGCCTCCTGCCCATCAGGGCAGATGGCCATACAAGCATCACTACCATTGTTCAGCTTATGCACTTAGTTATTTTGCCCTACATGGCTTCTTCTTTGTGTCAGACATCTGAGCATTTGCCAGGTAGTCCTGCACCACAGCACAGAATGGGAATGGCTGGCTGAGGTTCTACTATTGTGCTCTATCAAAGAACATAAACAAAGTACTTCATCAGTGAAAAATTCCAGGTTCTTCACAATTTATCAGAATCAATATGTAGGTTACTACCTGTATGGCTTATCACAGCCATTGGTGGTTACAGAAAGAGATCAGCAGAACCACTCTTCATCATGAAGGACATTAAATTAAATCTGAGTGACTTAATGCCCCTCTTACATCCTCTGTCGGATTTTTTTGTTCTTTGGAGCTGGAATCTGGTTTGTTTTAAGATTAATACACGACCTTCTCCAGCCAACATACAAATGTCAAACCTATTGGATTTGCAAATGCCTGTTAAATTTAGTAATTGATGAATGTGCATTCTCATGTAGAAGATGGTTTTTGCCAGGACATTTGCACATGGTACCCAATGCACAAAGCTCTAATTAAACATATTATTATGCTTTCCAGTACAATTACTAAGAGGGGGCTCATGAGTTTTGTGAGTAGAGTGGTGACTTTGACAACAGGAAGAAGTTTGTGATTTTTGGACTCTGGAAATTAACTGGGGAAGAAACATTTGTGAGCTTCCATTTTTGAGGATGCATTTAGCTCAGTGGTTATATAGAATGAAACAAGAGGCTAGAATAATAATTCTGGTAGTATTGCCCCTGGCATCCTTTGAAAGCAGATGAAGGACAAGTAGTAACTGTACAAATAAATGCCCATTGTATAAAGATCTGAAAGAGACAATGAAGCACTTTCTGTTTTTATGCCCCCTGTATAATTCAAATAGAAAAACCTAGCTTAAATCTATTCATACAGAATCTCAACTCAGATCATTGGGCGCACTGTTAATGTGCAAAATGGCAATGAAGAGGCAATAGTGGTGGTAGTTTCTAAATGGTTGTTATTGCCTGGTGGAAGTGCACTATCGATTTAAAATTAGCAGGTTAGCATATGGGTTCTTATTTGTATTTGGCCTAGTACTGTGAGCTTGAATATAGTATGGTAAGCGAAGCTTGACCTGAGAAAGATATTGATTATTAAATTGTGTGATCAATATTGCTTGTATAAGTCTTGGCTGTGGGGCAACAAGGCTGTGCAAAGGGTGTTATATGTTGAATGTTTTTAATATAGGAACAATATTTAATCTTGCATGTGTTGGGGTGGAAAAGTACCTCACATGGTGACGGATGTGTACCCCTGCCCTGAGTGCCCCATCCTTAATGATGTCTGGATCCCTGGTGCTGATTTTTGTTGTCATGGGCGAACATGGATCATGCGTGTGTTCCATGACATAAGTCAGTCTCACGGATTGCAGACTTGTTGGAACAAGAGGGGTGCCCAAAGCACTCCCTGATAATGGTGAAAGGCTATTGCCTTTGTCAGCAGTTAGGTAGCACGATTGTGGTGGTGGCAGCATACCGTGTAGTGATCAGTAGAAGTGAACAGGCCCTTTTTACCAGTTTCACTGGGGTGAGGCGTACAGGCTTACTCATATAGAGTTCCGCTGCTGTGTGCTTAACTCACTCTTTGTCTACATCAGGTTAGTGTGTAACACTCTGCAGTGTGTGCATGTAGTATGCATGTGCTGGGTGTATGTGTGCCTGTGAATGGTTCAATACATGGAAGATTCTGGGTTTTATTTTGGCAGACCCAGGGCTGACGGAAGGAGCATGAAGAGGTAGAGGAATCCACCCAGACAGACTTGTGGATTTCGCCATTCCTGTGAGCTGGGTGGGACACAAAACACTGGAGGAAGAAGATATTTCAAAGGGTGCTCTTTCATTCAGGAAGAGGACACTGGAAAGGGGCCTCGGCACATCTCAGAAAGGAGATGGGGCTGATAAGAGAATAATAAAGAGTAGGGCTTGGGGCCCTAGGGTAAAATTTGATATACATAGCACAATGGCTGGCATTCAGGTGTAAACTTCTAGCCACTCCTGTGGCCTGTGTTGTGGGACTATCAAATTTTGGGGCTTATTTACAAGCCCCTATCGCCACCACAGCGTCACTTTTTTGGATGTTGTGGTGGCGACAGGGGCTTCGCCTTATTTTCAAGGCAGCTTTAAGCCACTTAACGTGGCTTAACGCTGCCTTGTAAATAAGTCACCTTTTCAAGCTATACTTAGTGTGAAAGGGGAGGGCAATGGGTGTTGCAGTGGGTGTTTAACCGCAACACCCATTGATTTTGACGCTGCCCCATATTTACACAGGTGGCGTAAATATGGGGCAGCGCCAAAATTAAGACCTGGGAAAACCTGGTCTTACCCTGGCGAAACAAGGAGAAATGTTTAATTTCTCCTAGTTTTTGCTGTTTCCATGTGTGCAGCGTTGTGCAGCACACATGGAAACAGCAAAACGAAATTGATTGTTTATGGCAGGAAGGTGTCCCTTCCTGCACATAAACAATCATTAAAAAAAATTACGTTTGGCAACTTCTATGTGGACTACATTAAGCAGCACACATAGAAGTTATAAAACGCCATTTAAAGATAGTTTATGTGCAGGAAGGGACACCTTCCTGCACATAAACAATCTTCCCCTGCAAGGCAGACACACTTGCACTATGATGCAAGGGTGCCTGTGTTGGCGCTAGGCAGCTAAATTTAGCTCCAGTGCAGGGGGAAATGCAGGGCTGCACCATATTGTTGTAAATATGGTGCAGCCCTGTGTTTCAGAAGTGGTGGAGCGATGCGTCAAGCCAAGGAGGCTAACGCCACGCTCCGCCACTTCCTCATAAATATGCCCCTTAGATTAACTCCTGCTGTGACAGGCTGCTTTCTAGAGGAAGGGCAGGGCAGAGGACAGGGCACCTCAAAAGGAAGCAGGCCCTCCACACAAACTTCAAAGACTCAGACCCTAAATCCCATTTGGTGTCCTGGAAATGGACTATAAGAAGGGGAACTTGAGACCCCCAAAATTGTCAACTGTCAAACAACAAGTTGGGCTGTGCGAAGAGAAGAAGCTCTGTCTGCCTGTGACCAGGGCTGGTGGCTAAGGCATACCAGTCTCCCAGCTGGGTGTGTGGACATCACTGAGGGACGTCCAAGACCACCTGCCCTTGGACCTGTAGTACCAGTACCTCCCTGCTTTCTACAAGCAGTGTGTCCAGAGAGGAAGAGTATAGTGCTGGAGGGAGCGAGGTCCAGTGGGGGATCCTGGTGAGTGGATCCTTGTACAGAGGTGTGATGAGATGGCTGTTGCACCGATCGGGTCATTGCCCGGGTGCAGGTTAAAGTCGGTGACCCCATATGCCAGGTGGGGCCTCCATGAAGTGTACTGCCATGCCGATCAGGCCATAACCCGTGTGAAATAAAGTCTATGACCCCATATGCCAAGTGAGGCTGCTGTGAAGTTTACTGCCATACCGATCAATCATAGCCCATGTGTCGAGGAAAGTCGGCCACCCCATATGCCAGGTGGGGCTGCCATGAAGTTTACTGCCATCCCAATTGAGCCATCATCTGTGTGCGGATTACAGTCAGTGAACCAGTATGCCAGGTGGGGCCACCGGAAAGGAAAAGGATTGGAGCATGGTTGATGCCCTCGTTGAGAAGAGAGTCCTCGGTGGTGTCCCATGCGAGCCTAAGCCATCACTGAGAATCGGAACTAGAAGCCATTGAATACCACACCCAACTTTGGGAAGGATCAAAGGAAACTTATTGCATCAGAGGAGCTCCAAGGGCACCAAGCCGCGGCCCCTGCAGATCCATGAGTGTTACTCATGCAATGCCTGCTGGAACGGTTAATCTGATTGGAGGGCCAGAAGACCACAAGGGCACTTGTCTACAGGGAGTGCTTCGACCTCAGGGGGCTCTGTGTATTGTTTGTGTATGCCATATTTGACTTTGTGTTCACAGTTAATACTACAGTATTTGGGTGGACAGTCATTTATTGCTGCTATTGAACAGACTTTGAGTTGTTAGCCTGTGTTCACCCCCACGTACCTACAATCCCCGCAGAAGCCTTGGACTGCTTGACCCACACTATCGCTAACAGTCAAGTGCTGAAGGGGTACTCGTCCCAGGTACTCAGGATCATTAGTAGGTCAGGAGTAAAACGCCTCAACCCCACGTAGCTCCTGCTTGCCTCATGGCCCTCTAAAAGAGGTTCTGACTGCATGTTATATGGATTTGTATACTTTCAAACAGAATAAACACATTTATAATGATGATTATCCTATGAAGTTGATTATGGAAGGATAGTCTGAGTAGATTAGCCTATTGGGAGAACATTTGCATTAGAACAAATTATCTTAAACAGTCATAAAGACTGAAGCTTAGTTAAGGTATAGAGATGTGGTTTACAAGGAGGATGTGGAGATAAAAGCAGGATTTGGCCTTGATTATGAGTTGTGAGGAAAGTGGGTGGTATTGATCACACCCAATTCCAGATTTTTGTTTCCTTTTTATCTGTTGTTTTCCCCATATATATTTCAGTAGGATTTTGCTGGGTAAATTGTCAAAGGGAAATTTCGCGAATTCAGGCCTTACTTCATTATATTGCATGTGCTAATTACGACAAATGTTTATTTCGCCACCGTCCCCCGCATTCGAAGAACAACCACCGGCGGCAGATCCTTCTCACACCTCGCCGCCAAGACCTGGAACACCCTTCCACTAAGCCTACGAAAGACCCAAGACCTGCTGACCTTCAGGAGGCTACTCAAGACCTGGCTGTTCGACCAGTAGCAGCATCCCTCCCCCCCCTTCCCTCTCCCCAGCGCCTTGAGACCCTCGCGGGTAAGTAGTGCGCTCTACAAATTCTGTGATTGATTGATTTGTGTGGGGATTAGTATTCTTTTTATCAACCTCAAAAAGATGATATGGTAAGTGCATGCACCAATATATGAACCTGTAACCTTTGTGTTGGATGCAGAACTTCATAGTTGAAGAGCCGATGAATAAGGCCACCTTGCAATAATAAGTATAGAAAGAATGGGCCTTGTGCAAAAAAAACAAAGGAGTTTACATTTTATTGGATTTACTACATGCCTAGTCCCCACTTACCTTATGGTGATGACATTAGTGCCCCCAAAACTTCACAGCCTGAACTGTAGCCTCATTTGTTCGCATGTGGATATGTATGAGTTCACAAGGTAAAAAAAGGAAATGCGGATACGCGAGCTGGGATGTTTAAAAATAGTAAACGTGGCAGGAATGCACCATTGTCTTGAAAACCTCCAGGGTCCATCCCACGCTTGGTTTGCCGAATTAAAACCTGCGCTCATGCACCAATACACGTCAATGGACAACAGAAACTTGTGCTAAAACTTTCCTACTTTTTAGTAGCACAAGTTGTCTCTTTTTATCGTACTTGTCGGTGAGTTAGTGTTAATTGATTTAATTCCCCAGCCTCACTGTGACCTGTAGACTGGCCCCGCTCTAAGAATCGTCCCTTATGAACCTGGTTGCGGCAAATTACATCACGCCTGCTGTGGGAGAAAGAGCATAATGTCCAACTTAACCTTTTGGGAAGTTTTTTTTAAAATTTCTAATAGGGCTATTTTCCCCTTTCGCGCTGTCTTTTGCAGCACCGTTTTACCGAATATACATTGCATTTGAATTTAATTCCGCCAAAAAGAAACTGTTTCATCGAACTTGAAATTCCCTGGGGTTATAATTCAAATGAAATACCTAAAAGAGTCCCACCACTCTGCCTATTTTGGGGTCTGTAATGTCTGCCGCATGAGGCCTCATTTTCATATCTGAACAGATGGGCCAAATTGCCATTAACAGAATCTGACAACTCTAAAACTGAAATATAGATGGAGGGGAAGAAATCTGATGATTCAAAGCAATGTTATTGCGCTGAATTCCAAAGGAACTAATAATGACCTCCAAAATGTTATTCCGTATTTTAATGCCCACATATTTTATTATGTACAATTCGAGCGTTCGTCATATAGGTTCATTTTTAATGTTTAGCTGGTTGTAATACGCTCCAGCCTTATTATGATACCAGCCGTAGGAGCCGGGCACTCGGAGGGTTATAAAGAGCAGTACTTAAGGTGACCATAATGAGCTTTAATGCAGTTGGAAGGCTCCGAGCCAAGGAGCAGCTGCCTTCTGGCTTAAAACATTATAATAAAGATCCGCTTTATGTGTTGCAAATAGGCGCATACAACTATATTTATTTTGTCGCGCGTGCCCTATTTGGCTATTTTTCTTTTGCTCTGTATATTTATAATGCAGTACTTAAGTGAGAATGTTTTGCTCCCTGTGATGAAATCAGGCTTTTTTCATGGCTAAAATCAAAAGCGTCCATAAGCATCATTGTGAAGGTGTTTCTGTGTCGAGCAGTTTGATGTCTTGAAGTGTTTTGATTGTGGAAGTGTATTTATTGTCCGTCCTCTAATCGTCACCTGTCGGTACTAGGCGACACGCAAGGAACAGTGGCGTAACAAAACTTGAAGCCCCCCTCCCCCCACCCCCCAGGTACTTGCAGGGCCCCCCCCCCTACTCTCCGGATCCAGTTCGGAGCTCTCAGGCCAGGGGCCTGACAGTACCCGAGGAGGGCTCCTGGAGCTCGCCCCCCCACCCCTCGCAGCGCTGGATCTGCAGGGCCTCTTTTTACGCCACTGATAAGGAAGGATCATTTCTGGTGATGATGTCTACGTGCTTAAAGGGCAATGGCAGAAGTAATATACTCGGAAAGCAAACTTCGAGGGGAAGTTTTTGAAAGGTTCGTTGGAAACAAACAAGACAGGCAAAATGTGGACTACTTTTATACATGCACCCTCCGCGTTTTTTCCCTGATTCTTATGCATTTAGATTCAATTCAAATACAATGTATCAGTTGTCTACTCAGATACACGTATTCTACCACATATGTGCTGGAAACATGGCTCAGTATGTTACACACTTGGTGGGAAAAGCTATACCTGCACGTCACAAGTTAGTGCTTAACAAGTCCCGTTCAACCTGCTTCCTTCCAAGGTCGATGCAATGAGTACGATAAAAATGGGTAACAGTAGCAGCTGTTTACAGCACTTACCTATGCCAACGCGGCGCTATGAAGCGCTATTTAAAGTTAGTGTTGGAACAGAGGATTACACCTGCATTCTTGACTCCACCCATTGGTAATACATTCACTATGAGCTATTAGGCAAAC
This sequence comes from Calotriton arnoldi, assembly GCA_963921515.1. Taxonomy (NCBI): domain Eukaryota; kingdom Metazoa; phylum Chordata; class Amphibia; order Caudata; family Salamandridae; genus Calotriton; species Calotriton arnoldi. The sequence goes on from CAWUFW010013989.1 coordinate 20,686, forward strand.
ACAAGGTGAGGAAAGCTCTTCGCCATCCATACTTTTGTATTTATTCTTTTTATCCTGAAATCGTATGTATTTCTATGACTGTCACAAATGTCTTCAGTGTTGATGCTACTCTGAATAGTGCCTTTCACACTACCTTCCACACAACTACAGCCGCTTACTATCTAGTGCTTGGCAAAACCAGTGACATGCATGCCCATTAGTGAGTGGACACTCATTTGACATTAATCTGTATATGTTAAATACTTGCATGTCCAAACGACATTTAACTGTGTGTGTGTGTGTGTGTGTACACACATGCACAACTCAATTAATGTACATAAGCATAGCAAACATTATACACGTTTATCACACGCTTACATGCATGCACTGTAATAATATACAAATTATGCCTGTGTTTATGGGTGAACTATCACAAAGGAGCACCTTATCCTTTGGTGAATCTGCCCCTTATGGTTTAGCCGTCTGATTTTGCAGAGATTATGATAGGCATGTCAATTTGAGAACATTGTCCGCCAAACTGATGGTCTGCCTGCCCTATTTAGGGTCTTAGATGACCATCCACTAAACTGTAACAAACTTCGCTTTTCAAAAACAATCTCCCACAGCGAGAGGTTGCTATTGAAAAACAAAAAAGGAATGACCCCCACACTCGGGGAGTTTTTTTCCTGGATGTGTTGAGTCTTTATTTGTTTTTCTCTGTCCCTCACCACCAGGCCTCCAGACAGAAAAAAAGAACCTTGAATCAACCACCCTAAATAGATTGGGCGGTATTATGCTCTTCCACTGATGGCCCTTACTCTGTCAGGAGTTTTTCGTTGATGGAGCCAAGGGGGCTCCCTCAACAGAAAGCTGTTGGTCCTCCTGACCCTCAAGGGTGAACTGACCATCTCTTTGGTGGAAAGTGGTACTCCGTCACATTTTTGGGTGGATTACACTGTCAACAAACTCCAAATCAACCCATTAGACAGAAAAGGAACTCAATGACAGCTTAGTTATGGGATGGCATGTGCCACACATAACTCCACTGTTTGGAGCTCCTCTATCTAACAACCTTTAAGATCTATGGAATCCATCACTGGAACATGCAGTAAACACTCCTTTTTTGGGGGGAGTTTTATATAGCGCAAACTCGACCCGAAGGTATCAGAGCGCTTTACATGAGCACCAGTTACGTTACAGAGGGACACATTCATTTTTGTTAGGCACAGGGAGATTAAGTGATTTGCCCAGAATCACAGGATGTTGAGCGTCCCCGCTGAGACTCGAAGCCTGTTCCCCAGCTTCCAGGTCGACCACATTCTGCTGAGAAATACCTGACTTCAATTTTATACAGTTTGAAAGGCGCACAGCTCCTAGGTCAGGGTGGAATGACAATATTATTTATTACAGTGTACACAATGAAAACTAATGCTATAGTCAAATGTATTAAATGATAAAACAAACGTTCCAGGGGAAACCATACAAACAAAAACATCAGTAAGAAGAATAGCTTTCATCGCCCTCAGTAATGCAATGCCTTTCACATGCTGTAGGTTTGCTGAGATGGCATGGGAATTCAACAAACTCACCCAAGAACTTCAACATATCTTCTTCGAAACAGGGTGTGCAGCAATGAATCTCTTTGCCAAAGAGTGGACACTTTAAATATAATAGAACAACAGTGCATGGCTTACAGTGGCCACTTCAAGGTCAGTTTTTAAACAAAACATAATGATCAGAATTCCCAAAGGAATCCTATCGGAAATCATCTCTGTGTCGTATTCCTCGTATTTCTTTTATTTTGTCTACTCTTGTCACCTGATATTTCATCTCTGAAATAGCTAATCAAACCCACACTATAGGATAGGTGTGGTGCACTGAAAAGGAAAACGTTCTTGCTTTGAAAGTGCCGTGTTTGACACAGATTACCAAGCTGTAATTGTGCAGAACAGCTTTCCAAAACTCTCACAGATCAAATGTGGGACACCAACAGTTATTTTATGCACGTATACCTAAAAGATAACATGCTTAAATCTCATATTTGTAGAGCAGGGCGCAGAAGCCTGTTCTTAAATATGTGACAAGGAAGTAAATATACACTTGACAACCTTTCTTTGGAAAATACAAGTAATTTCGATTTCATGGCATAAAGGTAAATAAATATAACCAAATTGTGGTGAAACTTGGATTTTGACTATCTACATTCTTTGTCTACATTTTATAGTCTGTCATTTGCCTAACTGCTGCTACACAATAGTGTTACCAAGTGCTGATATGATTTCTGTGGTTGAAGCCCCTGTGGTTCGCATTTTATTGTCTACTTTAACACTGAGCCTTACCTGAGAGTAGTAGTGGCCAGCTGCCTGGCTTCAAAGGACAACGCAAACAAGGGTCAGCCGGGAGCGAAAACTTACTTCACATAATGCAGTTACATGTCATGGTTCTGGGGCCGGAAACCTACCTGGGAGTCCGGAAATACAGGAGTGAGTGTGTTGTTTGGTTGAACCCGTTTCTAGTTACGGGTGCTGAGGAGCTCCGTAGCGTATCATGGCTGGAGGTCAGCATTCCAGATATCTCCAGCCGGAACCACTTGACTGAGCCTCAGCGCGGGATGAACTTCTGGGTAAGACAGCATTTAAACTCGTAGCATTCAACCTGCCGCTGCTTCGTATTGAGCCCATGTTCGCAAATTCGGACTAGACCAGTGCCTTTTTCAGAGCATTCCGCTCTGATTCCTTGGATTGCGGTGTAGCGTGGTGTTACCCTGCGGCTTGGCTGAACCACCTTTTTTTGCTTCTGTGAGTACTATTCAGAAGTGCTGGATGCTGACTTACTATTAAAGTGTATTGGAGCGCTGCGAGCCACGGTTTTCACATGCGCAGGAGCGCTTACCTCTGGCAGTTATAACGGACGCCAGTAGCAGACGCAGCCCTTAGGGTGGAGGTGAACCACATGGAAGTTGTTTGAGCTGATGGTAATGCACGTGCTGGAGCGCTTACATATTCATTACTTTTGGATCAAGTACTTGTGGCAGTTTTTCCACTGCTCTTTTCTATGAGCGCTGGAGCGCTTAAAGTTCTGTACCTTATTCTTTTTACCAGTTTTTTTTCCTACATGGAGCACCTTGTTTCCATATATATATAGTTTCAGCGCTGATTATGCCACATCTCTAACCTTGGCTCCACACATAGGAGCGCTTACCATGACATCCTCATTTCAGTGAAGCATTAACTGAATATTCCTTGAGGACAACCTGGCTGTTGGCATGGACCACACCCCAGGTAATTACACATGTTAATCCGTACTTCCTTTTTCCTATGTGTGTGTGTCTGTACGTGAACTAAGGAAATAGGCTTTCTGACGCTATAATTTGTTCCCATAGGTTGCTGTATCCTAGATGGGTTCCTGATTTCTTCCTATAGAATCGTTCATTGGGTTCCATCCTCTTCATGACGGTGGATTGTTCATACCCAGGTATATATCCATTACCCAGGGTTGGGAAGGGGTGCACTTTCTTGCCTCAAACCAGAGTAGATTCTGATTTCTGTCCTTTTTGTTTTAAGGTCTGAATACAGAAGAATATTCACTACACCATCTAGGATTCCCTCTCCCGGCCCCAACCTTCACCCTGGCCTTCGTGGTTGTTATTACTAGAGGGAGGTAAGAGACGGTGAAGGTGGTTCATGTCGTCACTACAGGAACACTCTGTGAGCATAAGTTAAGGCTTGTAGAGCTCTGACAGAATGCGAAGCCCAAGGCAAGTGTCTTGCCCAGGCGATTTGAGCAACCCTGACATAACCCTGCAGGACATAGCAGCCATGTTGATGTGTATTCAGGCAGAGAGCCAGAGTCTACGTTAAGATGTGACAGCTCTGCAAAGCCAGCTATCCGCCTGTCATACCGGGGCTTGGGGTCAGGTTCCTTCCGTTAAACCCAAACAAAAGAAGTATTAAGACCTCCTTTATTTAACCCTGGTGGTTCTGCGCAACAATTTCAGGGAGCTTCTTCACCCACTCAGGGCGCCGCAACTCAAATACAGGTTTTCACCCCTCATTCTATTCCATTAGCCACTCCTGAATGCTTTTATGGCGACAGCAGCAAATTTAGGGCCAGATGTACGACGGTTTTTGCATGCGCAAACAGGTTTGCGAACCCGTTTGCGCATGCAAAAACCAATAGGGGTATGTACCATTCCAAAATAGCGAGTCGCAATTTATTTGCGACTCACTATTTTGGAATTGAGAGTCGCTATTAGGAAGGGGTGTTCCCTTCCTAATAGCGAGCGCAACCCCATGTACAAATGTTTTGCGATCGCAATTGCGGTCGCAAAACACTTGCAAATTACCACCCTCTTCAAGAAGGTGGTAATGGGGTCGCAAAGGGGAAGGGGTCCCCAGGGGACACCTTCCCCTTTGCAAATGCAGGGGAAAATATTTTTTAAGGGCAGGCAGTGGTCCCAGGGACCACTGTCTGCCCTTAAAAAATGAAACGAAAACGTTTCAATTTTTTTTTTTTCAATGCATCCCGTTTTCCTTGAAGGAAAACGGGCTGCATTTTAAAAAAAGCTGCTTTATTAAAAGCAGTCCCAGACATGGTGGTCTGCTGAGCCCAGCAGGCCACCATCCCTGGGAGGGCTGGCATTCCCAATGGGCTCGCAAATTGCGAGAGGCTCATTAATATTAATGAGCCTCGCAATTTGCGACCCCATTGGGAATTGCAAAACAGTGTAATTACACTGTTGTACATGTCATTTAGCGCCTCGCAATTTGCGACTCTCAACGAGTCGCAAATTGCGAGGCGCTAAATGAAAGGGTCGTACATCTGGCCCATCGTGTCTTTCTCAATCAATGCCATCTGCACTTCATGGCTCGTGCCACAGCATTCCCGGATGATGCATCTAAAATCGCTTTCATCCCTTCCTACTTGGGTGGGGATGCTGCTTAGTGGTCTATTCCTTTGATGGAAAATGACAACCCTATGCTATATAACTTTACGGTTGTCAAAGAAACCATGTGAAGAATGTTTGCCCGTCACACATTTGTACAAGCTGCTGACAATGAGCTCCTCAATCTCAGACAGGGCAGTTCTGACCTGTTGCATTACATAACTACCTTCAATAGACTATTGATTGAGGCTAAATGGCCTGAAACAAATAAGGTCTCAGTTTTTTATCGGGGTCTATGCAACGATATCAAGGATCATATCTCTCAAATGTCAGATCTCCAGATGAGATAGGAGCATTTATCGACCTTGTAGCCAAACTGAACTATAGATTACTGGAACTAAAGGCCGAAACAACCAAAGGTAGTGATTCTAAGTTTCTTGCATTCTGAGAAAAGACCAAAACTGACACATATAAGATACCCGATACCTCCGAACCAATGCAGATAGGTGGGATTCGTGGTCCCTTGTCAAGGGAAGGGAAGGAAAAAGACGAAAACAAAAACAATGCTTATGCTGTGCTAGGAACGGACAGTTCATAAAAGAATGTCTGGTTAAGCCAGCTAAACCAAGACAGAATAAACTATACGCTCTTCCGGTGAGCCAAGGGGAAGTAGAGGGAAACGAGTTGGCTTGGTAGACAATGGGGCCAGTCTACTGGGTTCATCATTAAAGAAGACCTCGATCATAGCTCCCTGTGATTTCAACCATCACATAGGTATGGCGTTGACCCTAACGTCACTGTCAGGCCAATCATGGCATGTCACTGCACCCATAAATTCAGGAGCCATAGTGAAATTCATAGATACACAATACATGGGGATTCTGTGTATAACTCCTGTAACCAAAGAAAGACCCGAAACAGTGAAAGCAGTGAATGGTACTGATTTACACTCCGGCTTAATTTGTTATCAAACCAAAGCCATCAGGATGACTTGTAAACATGATCATGTTGAAACCATTACATTCAACGTCATTGATGCAACTCAATTTAGACTCATCTTGGGCCTTCCTTGGCTGGTTACACTTAATCCACACATTAATTGGGTGTCCAGAGTAATCACCCTAGACTCTAGTTACTGCAACTCTTCCAGTTATCCCCAGAAAAACACATTACATGATCGGTTTGTACAAGTCCATGGTTTCCCATTGGCAGAGATGGGCGATACCACACAGGGGGTAGTACCTGAGGCATCTGCCGATTTATCAGGAGTGTTTGATAAATGAGGGGCCAACACGTTACCTCCCCATCGTAGTTTTGATTGCCAGATAGATCTAATCCCCGGTTCCAGGTTACCATGTAGCCGCATTTACTCATTCACTGAAAAAGAGAACAATCATTGGCATACGTACCTTGATGAATATCTGAGAAATGGGTTTATACGCCATTCTAAGTCACCCGTTTCTTCTCCCCTCTTTTTCGTGGAAAAAAAGAGGGTGACCTGAGAATGTGTATCAATTACAGGGACATTAACAATATAACAATAAAAAAATACAATACCCGTTACCATTAATCACTAACTTGCTTGATCAAGTTAAAGACGCGGCCATCTATACCAAATTGGATTTACATGGGGCATATCACCTTGTCAGAGTCCGAGAGGGAGACAAGTGGAAAACCACACTTCAGAACAAGAATGGACTGTTTGAATACCAAGTCATGCCTTTTGGACTCTGTAATGCCCCTGGTGCCTTTCACATTTTTATTGATGAAGTGCTGAGGGAGTACATTGATTTATGTTGCATCGTGTATATCAATGGCATCCTGATTTTCTCCAGAAATGTCCCAGAACACGTTTGGCATGTCCGTGCTATCCTACAGCAATTACAGCAACATGGTCTGTATGTAAAACTAGAAAAAGTATGTTCCATACCACAGAGGTAGAATTCCTGGGTTACATCCTGAGTCCTGCAGGGATAGAAATGGACAAAAAAAAGTTGATTCCATAATACAATGGCCATCCCCTGCCTCGGTGAAACACGTCCAAAGGTTCCTGCAGTTTGCTAACTTCTACAGACGCTTTATATAAGGCTTTTCAAACACTATCACACCTATTACCCGTCTGTTATGTAAAGGCCTGAAATACCTGTTTGATACAGAAGCCGAGAACTCCTTTCAAAAGTTGAAAACCAAATTCATGACTGCCCCTATGCTAGCACATCCCAGCCCTGAACAACCTTTTATCGTAGAGGCTGATGTCTCACAGAGCACCCTAGGGGGAGTGCTATCGCAAAGAGACACTAAGATAAGTATGTTGCATCCTGTGGCTTACTATTCCAGGAAACTGCAGACAGCAGAATGCAATTCTACAATATCTGACCGAGATCTCCTAGCTATCAAGGCAGCATTTGAAGAATGGCGACATTACGTGAAGGATGCCCAACATACTGGGACCATATATACCGACCATAGGAACCTGCAGTTCCTACGCTCAGCTAAAGCCTTCATGTCTAGACAACTAAGATGGACCTTGTTCTTTAATGAATATGACTTCCTGATTACATACTGCCCTGGAAAAGAGAACGCTAAAGCTGATGCTCTTTCTAGGATAGGTGAACCCGTTTCTAGTTACGGGTGCTGCGGAGCTCTGTAGCAGGGCAGTCTAATAAGTTAGAGGCTTTTGCATGTTTGAATAAACATATCTACACCAAAATTGAAAAGTGTGTATTTGATACAAAAATGTGTGTATTTTCAGAACTCATGAGCTGGTGTTTGGGGAGACTTATTACTAATACTAACTTGGCACCAGGTGCATTGCAGCTATGGGTTTTACCCATGTAGAGGTATTCCACATTGACAAAGCAATGTTTTATGCTGCTGCTGGGAACCATGCCTGGTGCACTGTGGTGACTATTGCTGATAATCTTGCATATGCTGGGCACTAATGTATCCTTAGTACAGAAAAGGTTGGAGACCCCTGCTCTAGATGCTAAAACAGTTAAAGACAGTTTGGTGAAGTGAGGTATCTCCTGAATATACTGCACCTTGATGTTTACTGCTCCAGATCAGTTTGCTCAAACATTGACTAAGTGGGAAAGGGATGTAGGACCGCTGGAGGACTGTACATAAAGGGAGGCAAAAAATTGATTAAGTGAGGTATCTCCTGAATATACTGCACCTTGATGTTTACTGCTCCAGATCAGTTTGCTCAAACATTGGCTAAGTGGGAAAGGGATGTAGGACTGCTGGAGGACTGTACATAAAGGGAGGCAAAAAATTGATTACTGGGAACTGTCTATACTGTCAAAACTGTGTTTAATACAATTTACATTTCATTACAGGGCATCCTACACCCCATGAAGGCTTTAGCATATGGGCAGACACACAGCAAAGAAATGTGATTCATGCAGAGGAGGAAGGAGGGATTTCCAAGTTACCTTGGAATGCAAGAGCATCCGTAATTTCTAGGAAAGTGTAACACAAATTTTAGAGACTATGACCCACAGACCAATACACATGTATCCCAAAATCACCCCACTAATGATAAAGCAGGACATGGGCAGCACTTGGAACACAAGGACGCACATAGGCTTGGCATTCTTTTTAGCCACTCAACACGGAGCCAAATACTGGGGTTCTCCCCCGACATTAAAATGGACGACGGAAATGGAAAGATATGCAGGCATCGTAAAAGCAATATATGATGGACAAGGATGACCAAACAAATGTAAATAAACTTGGGATCCTTGGATGGACCCTTCCATTTATCATGTCCCTAGATGATATATACCATACCACCAATATTGCAACATACAACATTGTATGACCTCTCATTTTGCTCACAGTGCATGACAATTGCACAATTCACTTACTAATGTACTTCTCTGCATTTTGATATTAATATATTAGAATTCCTGTGGCTGCACTGCAAATTGTGTTATGATGATATACATGACTGCTATGTTTGATTGCAAAAGAACTAATAAAATATGTTATCAATACTGCTGTCTCTCTCTCAATAGTTTAATAACCTAGTTATCTACAAAAGCCTATCTTCGATCAATCCAGAATGGAACTGACTAATTATTTTTATCGCCTCACAACAGATGCACAATTCCATCCACTAATCAAACAATTTTTAAGATTATCATGAAAAGGAAAAAGGGCTAAGAATACCATCACTTATGTTGTGGATTTAAAGTATCATGCTCATTAAGTGCCTTGATATTCTCTGAATATTTTGTAACGTGGACTGAATATAAACTTTGTTGTTGTTGTTGTTGCTAGGAGAATCCCCTTTGTTATCCTTGCCATAGCTCTTGGAAACTATCCGGTTACTCCAGTAGAAACACGTATGATTTATATAGTCATACAAATAATCTAAATAAGATACGTGTATTTTTCTTTGATCTTTTATCTCATTCCATGCTTACAGTGTTGGCAAGGAATTACCAAGAATATAGGTTATTTTAATATATTCCTGTAGGAGGGTCGCTAAGCTTTATATTTTTGTTGTCACTTTAAAAAAAAGGGGGAGGAATGGGGAATGATTCGCTGCTCTGTCAGATTTGCACAGAACAGTAAGTATTTTAGTGAAATTTTACCAAGGAAAGCTACTATATCGTTCATTTTGCACAGCATGGATGCAGTATAATCTGGTCTTATTTTACCCCTTTCAAAATGTCGCAACTGTGTATTTTGTAATTGTTGCATTTGAAGTATCTGTTGTATTTTATTTGATGTCTTATGGATTTGTAATGCGAAATAAACAGTTTTGATGAAATATCCGGTTGTTGTGAGTTGGGACTTGACGTCATGTGTAGTGTCATGTCATGTGTAGATTACATGGCTCATGTGCTGTGAGCTCAGAGCACCTATACTTTTTCAGTGGCCTGCATTGCCCTGGATATGTGCAGTGAACTGAGGGTCCCTTTTACAGGGGACTGGGATATCATGTTCTGATATTCACTGTACTTTTGCATTATTATGGTATCTCCTGGGCTCTTGCAGTGGCTCTATACATCCTGCACTGTTGGTTAATAACAGTGGGCTGAGACTGAATGCACTCGTACAAGGTTTTAATGCTCCCTACATTTGCTCAGTTAGTTCATAGTCTCCCCATGTATACTGTGGGATTCAGCACACACCGGCAGTGGGAACGTATATAATGCATTCTTTGTCCTCCAAGTGTGGCCTGAGATTTCCTGCAGTTGGGCAAAAATTGACTGCATTTGTGCAGTGGGCGTGGCTCCCTGTACCTATGCAGTGGTTTGATATTCTCTACAGTTATGCAATTGGCTGTCATTCTTGCTGTTTATCCAGTTGCTGCACATTTACAGTATGCAGTGGACTGGGATTTCCTGGACTGATAGAGTGGGTCTACATTCCCTGAACTCAAGCAAAGGGTTTATATTCTTTGGTATTATGCTGTAGATGACGACCAAATGTACTTACACAACGGTTTGATATTACTTTTGTGCAGTGAATTAAATTTTATTTTTACTATTTGTTTATTTATTTAAGGTTTTATATGTTTCATTATTCAACCCGAGGGGAGGTATGGGTGAGTCCACTTCACATGGAGCGTCCAACTGGCCAGACAAAGGGTCAGAAATACATTTAAGGGCTCACTTCGATGTCGGGCGGAAAGCGTCCGCATGACATTTGTCTTGGATTCGGGATCGGCCGACTTGCGGTTGGCGGTTCCGACCGCCGGATTACGATGCGACAAACACTGTTAGGTCAGATTCCCATTGTTTCCAATGGGAGCTCGTGTTATGCCTGAGAACCGGCCGTAACACAGGCTCCTATGGGGAAATGGGGTGTGTGTGGAAAACCCTGCTTCCTGTCGCAGGCACCCCAAGGTGCCTGCCACACAGTGCTGGGTTTTACAGGGGGGTACTCTAGGTACCCCCTCAGCAGGCAAACGAAGGCTGTGGGGGCCAGGGGCCCCCAAAGTCACTTTCCGACAGCCTTTCTGTGTCGGACAGGCCAACGCGGAAAGACTTTTGGAAAGCAACATCGTAATTCCAATGGCCGAAACGCTGTCCATAGGGGGTTACGGTGCCGTTCCGACTGACAGGAATACTCCGAGAGTCGGTCGGAACCGAGTCGGAATGACTGGCTGGTTTACGGTCCGACTGCAAATATCATAATCTGGCGGTCGGACTGTAAACCGATGAGTCGGTCGGAAGGGCTCCGACGCGGTCGCAAAGATTCCGATTGTTGGGCGGAAGTTTTCCGCTCGACATGGTAATGAGCCCCTCAATGTAAAAGGCAACTTCAGAATAAGGAAAACTTTAGTAGCAGCAGAGATGGGAGTGGAAGCAGATCGGTGAATGAGAAAATTAAAAAAGAGAACCAAACGCATGGGACAGAGAATCTTTAAGTGATGGAGAGGTGCAAAAGTAGAGAAGCTGATCAACCGTGGGGATGGGGGGATAGATTCTTTCATCAGCTCCTGTACAGCAACATCTCAGAGGAGCTAACAAAATGCACAGGAAGGTTCCTCATTAAAAGCAGAAACCTAAGAGAAAAGAACCTGAAAAAGTTCAATCAGTCCAGTACTCCATGCCTCCCATTGTGTCAGCCATGACAGATTAGCTTAATTTGTGCCCGATTTCAAGAGGGACAAGTAAGCTTGTCTTTGCGCAAGATAGCCGAGGTTAGCAAAGACTAATAGCAGTAAGTTAAATGGTTTTACTGCACATTCAATATCAGTATTGTAAAACTGGTGTGAAACCAAAGCCTAGGATTTGAGTTCTAAAGCCAATTTGAGTGTGAATTTATCTAATTTTAGTTCCTCCATCTATCTCTTCTGTACTGCAGCCTTTCCAAAAGCTGAATTGATTGGTTGCCGATACATTTTCCTGAAAGTTGACTTGCCACATATTTTTCAGTTACTTTAGTTTAACAAGGGACACTGTTTGCTAGTCTGTATTTTGATGGAGTATTTGAGTCAGATCCCATTTATTTCCTTACAATGGGGTGAGTAGGTCCAGCTTCAGAATCCGTATATTTGCCTTCCTTCAAGGAGGAGTTCACTATGTGAAACCAAGATCTGGAGTAAAGTTTGAAGTCGTTTTTGATAAGGGAAGCTGGTAGACAATCATCCAAATAAAAAGTAGGTTCTATTGATTTCAGTATATTTTCTAGTTGTTCTGTGATGGGCAAGATATGTAATAAGATGCTATTTGTAGGGGTATGGAGGATAGTTTCAAAATTAGATTGGGTATCTGAGATGAAGTGCTTACTGATTGCCGAGATTTTGGAAAAAGTATTTTAAAAATTCGGTGTGTTTTTCTTTTGTGCTAACTGGTGCTTGTGAAGTTGCTGGTTTGGTGTGATAGGCTACAATATGAGTGCTCATGAAGATCGGAGAAAATCTTTTCTCCTTTCAGAAAAAGACCCTCACACACCCAGCCAGCTAGGTGTCATGCTTCATCACTGGGTCTGCTCCTTATCGGGTCGGCGCTGCAATACCCGATCGGCACCCGTGGTGGGGCCTTCTTGGCGGAGATCTTTTTTCTTAGCCGTTAGGTGCGGTGCGTGTAAGGGCCCTAGTGAGTGTAGATGTGAAAATGTGTAGTGTGTGCAATCTAAAACAGGAGTTAGTGATCCATCCAAAACTATTTTAATGACTGTGGTCACTATCCTGATTAAAAACCAGTAAGAGGCACACGCGTCTGCTCAAGGATTGCAGGGTTGTGTGCTCAAACTCAGGCCCTTACACGCACCGCACCTAACGGCTAAGAAAAAGATCTCCGCCAAGAAGGCCCCACCACGGGTGCCGATCGGGTATTGCAGCGCCGACCCGATAAGGAGCAGACCCAGTGATGAAGCATGACACCTAGCTGGCTGGGTGTGTGAGGGTCTTTTTCTGAAAGGAGAAAAGATTTTCGCCGATCTTCATGAGCACTCACATGCTCCCTTTTCACCCATTGACCTGTAGGACTCTTTTTAGGAACAGCATACCTCTTCTTGCTGTGGTTCCGTGGGCCTGTATGCTGGACCTACTCAATTGGCCCCTAGTCCCTCCTTGTTGTCTTAGGCTACAATATGAAACAGTTCTTTATGTTTACTTAGGGCCTCATTACGATGGCTGTGGAACCGCCACTGACAGACTGTCGGTGGCGGTCCCTCTGCCATTGTAATAGGGATGTCCGCCCACCATATTACGATGGCGGGCGGAGGTGTGGCAGTCAGAAAGACCGACCGCCACTGTCCCATTGGGTGGATGTTATCCGACCACCCGTCGGACCTCCCTGTAGTCCCTGAATGGCGGCGGTGCCTGTCAGGCACCGCCGTAGGGATTACAATATCCCTTTCCGCCGGTCGTTCTGTGGTGGTCAACCTGCTGCGAAACAGCTGGTGGAAACAGATTTGGGGGCCCAAAGCGGGCCCCCCTTAACCCCTGGGCCTGGGACATGGGCACTGGGGGGCACCATATATCCCTGTACCATGTGGCAGGCACCGCATGGTGCCTTCCACGTAGTGCAGGGATATGTCAAAACCTTATTTTATGTATTGCGACAGGGGCTGCTGACAACATCCCCGCTGCAATACAAAATATAGGGAATGCGACTGCTGTGGTGGCAGTTGCATCATAATACTTTATGTGGGAATGTCGCCTCATAGGCAGCCGGTCCCCATTTCGAGACGATAGTGGAAGGACTGTAGTCCGTCCGCCATCGTAATTAGGCCCTAAATGATTTCTGAATCCTTTGTTGAAGATACTTGCTTTAGTGAATGTTACTGATCGTGGGCTGAGATTCCATGTTCCTCTGCAGTGGGCATAGTTATCCTTACACTCTTAGACATCGATTATGAGTTCCACAGTGCAGAGGTGCCAAAATAACCAAATCTCGTTTCTCTGATTCCTGGCACCCATGCAATTTGGAGTTATGCTTTTATAACCTCAAAATGGGGAATAACCAGGAGGACTCAGAATTGATGAATGGCCAAAATATTATATTAAAATATAGGGTGACGTGACTACCAAAATATCATGGAACACAATACCTAGCATAAGAATATTGTTTTTTGTATATATTATTCTATTTGAGAATATCATTGTATTTAATATTGTTTACTTTAATATGATTGTACTAGCTATCTTTTTTATAAACAATATATATTAGTTGGTATATTAATTTTAACATCTGGTATTGTTAGCATACTTGTTATTATTTTTTCAATTGCAGTTTGTAATTTTAAATGTGTAAGTTATTTTCTTTAATTTAATTAATAATTTCTAATGTAGTAGTGAGTTGTTGGGAAGAGGGTAGAAAGTTAATTAAATTATAATCAATTCAATTTTAATGTTATTTGTTATTGTTAATGGAATATTTATTTATTTAATTATTCGTTAATTATTGAAATTGTTTTAATTTTTAAATTTAGATGCATAATTTATATTTTAGTAGCAGTTTGCTGGATTTGTAGGAGGCAGGGTCGGAAAATATTGCATTAAGATTAATTTAATTTATATGTTATTATTTTTATTGTAAATTAAATATTTAATTGATTAATATTGTAAATTGTTTAATTATTGGATTGCTATTTTATGTGTTCAAGTTTAATTTGCAAAATATAATCTTTATTTTCATTTTTATATTTTTAATAATAAGTTATATTTATTAGTGGGCTCGGCGCGTTGTTGACATGGACCAGAACAGAATCCCATATTCTCAAATTGCTTTGCATGAGAGGGGACTCTTGCATGGGTGGGGAATGCTGGGAGAATGTTTTACTTAAAGTAGAAGCTAAGACTGATGAGCGCCCACCATGAATCACACATTAGCACTTTACACAGCTGCCACGCACTCATATTGGGAAAAGACTCTCACTGCTGGCTGATGGAATTTGTGGTTTTCCATGCCAGGAGCTCGCATGCACCGCTCTGCCCCATTGATGATATGTACTGGGTCACACTTATCACCGGCATGCTGAGCATACACTAAAGTCACTCAGAGCATTGTCTTGCTCTCCACCACCAACTGCATGGGGGGCAATTATACACAACTCTCTCCCACTATCAGTTACCCTTAGTATTTTCATCCCCCACTCTACACTACACTCTACACATGACCCTCAACATTTACTTACATTGTTGGCACCAGAGCTATAGCTGTTTGGTTTAACCCTATTTGTTTCCCTTTTCTCTATATTGTTTCCCTTTCAGTTGAGAAAATGTATTTTTGTGTTCAATGATGTTGATTATATTATGACTTAATCCTGCAATGCTTCTCGACAGTTGCATGATTGATGCTCCTTCTCAAGGCATGTCTTTATAACATCATAATTGAATTTATTTTTGTCAAAAATGCACTGTGATATGCATAACTTAAATAAACATATTTACAAAAAAAAAG
Source organism: Calotriton arnoldi (assembly GCA_963921515.1). Taxonomy (NCBI): domain Eukaryota; kingdom Metazoa; phylum Chordata; class Amphibia; order Caudata; family Salamandridae; genus Calotriton; species Calotriton arnoldi. Next base: position 35,920 of record CAWUFW010013989.1, read on the forward strand.
TTATATTCCATTAGTGGGTTGTGCGGTTTGAAGGAGAATAGGTTGGGAAGTTACTGAAATTCAAATTGTTTAATCTATATTTTAATCTTAATTATTTTTTATTGATAATTTCGTAATTTTTTTGCTTTAGTAATATTTAAAATATTTGTTTTATTTGATGTATTTATTTATAGTTAAATGTTTTCATTAATAATATTTGTTAAATGGGTTTTGAATTTGTTTTAATGTTTTTTGTTTAATTTTAAGTCATATTTATATTTAAATATATTTTTTATTGAATTTATTGTGGTTGTTTGTATTTATTTGAGTTAGGGATGTAAGGAAATACAATTTTAATTAATTTAATTTTTTTTGTTTTGTACATTTTAAGTTTATGCTGTATGCTCTTTTATATAAAATATGATACAAAAATCTATTGTTAGGTATTTCTGTGCGTTCTAGAAAATAAGTGTGTGCAGAAATGACATATGTAATTGTTATAAAGTTCAGCGCATTCCCTAGTTTTGCATACTTTGGAGTGGGAACAGTAAATCTAATCCCTCTGCAATTTAACACTTTACATACAGTTGCTTAGACCGGATTAGTGAATCTAACCCTTCCAAAGTCCAGCACCTTCCTTACTTTTGCGTAAAATTGAAGTGAGAATAGTAAATGAAACCCCTCGAAATCCAATAGTTTTCCAAATGTTGGTTAGAGGGGATTTATTTTATTTGTAGTAATGTTGTTTAATTTTATTTGATTGTTTTGTTTAATATTTAATTTTTGTGATGTTTACTTCATTTTTAGAAAATGTTTTAAACAATTTTTATATTTAATATATTACTTTACCTATTATTATTTATATATATATATACTTTTGAATGTATTATTTTGCTACTTTTACAACTATTTTTTGTATTTTGAATTTTTTTCAATTATGTTGTTTTTTAAATATATGTGCATATTTCTATATTTGGTGTACAGTATTAAATAAAGCTATTTTTATATGTTCATTCTATTATTCAAATTAGGTTACACATTTTTGTTGCATATTTGTATGCAATTTTTTGCTTTATTTGATAATATTTAAAATGTGTTTAAAAAAGATTGTTTATTGTTATATTTTCAAATATATGTATTTACATACACATATATATGCATATATAATTTAAATATATATATATATATACATAAAATTAAATCAATGATTGAAACTATTTAATCTAACAGTATTTTTAACTAATTAGCTAGTTAAATAAATTATTTTAAGGTCGATATTTATTTAAAGAAAACACAATATTCTTATTTGTTTCTGATCAATATTCTCGTTGTCTATATTTTTTACACAATATTTTAATTGCTCCCATTATAAGTATAGGAACTCGATATAGTGGCAAATGATATTTTTGACACAACATTTGTGTTTCTCTATATTTTTTATCACAATATTTTGTAAGACAGTTACTGAGATATAAAACTGTGAATTTACCTTGAAATTGTCCGAGGACTATTCCTCTCACGTTTACCACCTGGCCTTTGGACTACTTATTCAGAGATACATATTATACTTGTTAGAAGTGAAAAAGCACCAAGTTCTTAGAATTCATTGCAACCCGGGAAACATCCTAACAACATAAAAATACCGCAGTCAGAATTCAGTGTGGGTTGCACTGAATAGTGTCCTCATTGACCCCGTGTAGATCAGGAGTATCAAGTACAAAATATCCAACTGTCACAATTTTGTGAGCAGAATTTCGAGGGCTGAAATATTTATAAGTAAGTTTGTATACTTTTTCTATTCCTACCACCACATATACATATACATAACTCGGTGATGTATATCTTCAAGGTACGCAGATTTGGAATTAAGAATAGTAGATCTTTATCTCCCTCTGTGCATTAACCTATTTGATATTTGTCCCTCGATTTTCTGGTCACAATACTGTGATCTTTCAATATTTTGTCCTCGATATTTACTACCACAATCATTGAACCCCATTACTATTCAGATTCGTTAAAAAAAATATATCGACATGTTACAAATGTTTATAACCATACAAAACGTACCACAAAAGATATAAAATTATTATTTAACACACACAACATACAAAATAAATCGATCAACACATTTTTAAAGACATTTAAAAATATTATCATAAACATTAATAAATACACACAATTATTTACTACCTATAGTATTATACCTAAATAAAAAAAACAATTATTTAACATCTAAAACGATATAAATCACATATAATATACTAAACAACTTCAAAATAAACAAAAACTATAACTGAAACTTAATTAGCGTTTTCCATATATGGAAAACAACTACCAAATCAATTAAAAGAATTAATAACAACCAATGAAAAACGCATACAATTAGAATTAACCAATGAAATTAAAACTACAATTAATTAAACACTTTATAAACACACGAAAATTAAACATTATTTTACACTTCAAACAAAAAAGAAAATACAAGGAGAAACTCTGCCAGATTGCTGCCTGAACAGTGCACTACATTTGAGAAAACTCTGTTTCCAGCTCCACAAAGTAAGTAAAATACGATTTATAAACTAATGCTACTGAAAATCTTCTTAAAGCACTATTTATAGGAACAAAATAATTAATGTATATTTATTTAATTTATACCTCCTCTACAGATAATTCTGAAGACACTCCAACACCTACAGAACACTGTGAAAAATCTACTTGCAAATAAAGTAAGTATTAAACTGAAATAAATTAAAACAATTTCCCAAAATGCCACACAGAAGTCCAACTTAATCCCAACTAGCCCCCCACTTAAAACACAGTTAAACAAAATTATTAAAATTACTTTTTTTTCCAACAGGAATCTGAGCAACAAAACTAAAGGCAAACAGTAAAGAAAACCCATCAGCATTGAAAACAACATCAAATTCAACGTCGTAAGTATAAAATTGACAATGTATATATTTCAGACAATAAAACAGTACAGAAATATTTTTATTAATTTTTATATACATTTTTCTTAGCATTTGAAAAATCACAATGACTGAAGGAGCCCAATTCATAACTTCACAAAAAGGAAAAATTTTATTATGTTATATGGGGTATGTGTACACCCAAGAAAAGCAAACAGGAGACAAAGTGAACTGGAAATGTAGTAAATATTATTCTAACAAATGTTATGGGAGGGCTTCAACAAAGGAAACAACTGTACTATATGTTAGGGAGCATAACCATCTCCCTAACGTTGCTGAAATTGAAGTTAGAAATGCTTTAGATAATATAAAAGAAGCTAGCACTAGATCAGAAAAGTCTACAACAGAAATACTTAAATACATGCCCCCCAAAAATGCCACAGCATGCAATTGGCCAAATGCCCTCAATATCGTCACTAAAAAGAACAATAGCTAGAACTGAAAAAGCTACAGCTACCACCACACCTGTCCCAAAACGTTTACTGAAGTAGAAATACCACCAGAACTCACAGTTACCCATAATGAAGAACCATTTCTTCTTTATGATAACAATTCAACAGACAAAAGAATAATAATATTTGGAACTGCCACTAATTTACTAAAACTACAAAACTGTGAGACTTGGATGATGGACGGGACTTTTAAAATATGTCCCAAACTATTTTATCAGTTATATACAATACATGCACTTTATCAAAATACAAATATCCCCTTTCTATATGCTTTATTACCAAACAAGCAAAACTCCACCTATATTGAACTTTTAACTAAAATCAAACAAGAAACCAATAATTACTTTCCCCAAAAAATAATCATTGACTTTGAACAGTCAATGATACAAGCCATACTAAAAACCTACCCTCACACAGCAATTCAAGATTGCTATTATCATTTTAATCAATGTATTTGGAGACACCTCCAAAAATCTACACTATGGGCCCGATTCCGATCTCGCTCGGAAGGCCTCCGAATCGGATTTTTCTTTACCGGATCCAATTTGTAGCCCTTGTTCACGACCGAATCTCACACAAGTCCGAACAACCAAGTACGATGCGAAGATCGAGAAAGCGCCGACCGAATCGTTTCCGGATCCGAACCGCTCCGTACGTCTCGTTTGTAGACGAATCGGGCCAAGCAATGGAGCCGATTTCCGACCGAGCGAGTACGATGCACGATTCGGACAGGCTCTTCGCGTTGGTCTCAGCAAGATGAAACGGCTGTCAGAAGCATACTTTGGGGGCCCGTACCAGGCCCCCCTTCACCCGGGGCTCTCCAAATCTATCACGGGGTGGTGCCCATGGGTCCCCCCGATCCAAGCATGCACAGTGTGGCGGGCATCATGGGGTGCCCGCCACAGGGTGTACGCTTTTCCCCACCCACCCCTTTTCTGCTATGGGAGCCTGTGTAAGCGTCTGTACAAAGGCTCCCATAGAGTTCAATGGGAGTTCGAGCGAACCGAGTCCGTAAGCATACGGCTGAATCATACTCGCTCGTTCAGACTACCGTAGCACGTCTCTCTCGGAAAGCCCTCCAGATCCGAGTCGTACGGAGGGCTTTCCGAGCGTGATCGGAATCGGGCCCTAAGTATTGAATATGCAACAAATAGCTCCTTTGCATATCAAATTAAAAAACTAATAGCACTGGCATACTTTCCAATTACTGACGTAGCCGAACACTACAATTTATTAATTGAAAGTGCATACTACCAACAAAATGAACAAAAACTAAGGTGCTCATTACGATGACGGACGGAAAAGCCCTCCGACCACCATGGAATTGGGAAAAATTCCCCCGCATGACCGCGGCATCTCCGTCGGACAAATTACGATGCAATGTACGCAAAATTAGACCGCGGCGGACGGATGCCCCAAAAGACCGTCCACCATGGACGGAAAAGCTGCAAATCCGACCGCGGTGGACGGGGAAAGCTGTGGCAGGACCGCACATCAAATGACGATGAGAATGCGGAGCTGGCGGACCAAGCACTGTGTCCGACCGCCGCGCACGCACATAGGCCAAATGAATGGCGGACGGAACCAATTTCACAACAACGCCCGAAGTGTGCCTGTACCCCCTGCCGCCCACAACCACAACACACACGCCACAATGATACACCCAACTTGCACCTGGGAAGTAAAGCCATGCGCAGCATGGAAGAGACATCTGAAGGCCATCGCCCATGTGGACACACCCACAGACCACAGAATAAAACCAACCCCATCCTGGCCCAGCATCCTTTGCACACCACAAGCCGAGACAGAGAAACAGGACACCATTGACTCACACTGCACAACATCACACACACCTATCTCCACACAACACCACATACACCCACACACCTCACACACCACACATATCTCCAACATCACCTTACACCCTGCACCCCTCATCCATCTGCACCATGCCCCACAAGAAAATGCCCAACTTCAATGACTCAGAGTCGAAAGTGATGGTAGACGAGACAATCAGTGCAAAACCACATTTGTACGGGCACCTGGTCCAACACACCCCAAGTGCGCGCAAGAACCAGATCTGGGCAAGGATCCACAGCAAAGTCAATGCCGTAGGGACCACCCTACGCACTGTGCATGACATCAGGAAGCGGTGGGGCGACCTCATGGGCCGGGACAAGCATCCGGCCCAGAGGAACCACGCGGCGGCCCAGAGTGCTGGTGGCGGCCCTCCCATTCCACCACTAACCGTAACCGAATGGGAGGAGAAGGTGCCTGCCAAAATGCATCCAGAGAGTCCCACATGAATCGAGGGGGGACTGGAGGCAGGAAAGTACCAACAAACTGACCACATCACACTACAATACACCGTTGTGCACAACAAGTGAGCTCCAATCGCCCACCCACATCAAACTCATGTGGAATGCACGCTTACAATATGAATGAGTCACAAGTACAGCATTTCCTCAATAAGTTCAACCTCACAGGTAGGTGGTCAGTTCATGCACCCTGGCCACCCTCCCAAACAGCATGGCTCACCCTCCCCACCCCACAGCCATGTGGCAGCTAACACCATCGACAGTGCCTCCCAACAGGTAGCAAGCCATCTCACTGGGGAGGGGCATGTCGAACCCTGACAGCAACACCACAACTCCCACAAGTCCCTCTGTCTCCCCTCACAAACAGCATGGAGCCAAATGATCCCCACATCCCGCACTTCGTAGCCAACTCTGGAAACACCCATAACATTTTAGGCCATGCACATACAGAGAAATCCATCCATAGGCCACATGATTCACAGTGTCATTGATGAAGGAACATGCAACTGAAAAGCAGAATACAAGAATGCGACCACAAAAAGCCAATGTGCAAGTCCCATTGGCTCAAAGCAGAAAAACCCTGGTCAACACAACACATGCATGGATACTCTGTCAAACCACACAAAACCACAGTGGGCAAGCACAAAAAGGCACTACACAAAGCATGAAGTGGCGGCAGAGTAGTCAGATACACACAGAAAAGACACTAATGTCCAAGCATGAACTAAATCGGATGATCAAGAAGTCAGTACCAGAGGACATGTCCCCGGAAATACAACATCGGTACATATGAAATTTGCCCTTCAGCCATGTCACATCGCTAACGAGCAATGTAGGTACCCAGGGCTTCAAGTGGGATGAAAAAACTGGGGTGGTCCCTCAAAGGAGCCTAGCCAATGTAATTAAGGGCGTGGCCCAAAAACCTCAGACATCAATCTGGTATCAGCATATTGGGCCACCCCACTAGCATTTTCCTGTCACTGCCATTGCACCCAGATATATGAGACAACAAGGAACATGACACCTACTACAACTCCGGACTACTGGCCTTGGCAATGTTTGTCAGTTGCATAAGATAAGGAAGCAGCAACCATGGCTTGCATCTAACATTGGTAAACCTTCCACTCTAAACCCTGATGACACCACGACGATGTCGCTGCACATGAGTCTACAAAGGAGTGATTTCCAGAGACAACATGAATCCACAAAGGATTCCACTTATCCACAACGCTCACCTGGCATGACGTAATGCCGTAACTACTCCACCAGTGAGAAGTGAGGAGTGTGACCATGCGCTCATCAATGTGCCTGCTGGCTATGCATTCCAGCAGGGAGAACGGACCGCCCGTGGCAGGGCACAAAGCAGAGCACAAAAGAGTCCAGTACCGAGGCCCCCTACAAAAATGTAACGCTGCACAGCACCGGTGCGACCCGGCCCACTTAAAGCCCTGTATGTACCTCAACATCATGTGTGACTGATGACATACTGACATGAATGCCCAGTAATGCCAAGGTAGAAGTCATGTCAACTCAAATCTAATGTGCCAAACATGAACATCAAAGTTGTGCTGTGTGACGAACATGCTGACAATATCACCTCACTCCAACAGGTGACTCGCTAGCGACAGCAGGCGACCATGCCATGGATGAGCCCAGGTCCTCCCTCGGAAGGTGAACCCTCGGATGCAGAGTCCCTTGTCTGTTCATGTGGGGAGGACCTCCATGGCCCCGCTGGCGTGCCCCGGGCATGTCATGCTCTGTCCCTCACTGACACCCCCACCGCCACCACGACTACCACAACGGATGATCAAGAAGTCAGTACCAGAGGACATGTCCCCGGAAATACAACATCGGTACATATGAAATTTGCCCTTCAGCCATGTCACATCGCTAACGAGCAATGTAGGTACCCAGGGCTTCAAGTGGGATGAAAAAACTGGGGTGGTCCCTCAAAGGAGCCTGGCCAATGTAATTAAGGGCGTGGCCCAAAAACCTCAGACATCAATCTGGTATCAGCATATTGGGCCACCCCACTAGCATTTTCCTGTCACTGCCATTGCACCCAGATATATTAGACAACAAGGAACATGACACCTACTACAACTCCGGACTACTGGCCTTGGCAATGTTTGTCAGTTGCATAAGATAAGGAAGCAGCAACCATGGCTTGCATCTAACATTGGTAAACCTTCCACTCTAAACCCTGATGACACCACGACGATGTCGCTGCACATGAGTCTACAAAGGAGTGATTTCCAGAGACAACATGAATCCACAAAGGATTCCACTTATCCACAACGCTCACCTGGCATGACGTAATGCCGTAACTACTCCACCAGTGAGAAGTGAGGAGTGTGACCATGCGCTCATCAATGTGCCTGCTGGCTATGCATTCCAGCAGGGAGAACGGACCGCCCGTGGCAGGGCACAAAGCAGAGCACAAAAGAGACCAGTACCGAGGCCCACTACAAAAATTTAACGCTGCACAGCACCGGTGCGACCCGGCCCACTTAAAGCCCTGTATGTACCTCAACATCATGTGTGACTGATGACATTCTGACATGAATGCCCAGTAATGCCAAGGTAGAAGTCATGTCAACTCAAATCTAATGTGCCAAACATGAACATCAAAGTTGTGCTGTGTGACGAACATGCTGACAATATCACCTCACTCCAACAGGTGACTCGCTAGCGACAGCAGGCGACCATGCCGTGGACGAGCCCAGGCCCCCCCTCGGAAGGTGAACCCTAGGATGCAGAGTCCCTTGTCTGTTCATGTGGGGAGGACCTCCATGGCCCCTCCGGCATGCCCTGGGCATACCATGCTCTGTCCCTCACTGACACCCCCACCGCCACCACGACTACCACAACAGCTGCACCGCCAATGCTGACCCCTGCAGCAACAACCTGTGTGGCAGCCACCTCCACCATCACCACCACTGCCTCCAACACTGTCTCTTTGCCAGCAGTTGCGAACAACACCAGGCACACCGGGGATGCTGGGGACGGTGTGCGGCGGCTGCGCCAGGCAAAGCCACATGTCCAAGGTTGCAGGGCAGGTGGGAGGACAACTGGGGGACAGTCACAGGAGGACAATGAGACAGAGGCCCTGGACACCGTGCTGACTGTCCTTGGTGCATACCAGCCGAACCAGGGACAGATGGGCCAGGGCTCAAAGAACTGCGTGAACTCCGCCTGCTGCAGAGGTCCATAGACACTCATCTGGGACAAAGTGCTGAGTACATGGGCCAGCTTGTGGGTGCCCTGAGGGTCATGCATGCATCCCAAATAGCTGGCCACCCCCGTGCCCAGCCTGATGTTAGTCACACCACTGCAGCAGCGGCCACAGGGAGGGGTGAGTCACACCACAGCGAATCCTCAGACACCTCTGAGCATGCAGCAGGTTCCCCCCTGGCTAACGGCTGAGTGTGCGTCCCAAAAAGACCCCTGGGCGATCATGTGGAACAGCACCGTGCCGTACCAGTTCCCGGAGCAACCGCTGATGTCACCACTGTAACACCGCACATTGACTTTGTTGTAAATCAGAACCAACATTGCCACGAGGATGGGAGTGTTTTGTTCTACTGTTGGACTCTACCATTGTGTGTCCTACGCCAACGATCCGTGTACCATCACCTTCAAATTCACCTCTCACCTGTCACACATTGGCCAGGGAACACAACTCACAACAGTATGCCTTGGTGTCAAGAGCATTTCCATCACAGAAAGTGGCATGTCAACTCACATTGCAATGTATCAGAATATGTAAAAGCGAAAATACATTGAGAGAGTGGAGGAACCTGGAAAGACATAAGGAAATAACAGTGCGTCGACATATTCTGGAACAATCGCAAAAGCACACCACTAGGCAACACTGTACAATATGCCTTCCATAGAACACCGGCAAACACCATCAACATGGACAGCAGGGGCACTGGAGCACACGACTGCACCTCCCAACACTGTTTGGCCCTTAGCATCCTGGTAAATGCAGACCTGCTGAAATGATAAGTCGTGTCACCGTTGTCGTGTGTCAGCAAGGTTGGTGCAGGTCAGTGCTGTGATTCCCTAGACACATGTATATCGCGTCAACCTCCCACATCAGTAGGGGTAAGATACATTGTGAACGGTGTCTGCTGAGGAAGCTGCCACAATCCACTTGGGTCACTGTACCTCTCCCTGCCCGACTCAGGGGAAACACCTCAGTCCCATGAGAAGTAAGCATCATGACTGAACTGCATGTACCAGAATGCTAAGGGATGAACTGTGCTGGGAGGTGCAGCAGTGTGCTCCCAACCCCCAATAACATCAACATGGACATGACAGTAGTTGTCACAGATCACATAGCGTAGACCGATGAAATCCTTAGTAGTGTGCCCACAGGAGCCAGCATCACACCACATCCTGTCATGTGGACGATGTGGACATTGTCGCATCAACACACTCAAGTACTGTTGCACAGTGATTTACTGCATACACGTGCGATTTATGCATGTCCAACCACATGAATACCAGTTCCTGACAACATGCACACGCCAAATCTAGTTCCAAAATGCACTTCGCTGTTCCTGCATGAGCACAACAGCTGCGTGCACATTCCAGGCATCATGTATATCGGATCTGTTGCACAACGTGTCCTTTTTGTGGCAATGTTCAGCTAACTACCCCATGGGTGATTGTGGATAGTCATTTGTGGCCTCACATTCACACAGCGAAAGCATACTTCAATAAGTGTGCTTGCACAATGGGCCTCTGTTGAGACAAGTAGTCGCTCCCACACCAGACCGGAAACCTTCGAATTGCAGGTGTCTTGACCGTCCCGCGCTATCCAGCCACTGCTGAACACGGCTCTCCCAATATTTTCGCGTTGAACTGGCACACAAATCATTGATAGCGTCTGATGCTGAAGGCCGTTGCACACTTGTTATCAGACTTGTGGGCTCTGGCCTTGTCCCTTCCTTCCATGCTTTTCCGGGAGTACCACCGGGTGTGATTGCTCCAATTTGCACACTGCATTTAGCAGTCTCAGTTCATTACTTTTGCTGTACAGCTGAGCTCTGGTTCTGAGATTGCTCTCATGCCATGTCTGACCGTCCTGTGGTCCAGGTCTAGGCCGGTCAGTTGCAACTGTACCGTGCCCGCATGCAGCTTCTCTTTGGATGTGTCCCATTGGCTGTGCTGGGCATCAGTTATGGGCTAACGTTCCGCTATGCGTATTTCACCTGCGTGCAACCTGTCTTTTCCTGCAGGAGATGTCTGTTTGAGTGGGCCATGGATGTCTGCCTTTCAAACACATACCTTGTCGACCTGGATCATGAGCTGTGGGTGACTCCTTTGTTGGTCCACGTGCAAGACTGCTTCGGTGAGACACGTTTATGGGATGCCTTGCAATGTGTCAGGCAGGCGGACAGTTGCGCCTGTGTGTTAGCGCAATGGCTCCTGTGCAATGCCAACATCGAACCTCTCCCAGGTTGTGATGGGATGCTCCTATCAACCTCGTGGTGCGAGGAGCACATCTGTTCCTTCATACTGCTGGATTGGATGGCGGTCCTTTTTGCTGAGGATGATTTGGATATTCTTTTGGAACTGATTGCCTTCGAAGCTTCCTGTGCCTTCTTGGATTCGTAACTACGTAACAGCAACAGGAACTGTTGGTGACTGATTCAATTTCCGTTTACCTTTCTCCACGCCTCCTGACGGGAATTGTCATCCAGCTCTATGGCTTTGGCCCTGTCGACATTGGCTTGGACTATGCTGAGCTCTGCGGGCTGTTTCGCTTGGTAGCACAGACCGGAGCAAGTGGAGTCTGTCATCTGACCGTCGTGGACATTGTCGCCTGGTATGAGCCCGGCTTCCATCATGCAGATGTAGTGCACGGAGATTACATGGCGTTGTTGTATTGCAAGTACCCAGGGATCGAGTCGGGTGTACACGCAGGTACACCGCGTCCTCCCCCTCTTTACACGGGGTGGACACTGTCCCCCCTGCCAGGATGTTGGTCTCCACAGGAATATGCATAACTTGTCCCGGTGTACTCTCCAGTTACCGGTACACGTTCACCAGCACCTGCACGTTGACTGCTCTCCATTCCCTGCAGCAACGTGCAGGCAGCGAGTGAGCCTTTTTTCACCTCCAGCCGGGCCGAAATAAAGGCCCCATCCGGCCTCCTATTGTTTGTACATGCTGGCTGGGGTCCGCCTTGGACCTTACATTTGAATGTGGATGCCACCGAGGGACACATAGGCACACAGCTTGCCTTCTGTTCACAGGTAGTTAAGGGAGGCATGCTTTTGCCTGTGTTCTGTCCATGTGTGTCAATGCAGACAGTGTAAGACTGTCAGATGGGTTAGTCTGGCCCAGTATTTGCACAAATCATTACAGTCGCACTATTTTACTTCTTTTTTAGTGCTGCGTCGTAACGTTGTGGGGTCATTTGCATTTTGTCTTACTTGGTCAGTCCCCCCACTTCTTTTTTGGGGACCTGTGCCCTGCAGGTACCTTAGTATATGTCTGTCACATGAGAGGTGTCTGCAGAGCTTGTCCTCTGTGCGGTCCTAGATTACTGTCTGTACATTCTGTCCGTGGTCGGATGACATTGTCCCTTGTCATTCTGTTCTGGTGTGGCCCTGGCACCCCGACCCAACCAAGTTTCACAGCTGCAGGAGGACACAGATCCCCTTTGGATGAAATGGGAATGCGGGCTAGATGCCCCACACTTGGGGAGTGATGCATCCAGTGATGAGAGCGACACAGCAAATGTGATGCAAATGTCACCATACATAGGTAGAGGGATGGGTACTGCTGATGAAGGGCATGGGCCAGGGACATCCCATACAACTCCTTCCTACAAGGGGTGGGGGGATATGCACGTGAATCGCGGTCCAACTTCATGTCAAATGGATAGGTCGCTGTGGTTACTGGTTGGGTACCCCTGCATTTCCAACCTGTTGTGGCACGTATGTTGCATGCTTTGACACTGTATTAAAACTTCACTTTTGGAAACATTTCTTGCCTTCAACTTATCTGCTTGTGTACAGGCACTTGCATGCCTCAGGGTGAGTAGGGGAGCAAGTGAGGCAGTATGGCAATGGTGTCCTGTGTGCAGGGGGTGCTTCGGGGTGCTCAGTCCCTGCATGCATGTGTTTTCTAATGCGGCGCATTGTCCAGTATGTGTACGGAGTCTCTTGAACATTTCCGAAAGTCTGTGAGACAACAGCAAGGCACGCAGACACAGTCATAGTCGCTCATTGTTGCATCGCATTTGACGGAACTAGTTGACGATGAGCTGTTGACGCTGGTCAAGGCCTTCTTCCTCACCACTGTCATCGGCACTGGGCATGTGTGGTTTGGGAGCGGGGGTATGGTGCTGTTCCGCAGGGTGTAGCAGTCATGTGCCTGTGCCAGGATACTTTGCACACATGTGTGAGATGAGCTGATCCGCCTGGCATGCCACTTGCACGTTGATGGAGTGGTAGTGTTTGCGGTTCCTGTAGATGGGTTCACTTGCCTGTGGTGGAACGAGGGCAATGTGGGTACCATCAATGGCTCCCGCAACATTTGGAATGCCTCCCAGGCAGGGCCGGCTCACAAAATCTTTATTTGTGTTGTCCAACGAGCCATTCGGGTGGGCCACTGCATGCCCGATTTGTAACTTATGTCTCTCGCCAGGTCTGCTTCAGGGCCCTCCTTCATCTCTTCTCAGTTTTACAAGGGCCAGGGAGATGCATTCTTTCCTTCAAAATTCTCTTTCTAGATGTTGTCAACTCTCAGGAAGTGTGTTTTTTCCTTAAAAGGTCCTCCTGATGGGAGGAGGAGGTTTCCTGAGGTGGAAGTATCAGGCAAGTGACACTTCTCATGCTCTCAATCATGCCCTCCTCCTCGGATTCCCTCTCTGCCACCCTCGTCCAGCACCCCTCATCTCTCCATGGCCACTCGCTTATGTGCTTTTCATATGTTGCATGGCGCTTCTGATGTGGGTGTAGGGTGTGACAGCACTTTGCATCACGCACACATTGTACAGAGACAATCAGTCATGCAAGTACGTGAGTACATCAGTCTACAGTGGATGTCACGAAAGCCAATGGGGATTGCAAGGTGTGGTAATCACATGTCGTCCAAACTGGTGGGCAGGAACTTTGGAGGGCGTTTGGTCTGGAGAGGCACTGACTCGGGACGTGTGTGGGGACATCTACAGGCAGTGGCAGCTAGGCAGACTGCACGCCACACCAGTACGTGTGTTGGATGTGCTAGGGATTACACCTATGTCTGATTTGCAGACAATGGACACCTCTGATTGTTTGCCTACGCCACTGGCCCTTCACAAGACGACCCCTGGCCAGGAGACGCCAGTCCGATGTCATGGGATATTCAAGCGGGGCTCACAGGTTGGATGTTTTGTTTCACAACATTGGTACAGTGCGGGAGATCTTTGTCCTTTTTGACTCCTTCCCTCATTTCAGTCCATCTGGTCACGAGGCATGGCTATGTATGTAATTTCACTCTCCTTTCCTTGGACATTCCATGTGTGTGATGACTTGGCTCATGGGTCACACTCTCTCATCCCTTCCCAATGTGGTGACCAGCTGGTCGCTGTTCTAGTTGTTCTGATGTACCAGCCACTCCCAGAGGGCTGGCTTACCACCCACCCCACAGCCACCCAGCACAGGCGTCACTGGACATGTGACCCTGCCAACAAATGGAGCAGGACGCACGTGCCCTGGGCTGGTTTGCCTATACATGTACGGTGTCTGTGTGGTTACTTTGTATGCATGGGGGCCTCGTGGCACACGACATTACACATGGGGTGCACCAGTCACTTTGGGCAAATGAGTTGTGATGTGTGATGTAATTGTCAGGGCGCACATGCAAATGCACTATGTGTTCGCATGCGCGGTAGCTGGCATTTGCAGCGATGACACGCATTGGCCCCACTTGAATGTGGCAGGGTTGCGGTCGCAGCTTCCGGCCCGCCAGGGTGTGGCACACACAATGCGGAAGAGCCATCAGCCAATGGGTGCCTTCGGCATACATGTTTAGATGTTGCAGTGTGCGCGCTCTGCAACTGGGAGGCTCGTCATTGGCCCCAATTGCCTTCGGGGGCAACAAGGGTCACTCTTGGGGATTGGGTGGGCTGCACACTTTGCATTTGGTGGGTTGCCACATTCTTTGCTGTGCCGCCACGCTTGCTGGGAGTTGTAGTTGTTCAGGGGTTGCATGCGTGGAGATGTTTGTTACGTACCTCTGCTATTGAGCGCGGCGGCGTCTTGTCTGCCGGAGGTGCAGCCGGTAGTGCAGCGGGAAGGCCTGTGGCGCAGGACCCATGGCAGGTCCTGGGGTTTAGATGGGTACTGTGTTGGCTCTTCCTCTCCGATGTTGTATTTCCGCCATCCGCAACGTGGTGGTTCTTACGCGGCGGTGGGAAGGGCTGTTTGCAACATCGTGATCTGGTGGGCGGATGGAACGTGTTTCCGCCCACCGGTCCTGCCCTGTTGGCTCCGTCCGCCACCCTTGCGTACGCAGGAAACGTGCGGAGCCTGACAGACGGCGGCAGACGGGAAATGGCCTGTGTGGGTCCATTGTGATTTGTTGGTCGCAATGACCGCACCTGGGTCGGGAGACATGACGGTTTTCCGCCACCGCCACCAGCACGGATGGGCTTCCGTCCGTCATCGTAATGGGCCCCTAAGTCCCCTACTTGACTATTTTGAGGATACCTGGGTGGGAAGGCTACACAGATTTGGACACAGAAGGCAACCTAAATTCCACATTCCTTGGTGGAATGTATATAACAGCACCCTAAACAAAGAAGCTAAAACTAATAATGCTGTAGAAGGATGGCATAACGCCTTCCAAGCAACAACAGGCAGAACTCCACCAACTCTACATAAACTATTACTATCTATCCAAAAAGAACAAAGCTACCAACAACTAAGAATGGAGCAGTCTGTAACACAAATAGGCCCAAAACTTACCAAACAAACTAAACAAATGTTTGACTACTTACAATACAAAGTAAGACTATACCCAACAACTAAAGGGCTAGAATTAAGGGTGGGCGGCAAATTCCGTTCCTCTCGCGGAACTTGCGAAATTTCGGCATTTCCGCGTTCCGCGCGGAACGCGGAAATGTCAAAACTTCTGCGATCCGCAGCGGAACGGAATTCGGGTGCAAGAGCACTGAAGCAGGTGCCCGAGTTGATAAATATGCAGGGCAGGTGTGCAGAATTCGTGAGCGTGGTTAAGCAGATGTGCCTTCTCTCCATTTCCAACGTGAAAAGTTAGCTGTAATCCCCGATGGAGGTCTTTGCATCCTTGATTTTCCCGAGCGCAATCCTCGTGCAGAATTCGTGAGCGTGGTTAAGCAGATGTGCCTTCTCTCCATTTCCAACGTGAAAAGTTAGCTGTTATCCTCGAAGGAGGTCTTTGCATCCTTGATTTTCCCGAGCGCAATCCTCGTGCAGAATTCGTGAGCGTGGTTAAGCAGGTGTGCCTTCTCTCCATTTCCAACGTGAAAAGTTAGCTGTAATCCTTGATAGAGGTCTTTGCATCCTTGATTTTCCGAGCTCAATCCTCGTGTAGAATTCGTGAGCGTGGTTAAGCAGGTGTGCCTTCTCTCCATTTCCAACGTGAAAAGTTAGCTGTAATCCCCGATGGAGGTCTTTGCATCCTTGATTTTCTCGAGCGCAATCCCCGTGTAGAATGATGGACAGCTTAATCAAAGGACCCCGGCGCTTTCGGTGCGGTGGCAAAGTTACAGACACACAGGTCACTGGGGTCAATTCTTCTGGACCTTTACGCAGCTGTAGTGTAGGAAAGGCACTATACATTTACCCAACGAGGTAGCACTTACTGATTAGCCAGTAGAAAGCACTCCAGTTGAGTAGAGGTATTGCACAAAACGGTGGCATCTTCGTGGATAAATATGCAGGGCAGGTGTGCAGAATTCGTGAGCGTGGTTAAGCAGATGTGCCTTCTCTCCATTTCCAACGTGAAAAGTTAGCTGTAATCCCCGATGGAGGTCTTTGCATCCTTGCTTTTCTCGAGCGCAATCCTCGTGTAGAATTCGTGAGCGTGGTTAAGCAGATGTGCCTTCTCTCCATTTCCAACGTGAAAAGTTAGCTGTTATCCTCGAAGGAGGTCTTTGCATCCTTGATTTTCCCGAGCGCAATCCTCGTGCAGAATTCGTGAGCGTGGTTAAGCAGGTGTGCCTTCTCTCCATTTCCAACGTGAAAAGTTAGCTGTAATCCTTGATAGAGGTCTTTGCATCCTTGATTTTCCGAGCTCAATCCTCGTGTAGAATTCGTGAGCGTGGTTAAGCAGGTGTGCCTTCTCTCCATTTCCAACGTGAAAAGTTAGCTGTAATCCCCGATGGAGGTCTTTGCATCCTTGATTTTCTCGAGCGCAATTCCGTGTAGAATGATGGACAGCTTAATCAAAGGACCCCGGCGCTTTCGGCGCGGTGGCAAAGTTACAGACACCCAGGTCACTGGGGACAATTCTTCTGGTCCTTTACGCAGCTGTAGTGTAGGGAAGGCACTATACATTTACCCAACGAGGTAGCACTTACTGATTAGCCAGTAGAAAGTACTCCAGTTGAGTAGAGGTATTGCACAAAACGGTGGCATCTTCGTGGATAAATATGCAGGGCAGGATTCAACGGGCGCAGCAAAATCTCCGCGAGCACGCGAAATTCCGCGTGCTCGCGGAGATTTCTTGCCGTTTCGCGGAATTTCGCGGAACGCAACTCCGCAAATTCCGCCCACCCTTAGCTAGAATACCTTGAAACAATAGCCAAATCCCTACTTTAACAAAAAATACCTAAAAACTCTGAACCAAAAACTAAATATACAAATAAATAAAATCCTTATAATTCCAAAAATATAATTATTTTGTCAATTTTATTAATTAACATAGAAAAAAATATTGACATAAAAATTATATTTTATAAAATATAAATCACAATAACAATGTCATTTTTAACATTTCCTCCCACAATAAATAATTCAAAATAACTTACTGTTTCTGTAGTTGAAGAAACAAAATCCCAACTGCCATAAATAAATCCACGTTTTCGATAATCCCAATATCAAAACAATTCCTCCCAAAAAATGGAAAAATCCAACGGTTTAAAAAGTAATCCACCGGCAATAACTCCACTAACGATAAACCCTAAAAATCCCGAAAAACGTATTTAAAAAAAGAAACGCTCCAGGAAAACTCGAAAAATTAAGGAAGTGTAAAATAATTATTAGTTGCCTAAAACTAATACACACTTATGTTATCGGCAGCCGGGCTCCAGGGCTGCTTTCAGTCAGGAGTTTAGTAGTCTGTTAGAACCTTACTTAGACAGATCCAACCTTACTCTCCTGGGTGATTTTAATTTTCACCTAGAGAGGTCTGAGTGCAAAGATACGCAGGTGTTCCTGGATACCATGAGCAGCTGTGGTTTTTCACAGTTGGTCAAGGGACCCACCCATACAGCAGGTCATTCCTTGGATGGTATATTCTCTAATGACCACCGGGTAGTGGTCGGAGCCCCTACACCTCTTGCCTGGTCGGATCATTTTGCTGTTCCTTTTGAATTATGCACTTCGACACCAGGAAATGGCTTTGTTGGAATTAGTAATATGGAGGAAAAAAGAAATTTTAGCAGAATTAGTAAGGAATCGCTTTCTCTCCTCCATAACAAATTCCAACTATCAAGGTCCCATGATGCCAATCTGGCTGTGGCTGAATTATCATATGAACTATCAAGAGTTATAGATGTATTGGCACCTCTGAGAAAGCACTACTCAGCAAGAAAAAAGCCTTCTGCGCCCTGGTTTACGGACAGATTAAGAAAGATGAGACAAAAGTGCTGTAAACAGGAGAGGTTGTGGCGGACCAAACTAGAGCCATCGGGTAGAACTCTACATAAGAACTGTCTGAAAGAATACAAGGCGGCTATCATTGAGGAAAAGGGGCTTTACTACCTGAAACTAACTGAAGCAATGAAATCCTCTAGGGATCTCTTTAAGGTTATCAATTCCCTCTCTTCTCCCCAGCTCACAGACCCCACTGAATTTTCTCAAGAATTTTGTAACAAGCTATCGAATTTTTTCCAATCCAAAATCTCAGATATCTATTCCCTGCTGAAAGCCTCCAATATGAGCATGGGCCTCTCTGGCCGGCCGATCCCGCCTCCAGGGGAGAGGGTTGTCTCAGAGGAGACTCCTAGGCTTCTCGCCTTCCCCTATCTGTCGCCAGATGTTACCAATCGGCTCCTAGAAGGAGTCAAATCTGGCTCACCCTTGGATTCCTGTCCCATCAAGGTCTTAAAAACTGGCAGGGAGGCTATCATCCCTCATCTTACCGCCGTCCTGAATATAGACATTTCAGAGGGACATTACCCTACTGTATGGAAGACGGCAGTTGTTAAACCACTCCTGAAGAAGCCTTCACTGGACCCTACAGAACCAAAAAACTATAGGCCCATCTCTCTTCTGCCTGTTCCAGCCAAGATTCTGGAAAAACACTTAAATCTGAATCTGAGCGCTTACCTACAGGATCATTATCTACTAGATGGCTCACAACATGGGTTTAGAAGCCAACATAGTACGGAAACAGTTCTCACTGCTGTTTTTAACAATATCCGGACCCAGGTTGATGCAGGTCACACTACTCTGTTGGTTTTACTTGATCTTACCGCGGCTTTCGACACCCTGTCTCCTCTGAGGTTGGTTGCCCGCCTCAGGGAGATTGGGATCGGGGGCTCGGCCCTGGAACTTCTGGCCTCTTTTCTTAGTGAGCGGGCACAGACTGTTAAATTTGGCCAGTTTTACTCGGCCTCTAAATCCCTATCTTGTGGTGTTCCTCAGGGCTCGTCCCTGAGTCCAACGCTTTTCAATATTTATGTTGCCCCTTTGGCCAAGGTGGTGAGATAATTTGGTTTAGAGGTGTTGTCCTATGCGGACGACACCCAAATAATGGTGTCTATCACCCATAATGTTAGGGACTCTGCTCTTAATTTCAGAAGGTGTATGCAGGCAGTTTCCACCTGGATGACGGAAAACTTCTTGAAATTGAATGGGGAGAAGACGGAGGTCCTTATTTTTGGCAATTCTCTTGACATCTGGTCTAATGAATGGTGGCCAGATTCGCTCGGAGTTTGTCCCTGCCCAGTCTCCCACGGTAAAAATCTAGGGGTCATAGTGGACAACTCACTATCACTAAATCGGCAGGTTAGCAGGAGAGTTTCCACTTGTTTTGGTATTATCAGAATCCTAAGAAAAATCATTCAATTCCTTTCCTTTGATTCACGCAAGCAGGCTGTCATCGCCTTGGTAACGTCCAGATTGGACTATTGCAATGCCCTTTATCCGGGCATTAACAAAGGATTGATTAAACGTCTGCAGCTGGTGCAGAACGCTGCTGCTAGGCTGATAACTGATCTGCCTAAATACCACTCAGTCACTACAGCAATCAAATCTCTGCACTGGCTTCCCCTGGACCATAGGATTCTTTTCAAAACGTTATGTATGACTCATAATGCCTACTATGATTCCGGCCCTGAGGGGATCAATGTTCTCCTCCATCGCTATGTCCCCACCAGACAGCTCCGATCCTCAGATAAGAATCTGTTGATTATTCCGAGGTTCAAAAAGGCCAAATGGGGAGGTAGAGCTTTTTCCACCACTGCTGCTAAACTGTGGAATTCTCTTCCGGAAGAGCTTTCTGGTCAGGCGTCACACTCTCTCTTCCGGAAAGCATTGAAGACCTGGCTCTTCACACAGAGCTTATCCTGAGCATCTCTACCCGGTCTACACCCGTTTGTCTCGCTCCGTAACAGCGCCTTGACGCCCTTGGGCTAAGTTAGCGCTATATAAGTCCACTTTCATTCATTCATTCAAATAAAAAAAACGCAATCTTCTCCCATCCGCCACCTGTAATGAAAAAAAACAATCCTACCCACACAAATATACACATACATTATAACATAATACAAATAAATATAATACTAACACCATAATTTAAACATATTTTCACATATCTATTTAACTCTAACACCGACCGATTAACAAACTGACGACATTTCGCTAACACATAACTAAAACATACAACTCACCAAAACTTTAAAAACATAACACTACACACACTACCTAGTACTTAACTACCCTCAAATTAATCCAAAATTAAAGTTTAAATAAAGAAAATTAAACTAACCTTACCCGATGCGATGCAGCTTCCAACCGCGAGCTTCTCCACTCACAAATGACCTAAAACAAAACCGAGTGGTTACAAATTACAAGTTAGAAATAAATATAGCTGCTTTAAATACTAAAGATTTATCTATTTCTTTATTAAACTGATAGTACATTATAAATACACTGTTATAAAGTTCTGTAAAAATACTATAAAATATTACTTATGTTATAAAAATAATGTTACTTTTTTTCTAATGTAAAATTATAATAATAAATATTATTAAACATTTAATAATTATTATTATAATTCTAAAAATATACATTTCATATCCAATGTATATTAAAAATATGTACTATCTTGAATAAATGTTAAAAACTGTATAAATGTTATAACAAATGTTTGTATTAAAAATTACATGTACTAATTATTAATATTTATATTTCAAATATAAATAATATTACTTAAAAAATAACATTATATGTTAAAAAAAATTGAAAATATTGTAAAAAGGGTGAATAGTAAAAAGTGTTAAAACATATATGTTACTAATAATTTACACTATATGTAATAAAGTAATCAATTTTTAGAATAAAATAAATAATGTATCACTGTTATTGAATCAATCAATCAATCAATCAGTCATTTGTAAAGCGCACTACTCACCCGTGAGGGTCTCAAGGCGCTGGGGGGGGGGTGCTGCTACTGCTCGAATAGCCAGGTCTTGAGTAGCCTCCTGAAGGTTAGTAGATCCTGGGTCTGTCGCAGGATGATGGGGAGGGTGTTCCAGGTCTTGGCGGCGAGGTGGGAGAACGATCTGCCACCAGTGGACTCTCTTCGGATGCGGGGGATGGTGGCGAGGTCGGTGGAGCGGAGCTGGCGGTTCGGGGTGTAGAAGGTGAGCCGTCTGTTGAGGTATGCCGGTCCGGTGTTGTGGAGTGCCTTGTGTGCATGGGTGAGGAGCTTGAAGGTGATCCTCTTGTTGACGGGAAGCCAGTGCAGGTCTCTCAGGTGGGGTGTGATGTGGCTGTGGTGAAGGATGTCGAGGATCAGGCGTGCAGAGGCGTTCTGTATGCGTTGAAGTCGTTTCAGGAGTTTGGCCGAGGCTCCTTCGTAGAGGGCGTTTCCGTAGTCCAGCCTGCTGCTGACGAGGGCCTGGGTGACCGTTCTTCTTGTTTCGGTGGGGATCCACCTGTAGATCTTGCGGAGCATACGGAGGGTGTTGAAGCAGGAGAATGAGACGGCGTTGACTAGCTTGGTCATAGAGAGTGTTGAGTCGAGGATGAACCCCAGGTTGCGTGCGTGGTCGGTGGGTGTCGGTGCTGCTCCCAGTGCGGTCGGCCACCAGGAGTCGTCCCAGGCTGAGGGGGAGGAGCCGAGGATAAGGACCTCCGTCTTGTCCGAGTTCAGCTTCAGACGGCTGTTCTTCATCCACTCAGCGACGGCCTTCATTCCTTCGTGGAGGTTGGATTTGGCGGTGAGGGGGTCCTTGGTGAGGGAGAGGATCAGCTGGGTGTCGTCAGCGTAAGAGATGATGTTGAGGTCGTGCAGTCGGGCGACGTGGGCGAGCGGAGCCATGTAGACGTTGAACAGTGTCGGGCTGAGGGATGATCCTTGGGGTACGCCGCAGATGATCTCGGAGGCTACGGAACGGAAAGGGGGGAGGCGGATGCTCTGGGTTGTGCCGGAGAGGAAGGAGGTGGTCCATTCCAGGGCCTTGTCTCGGATACCTGCGTTGTGGAGGCGTGTGCGTAGGGTGCGATGACAGACAGTGTCGAAGGCGGCTGATAGGTCCAGGAGGATGAGGGCCGTGGTTTCGCCATTGTCCAGCAGGGCCCTGATGTCATCGGTGGCGGCGATGAGGACATATTCGTTACTGTGGTTGCTGCGGAACCCGGACTGGGACGGGTCCAGGATGTTGTTCTCCTTGAGGTAGCGGGTCAGTTGTCCGTTGACGGTCTTCTCGATGACTTTCGCCGGGAACGGGAGCAGGGAGATGGTCCGGAAGTTCTTGAGGTCCTTCGGATCCGCATTGGGTTTCTTGAGTAAGGCGTTGATCTCGGCGTGCTTCCAGCTTTCCGGGAAGGTCGCGGTCTCGAACGAGATGTTGATGGCCATGCGGAGATGGGGTGTGATGGTGGCGCTAGCTTTGTTGAAGATGTGGTGTGGGCATGGGTCTGACGGAGATCCGGAGTGGATGGTGTTCATGATTTTGATAGTGTCGTTGTTGTTTATGTTGGTCCAGGTGAGCAGGGGATCAATGTGGGTGGCGGCCATGGGGTCTGAGGTGTCGGTGGCTGTCGGGGCGGCCAGGTTGTTGAAGCTGTCGTGGATGTCTGCGATCTTACGATGGAAGAAAGTGGCGAGGGAGTCGCACAAGTCTTGCGATGTCGTTGGTGTTGGAGCTGGGGTTGGAGAGTTCCTTCACGATGTTGAAGAGCTCTTTGCTGTTGTGCGTGTTGTTGTCGAGGTGGTCCTTGAAGGAGGCCCTTTTGGCGGATCTGATGAGGTGGTGGTGTCTGCGGATGGCGTTCTTGTGGGCTGCGTAGCTCTCCGGTGTCTGTTCGCGGTGCCATTTCTTCTCTAGTTTTTGGCAGGTTTGCTTGGATTCCTGGAGGTCCGCAGTGAACCAGCTGGCTTTCTTGTTAGTGCGTCTGTTGGAGGGTTTCTTGGTCGGGGCGAGAGTGTTGGCGCAGTCGTCGATCCATTGCCGGGCGGCGGTGTCAGAGTCGGTGGGCTCGGCGGGTGGGCTTCGGGCGAGGGTGGTGTTTAGCTGGTCTTCGGTGATTTTGCTCCACCTGCGGTGGGGGATCTGTTGAGTGCGGTGGTGCGTGGTGGGTTTCCAGAAGGTGAAGTGGATGCAGCGGTGGTCGGTCCAGTGGAATTCGGTGGTGTGGTTGAAGGTGACGTGGGAGCTTGCGGAGAAGATGGGGTCAAGCGTGTGGCCGGCGGAGTGGGTGGGCGTTGTGACGAGCTGTCTGAGTCCGAGGTTGGCAAGGTTGTCAATCAGGGTGGTGGAGTTGGTGTCATTGTTGTTCTCGAGGTGGAAGTTCAGGTCTCCGAGGAGGATGTAGTCTGTGGAGGAAAGGGCGTGCGTGCTGACGAAGTCGGCGATGGAGTCGCTGAACTGAGGCCGGGGTCCAGGGGGTCTGTAGACGAGAGTTCCTCTGAGGGTGGTGTTGGGGTCAGTGTGGATCTGGAAGTGCAGGTGTTCGGCGGTGTTGAGGGTGTCGTCGGTGCTGGTCGAGACCCTGAGGGTGTTTTTGTGGACGATGGCGATTCCACCTCCTACTCCGTTGGTGCGGTCCCTGCGGGTGATCTTGTAGCCGTCCGGGATGGCTATGGCGATGTCGGGTGCCGAGGAGGCGTTCATCCAGGTCTCTGTCAGGAAGGCGACGTCCGGGGAGGATGTGTCGAGCAGGTCCCAGAGTTCGATGGCGTGTTTGCGTGTGGAGCGGGTGTTCAGTAGTATGCATCTGAGGTGGTTGCGTTCTGTCACGGTGGGCGGTTTGGCAGCTCGGAGGCTGGTGAAGCTGCAGCTCCGGCAGGAGAAGGGTCCTTTGGTGTGCTTCGGGGTGGCCAGGAAGCAGGTGTGCGGTCGCCCGGTGTTGAGTGCGTGGAGACCGCTCGTGGTGTAGTGGCAGCGGTCGGTGTGGCGTTCACGGGGACCAGGGGGACTGGCGCTGGGCGCGGTCCAGGCGTGGACGGGCACAGAAGCGCGCCAGCGGCGCGGCCGCGCATCGGCCGCCATATAAGGGGAGGTGGGAGGGAGGAGCAGCTGGGAGGTGGGAGCGGGGCAGCGAATGGGCGAGCAGGAGGGCGGGGCCACAGGGGACACAGCGGCGGGAAACGGGCGGAGAGAGCGGAGGAGGCAGGAGAAAACGAGGCACAGCGAGAAGGGCAGCAGTGGGCACAAAATAAAATAACACAACAGTGGGGCACAGAGGGAAAAAAAGAGCGCAACAACGGGCACAGAAAATAAAGAAAGGCAACAGCAGGGCACAGGGGCACGGAGGAAGCAGAGAGCACAGCAGAGGCAGGGGGCCTCGAACTTAGAGCGTCAGCGGCGGCAGCGAGCACAGGGCACGGACGTACAGGTGGTGCTGTGCGGCGTGGGGGGATCAACCTGCCTGAACTAGGGACAAGGGTCGCTATTTTTTGTGAATTTTTTTTAAAAAGCAATGTAAAACTACATTTTTTTTTTTTTTTTTACATAAGTGCAATAAAAAGTTTAATAATGTTTAAAATTAAGTTTGCGAAAATATTATTTATAAATGTATACATATGTACAAAATATATAATATGTGAAAAATAAAAATTTTCTTTTTCTTTCTAAGTCTAACAATATATAATAAATACACTTAATAAAATAAAATGCTATTTGTTTTTATTTATTAATGTTTGAAAATAAATAAAGATATCAATAAAATAATTACGTTTCATGATTATTTTGACATTTTTTGAAACCTTGTATATGTATTAAAATATTTATATTACATCAATATATTTTATAAAGTATATTATTATAATAAATATGTCTAAATATATTATATTTGTTAATACAAATTATATTATTATTTTTAAACATTCCCACTATACACTACATTAATTCTGAAAAATTGCTGTACTGTTAACATATATAATTTACTATTCCCACTACAATTTATATTAAATCTAGTAAGAGGCTGGACACTAAACATATATAATTTACTATTCCCACTCCTAACTATATTAACTCTGGGAAGGTACTGAACTGTAAACATATATAATTGACTATTCTCACTCCAAACTATATCAACTCTGGGAAGCTGCTGGACACTAAACATACATAATTTACTATTCCCACTCCAAACTATGGGGCCTATTACGATGGCGGTCGGAAAACCTCCCCGACCGCCATGGTAGCGGGAAAAGACTGCCCGCATGGACCGCGACATCACTGCCGGTCGAATTATGATGACCCGCGGTCGAAATCCGACTGCGGCGGTCGGATCGCGGGCCTTAACATTGCGGCGGTTGCTGCTACCCGCAGCACCGCTGCGATGTCCAAAGGAGCATGTCCTGCATTTCCCTGCACTGCGTTGCAGGCACTGCACAGTGCCTGCCACCTGGTACAGGGAAATGTAGGGGGGACCATGGGTACCTCCCCAGTGCACCCACACCCCCCCAGAACATTGGGGGCCCGCAACGGGCCCCCGGAAGACAATCTCTGCATGCCTTTCCATGGCGGTTTGACCGCTGAGGAAAGGCTGGCTACCGCCGGCATCATAATCCTGCCGGCGGAGCCTGCTCTGCACCGCCACCATTATCCCGGTCCTGCTCCGTCCGCCAGGCAAGAGTGCGGATGGCAACCGGCGGAAAAGCTGCAGTCGGAATTTCTCACCACCGCCATCCTAATTTGACCGGCGGTTTTCTTGGTTGCGATCGCGGGCGGATGTCCACCGCCAGTCCAGTGGGCACCACCGCCAGCCCGGCGGTGGACATCCGACCACCATCGTAATAGACCCCTATATTAAGTCACGGAAAGTGCTGGACACTAAACATATATAATTCACTATTCCCACTCTAAACTATATTAAGTCAGGGAAGGTGCTGGACACTAAACATATATAATTTACTATTCCCGCTGCAAAGTATGTTAAGTCAGAGAAGGTGCTGGACCATAAACATATATAATTTACTATTCCCACTCCAAACTATATTAAGTCAGGGAAGGTGCTGGACACAAAACATATATAATTTACTATTCCCACTCCAAACTATGGGGCCTATTACGATGGCGGTTGGAAAACCTCCCCGACCGCCATGTTAGTGGGAAAAGACCGCCCGCATGGACCACGACATCACCGCCGGTCGAATTACGATGACACGCGGTCGAAATCCGACCGCGGCGGTCTGATCGTGGGCCTTAACATTGCGGCGGTTGCTGCTGCCCGCAGCACCGCCGCGATGCCGAAAGGAGCATGTCCTGCATTTCCTTGCACTGCGTGGCAGGCACTGCACAGTGCCTGCCACCTGGTACAGGGAAATGTAGGGGGGACCATGGGTACCCCCCCCAGTGCACCCACACCCCCCCAACACATTAAGGGCCCGCAACGGGCCCCCGGAAGACAATCTCTCCATGCCTTTCCATGGCGGTTTGACCGCTGAGGAAAGGCTGGCTACCGCCGGCATCATAATCCTGCTGGCGGAGCCTGCTCTGCACTGCCACCATTATCCCGGTCCTGCTCCGTCCGCCAGGCAGGAGTGCGGGTGGCAACCGGCGGAAAAGCGGGGGTCAGAATTTCCCACCGCCGCTGTCACCACCGCCATCTTAATTTGACCGGCGGTTTTCTTGGTTGCGATCGCGGGCGGATGTCCACCGCCGGTCCGGCGGTGGACATCCGACCGCCATCGTAATAGACCCCTATATTAAGTCAGGGAAGGTGCTGGACACTAAACAAATATATTTTACTATTCCCACACCAATTAAAGTGAAATCAGGGAAGGTGCTGGACAGTAAACATATATATTTTACTATTCCCACTCCAAACTATATTAAGTCTGGTAAGGTGCTGTACACTAAACACAGATAATTTACTATTCCCACTCCAAACTATATTAAGTCAGGGAAGATGCTGGACACTAAACATATATAATTTACTATTCCCACACCAATTAATGTGAAGTCAGGGAATGTGCTGGACAGTAAACATATATAATTTACTATTCCCACTCCAATTAATATTATGTCAGGGAAGGTGCTAGACAGTAAACTAATATAATTTACTATTTCTACTCCAAACTACATTAAATCAGTGAAGGTGCTGGACACTAAACTAATATAATTTACTATTCCCACTCCAAACTATATAAACTCTGGGAAGGTGCTGGACACTAAACATATATAATTTACTATTCCCACACCAATTAATGTGAAGTCAGGGAATGTGCTGGACAGTAAACATATATAATTTACTATTCCCACTCCAATTAATATTATGTCAGGGAAGGTGCTAGACAGTAAACTAATATAATTTACTATTTCTACTCCAAACTACATTAAATCAGTGAAGGTGCTGGACACTAAACTAATATAATTTACTATTCCCACTCCAAACTATATAAACTCTGGGAAGGTGCTGGACACTAAACATATATAATTTACTATTCCCACTCCAATTAATGTGAAGTCAGGGAAGGTGCTGGACAGTAAACATATATAATTTACTATTCCCACTCCAAACTACATTAAACCAGGGAAGGTGCTGGACACTAAACATATATAATTTACTATTCCCACTCCAAACTACATTAATTCAGGGAAGGTGCTGGACACTAAACATATATAACTTACTATTCCCACTCCAAACTACATTAAATCAGGGAAGGTGCTGGTCACTAAACATATATAATTTACTATTCCCACTCCAAAATATATTTACTCTGGGAAGGTCCTGGACACTAAACATATATAATTTACTATTCCCACTCCAAACTATATGAAATCTGGGAAGGTGCTGGAAACTAAAGTTATATAATTTACTATTCCCACTCCAAACTATATAAACTCAGGAAAGGTGCTGGACACTAAACATATATAATTTACTATTCCCACTCCAATTAATGTGAAGTCAGGGAAGGTGCTGGACAGTAAACTAATATAATTTACTATTCCCACTCCAAACTACATTAAATCAGGGAAGGTGCTGGACACTAAACATATATCATTTACTATTCCCACTCCAAACTATATTAAATCAGGGAAGGTGCTGGACACTAAACATATATAATTTACTATTCCCACTCCAAACTATATTAACTCAGGGAAGGTCCTGGACACTAAACATATATAATTTACTATTCCCACTCCAAAATATATTAAGTCAGTGAAGGTGCTGGACACTAAACATATATGATTTAATATTCCCAAATAAAATTTCTTAAATTATTATTAATTGTTACTCAGTATTAACTTAATAAATATAATCCTTAAATATAAAAATTTCATACAAGTATTTTTTTTAATACTGTACCCAAAATGTATAAAATATTAAAATATACAACATATTTTTAATAATTGCATAATATTAAAAATATTTTTCTTAATATATTAATAAATTAAATATTAATGTTTTTTTATATATTGTAAGCACATTTACATACATAATCCAGTAACAATATAAAATACCTCTTATGATTAAAAAATGAACAATTGCAAAAATAATAAATACAAATTTAAATATTGTATTTCTTTATTTTTAAATTTTAATGAAAATTAGCCCCTATTAACACTACATCTCAATCTGATAATATTTATTTTAAATTTTAAATAAAAAACTTAAAATTTGTAATTTTGATTTAAAATTTAAAAAAAAACACTCCACACCTTACTTACCTATAAACACAACATCCCACTAGTAAATACTTTTTTTATTAATGATATTAATTTTTTTAATTTTTTTAAAACACTCCCCACCCTTAGCCCCTAGAAGCACAACATCCAGCTCCTAATAATTATTTATCAATTAATTTTTTTTAATTTAACATTTTTAACATTTATTTCACAAATTTATTAAAACACTCCCCACCCTTATCCCCTATGAACCCAACATCCCACTCCTAAAAGTTAATTCAAAATTGATTTTTAAAATTGTAAATTTTTTAAATTTATTTCACAAATTTTTTAAAACACTCCCTACCCTTATCCCCTATAAACCCAACATCCTGCTCCTAAAAAATGTTTTAACTTTTATTTAAAATTTTTAAAATTTTTAAAATTTATTTTACAATTTTTTTAAAACACTCCCCACCCTTATCCCCTATAAACTCAACACCCCGCCCCTCCAAAAATGTATAATTTTATTATAAAAGTTTCAATTAAAATTTTTTTTTTTTTTAAAACATGCCCCACCTTTATCCCCTATAAACTCAACATCCCGCCCCTCAAAAAATGTATAATTTTATTATAAAAGTATCACATTTAAAAAAAAAAAAAAAAGACTTCCCACCCTTATCCCCTATAAACCTAACATCCCGCTCCTAAAAATAATATTACAATTCAAAATTTTTATAACATAAATAAACTATTATTAAAACATTAACAAACATATAACATAATAAAAAAGTAAAACGATATATTTGCATGACGATATTTTAACAAACGACATTTCTCACAACGATATTTTTAACAACACACTAAATCGATATAATGAACATCGATATATTAAACATCGATATTTATTACTATCGATAATTGAAACTCAATAAAATTACACTTTGATATTAAAAAATCGATATTATGTCCACTTACCCTTACAACTAGTTAAAACTGAACTTTACACTCCACTTCCCTCCAAAGTCATAAAGATCACTGCTTGAATATGCCCTGCTCAGTGTTCCCCAGTGACTATGTGGTTCTACTACACTTAGGGGCCGATTCCGATCTCGGCCGGAAGCTCACCGAACGGGATTCGCCTGGAGAAAATAGGAGCCGGGCGCGATTTTCCCGACCGACTCGTACAGCTGTCCGAACGAGCTAGTACGATGCGAGTGTACGTGTTGTTTCCGACCGACTCGTTTCCGGATCCCAACGGCTCCGACCGACTCGTACGGACACGAATCGCACCACGCAATGGAGACATTCTCCGACCGAGCGAGTACGATGGACGCGTCAGACAGCCGGATCGAGTCGGAGCGTCCGGCTCGAAAAAGCTCCCGGAGCCGGATTTGGGGGGTCCGTGCCGGACCCCCTGCACCCGTAGCCGTACGAGTCGAACACAGGGGGGACCCAAGGGTCCCCCCTAAACATGCATGTATGGTGCGAATTGCACCGACGCGTACACACTGTATGGGGCGCACTTGTTGCGACGTACCCATTGAGTCGATGGGAGCCCATGTACGCGTTGTACGACCGGCTCCCATTGACTTCAATGGGAGTCCGACCGAATCGAGTCCGGCAGCATGCGGCCGCATCGTACTCGCTCGGTCGGACTGTAGGAGTCCGGCTCGGTCGGAAATCTCTCCGGATCCGGCTCGGTCAGAGAGTTTTCCGACCCAGATCGGAATCGGCCCCTTAGATTTGGAATCTCTGCTGTGGCGGCTTGAGGCCACTAAATTGGATATCAAGTGTGAAAGAGCAAACATTAACCTGCTGTCCAGTCCCTATGTCTTGCATGAGTGACTTGGATCACAACTCCGCCTACCCACTCTCACCAATCCTTAGCAACACACTAAGAGAATTGAAGTGGGAGTAAGATAGTGTAAGGGTGATGATAAGAGAGTGTTGTCCATCTTCTAGTATATTTCTGAAATGGTCTGCCTCTCTAACTAATGAACTGTGCAACCCTTGGCACTCTTTTTACTTTGCTGTGAATGAAAACTATATGTACACAGTAAAATATGTACACAGAAAGTGCTTGACTTTTCAGCTTCTCAAGTACCTTGTGCTCTCCATCCAGCCACGGGATGAAGCACGTGCTGTTACTCACCCACGCAAGCTTTCACAGCCATTATTGATATGCATTCTGGATACAGACCAAGAACACACTATGGGGCCGATTCCGATCTGAGTTTGGAAAACTCTCCGACCGAGCCGGATCCGGAGAGATTTCCGACCGAGCCGGACTCCTACAGTCCGACCAAGCGAGTACGATGCGGCCGCATGCTGCCGGACTCGATTCGGTCGGACTCCCATTGAAGTCAATGGGAGCCGGTCGTACGACACGTACATGGGCTCCCAGTGACTCAATGGGTACGTCGCAAACAAGTGCGCCCCCTACAGTGTGTACGCTTCGGTGCAACTCGCACCGTACATGCATGTTTAGGGGGGACCCTTGGGTCCCCCCTGTGTTTGACTCGTACGGCTAAGGGTGCAGGAGGGTCCGGCACGGACCCCCCAAGTCTGGCTCCAGGAGCTTTTTCGAGCCGGACGCTCCGACTCGATCCGGCTGTCCGACGCGTCCATCGTACTCGCTCGGTCGGATAACGTCTCCATTGCGTGGTGCGATTCGTTTCTGTACGAGTCAGTCGGAGCAGTTCGGATCCGGAAACGGTTCGGTCGGAACACACGCGTACATTCGCATCGTACTCGCTCGGTCGGACAGCTGTACGAGTCGGTCGGAAAAAACGCATTCGGCTCGCATTTTTTCTGGACGAATCGTATTCGGTGCGCTTCCGGCCGAGATCGGAATCGGCCCCTATGAGTGATGATCAATGGGACAAAAACTTGCAAGTCAATATGATACTGGGTTATGATCTGCAATTCAATAGCATGCAATCTTAAGGACGAGCAGATGTGCTAACTAGAGAACAGATTGAATTATTAATTATTTTATTATCAAAGTTCCTTGCTTCAGGAGCATGCAGTTAAATGTCCTGATTCCACACATGGTTATCATCCTTTAACAGTAAATCTTCAAGCCTCAGCCTGATTGCACATGTTGAGAGAATGGCTGGCAGGAAGTGTCCTTTGCATGATTGCACAGACATGCACAACTGCCTTGAGTAAACTCAACTGCAGTTTTTAACTGTAGTCTATTTTATTGGTAGCCAGGGTGCAAGATAATCATGTGCATGTGCTGAAGTCTAGGTTGTGGGAAAGGTTCTGTGTCCCAGATCATGCCTCCGTGGTCTGGAGGGGCTCACCAAACATGCCTTTGCATGACTCAGGACTACTATCCTTGACCCAGGATATAATCATGGAGTAGTAGTGTCAGCATACCACTTTTCTGGTCTGTAGTATAGAATATTTTTTACAGTTCCTGAAAAGTGAGATGCCTACTGGATTTACTTGGGTACATTGCTGCTACTATGATATGCCCAGGCTTTGCAGTGACATCCCTGAGTGAGTGGAGTTTACATGATGACTGGCAGTCTAACTTCATGTTGAATGCAAAGTGAATGACTGTGAGGTCAGTGGTATTCATTTTGGATCACCTCTGGTAAAGCATAATATAAGTTGGAGGCTGAAGGAAAGCTTCCTCAGACTTGTAAATGTATTACTGCCTTTCCTGAGCTTTAGGTTATTATCAGACAGTAAGGTGTGGGCAAATGGAGACATGGCTGCTTCAGTTACGCAATAGTGATATTTTTATCATAGGCTTGCTGATTGACTCTTCCTGAGCACTACCATTTGGCTTGATGGAGGGTGTGAGGAGGTGGAGACAGCGTTCTCCTTTTTGTCATCAGTATCATCCAGGCAGGGACTGTCCATTTGTCTCTACTGGACATACTACTCCCAGAAGCTGATGTCTGCCAGGTGCAAGGTCTTCACGCAAGATTGTGCTCATGTTTTGGGGGCTCCAGTTTGAGAAACGTTACGTCACTACCTGCTGTGAAAATCACCTGAAACTAAGCTTTTCTGCTCTCCAGGGGAGAAATACACTAAGAAAAGGAACCTGGGAGCAATTTCTTTTTACCAGTTTCAGGTTTCTGACTGTTGAAGCAACAATCCCTGTCAACAACGTGTCTCTAAAGGTAGGACTGAAACTTCCCTTCTGGGTTCCAGATTTCACTTTACCAAAGTTGTGATACTGCACAGAATACTAGAGGAATTTCTGATATCCAGGGCTGGAGTCACAGGCATAGAGTCTCCCAGAGATGAGGCGGCATCAAATGAAAAGACTACAAGGAAGTTAAAGCTGCAGGAAGTGTGGCCTTGCATAGGAGCCAGGCAGAAGCTGACCCGAGTGCCAGAGTGGGCCCCCCTGCCTCTATAATTACTGTTAAATCACCATTGTTGCAATACTCAAACATAAGGAGAAGCAGTGATGCAGGAGCTGACCCAAGTGCTGGAGTGAGTCGCCCTGCCTCCCCGATTGCTGTCAAGTCACCATTGGTGTGCTACACCCAAGAAGGAGAGGGAACTATGCAGGAACTGACCCGAGTGCTGGAGTGGGTCTCCCTAATTACCTGATTGCTGTTAAATCACTATTGGTGTCCTGCCTCAAAGAAGAAAGAGAGGGACTGATGTAGGAAGTCAACTGAATGCTGATGTGGGTCTCCCTGCCTTCCAATCAGTGCTTACATCATAACGGACTCACTGCACCAGCCAAGGAGAAAAGAAGAGAGAGTGTGTCCTAACCTGAGGAAAAGTTGCCAGTGATTGAGACATCAAATAACTGTCCAAAAGGCACAAATTTTGAAGACTAGTTATGTTATTCACAGTTAGACGCACCTGGGAGAATATTCTACACTTCACACGCTTTTGCCTATTTTCCCTCTAGTATCTTTGATAGAATCCAGTGCCCTTGGACATATTCCTTTGTACCGTATTTTGT
This sequence comes from Calotriton arnoldi, assembly GCA_963921515.1. Taxonomy (NCBI): domain Eukaryota; kingdom Metazoa; phylum Chordata; class Amphibia; order Caudata; family Salamandridae; genus Calotriton; species Calotriton arnoldi. The sequence continues at coordinate 70,077 of CAWUFW010013989.1, forward strand.
TTTGGTATGTTAAAGTACCTCTCTTTTGTAAAAGATACACACTGTACTGGACAACCATTTTTGCATGTTATTTGGTAACTGTGGAGTCTGTACCTCTCACAATACCTCCTTGAGAATCCTTTGATGGCTGGCTCCACTATCATGAGGGTCAAGTGTTGGAAGGATGTACTTGCTGTTCAGGTTGCAGTGCCATAGTAGGTCTGGCTCTGCGATAGCAATGGTTAAATGCATCCATCACCACAGTTGTGACCCATTAACCCCTTCTTGCCTTGCCGTCCCTCAATAGGTTCTAACACCACTAAATGCAAACCCTGATCCATATTAGGGCTGGTTAGGAAGGTCTAAGAAGCAGGCAGGACTATCCAACAGCAAACTAACAAGGCTTTATTGTCTTTTTTGTAGGTGGGGAGGAAGCATGTAAACTAAAATGAAACAGACAATGTGATTGGCAGTGCAGGTGAATCATAATAAAGAAGATTATGCAGCCTTGTGAAAACCTGTTTCAGAATACAGACACGTAAGGACACCCAATCACAGAAAATTACAAGGCGAAGCAAATGTCATGACCTTGGATATGGTTTATATAGTGACAGCACTCAAGATGGCCTCAAAACCTTCTAAGAGTTGGTACCCCACAAAATCTCCTTTGGAAACGTCTTCTCACAGGAACCCAATCCCATTAACATAGGATTGTCCAGATGGCCTGAATGGACACAAGTTGAAGTGTACTGGGGTGAGTTTGGAAATAGGCACCATGGGTGTACAGCCAAATAGGGAGCCATTATAGAGGGAGGAATATGCCAGAACAGAAAGAAATGGGGCAGTGCAGGAGGTGGCAGAAGCTGGTGGGGTTGATGATCATGGTGACCGTGTACTCAATAGCACTTTGGGTAAAAGAATGAAGCAGGGTGTGGATTTAGGGTCCGATTACGATGCCGGACGGAAAAGCCTTCCGTCCTCAATGGTGTCGTAAAAATACCTCCCGCATGACCCGCGGCATTTCCGTCGGCCAAATTACGATGCAATGTATGCAAAATCACACCGCGGTGGACGGATGTCACAAAAGACCGTCCACCACGGTCGGAAAAGCTGCAAATCCGACCGCGGCAGACGGGGAAAGCTGTCCAACGGCTTGAAAAGGCTGCTCCTGCAGCGGCATGACCGCACGGCTAATTACGATGAGAATGCGGAGCTGGCGGACCGAGCACTGAGTCCGGCCGCCGCGCACACGCACATAGGCCAAATGAATGGCGGACGGAACCAACTTCACAACAATGCCCGAAGTGTGCCTGTACTCCCTGCCGCCCTCAATCACAACACACACGCCACAATGATACACCCCAACTTGCTCCTGGTAAGGAAAGCCATGTGCAGCATGGAAGAGACATCTGGAGGTCATCACTCATGTGGACACACCCACATACCACAGTATAAAACCAACCCCTTCCTGGACCAGCATCCTTTGCACACCACAAGCTGAGACAGAGAGACAGGACACACCTCACACACTTCACATAACTCCACCACTACCTTGCACCCTGCACCCCTCATTCAATTGCACCATGCCCCCCAAGACAATGCCCAAATCCACCAATTCAGAGTTGAGAGTGACAGTAGATGAGACAATCAGGGTAGAACCACATTTGTCTGGGCACCTGGTCCAACACACCCTACTTGCGCGCAAGACTCAGATGTGTGCAAGGATCCACAGCAAAGTCAATGCCGCAGGGACCACCCTACCCACTGTGCGTGACATCAGGAAGTGGTGGGGCGACCTCAAGGGCCGGGTCAAGCAGCAGCTACAGGGAGGGGTGAGTCACACCACGGCAAATCTTCAGACACCTCTGAGCATGCAGCAGGTTCCCCCCCGGCCAAACGGCAGAGGGGGCATCTGAAAAAGACCCCATCAGGATCACATGGCACAGCACCGTGCCGTACCAGTTCTCGGAGCAACCGCTGATGTCATCACTGTAACACTGAGCATTGACTGTCGTAAATACCAAACCACATTGCCACAAGGATGGGAGTGTTCGCTTGGACTTTGGAACTCTACCATTGTGTGTCCTACTCTAACTATCCGTGTACCATCACCTCCTACTTCACCCCTCACCTGTCACACATCGCAAAATAAACACAACTCGCAACAGTATGCCTTCGTGTCAAGAGCATTCTCATCACAGTAAGTGACATGTTGACTCACATTGCAATGTATCCGAATATGTAAAAGCGAAAATTCATTGAGAGAGTGGAGGTACCTGGAAAGACACAAGGAAACAACAGCGCGTTGCCATATTATGCAATAACCGCAAAAGCACACCACGAGGCAACACTGTACAATATGCATTACAGACAACACCGGCAAACACCATCAACACGGACAGCAGGGAGACTGGAGCACACGACTGCACCTCCCAACACAGTTTCGCCCTTAGCATCCTGGTGAATGCAGTCCAGTTGAAAAGCTCACTTCTGTAACCGTTGTCGTGTGTCAGCTAGGTTGGTGCAGGTCAGTGCTGTGAATCTCTAGACACATGTGTGTCGCGTTATCCTCCCATATCAGTAGGGGTAAGATACATTGAGATCGGTGTCTGCTGAGGAAGCTGCCAGATTCTACTCAGGTCTCTGTACCTCTTCCTGCCCGACTCGGGTGACACACCTCAGTCACATGACAAGTAAGCATCATGACTGAACTGCATATACCAGAATGCCAAGGGGTGAACTATGCTGGGAGGTGAAGCAGTGTGCTCCCAGCCCCCCTAATAACATCATCACGGACATGACGGAAGTTGTCACAGATCACACAGCGCAGAACAAAGCAATCCTTAGCAGTGTGCCCACAAGAGCCAGCATCACAACACATCCTGTTATGTGGACGATGGTGACATTGTCACATTCACACACTCAAGTACTGTTGCACAGGGATTTTCAAGTGACATATTCGGTCTATGCATGTTTACCCACATGTACACCAGTCCCTAACAACAGACCCACGCTAAACCTGGTTTACAAACGAAGTTATCTTCTCCTGAATGGGCACAAGTGCTGCGGTCACAGGGCAGGCATCGCGTATATAGGAACTGTTGCATGCCGTGTTCCTTGCTGTAGCAATGTCCTCCTCACTCCCCCATATGTGATTGTGGATATCCATTTGTGGCCTCACATTCCCACAGCGAAAGCGGACTTCAATAAGTGTGCAGGCACAATGGGCTTCTGTTTCAACAAGTAGTCGCTCCCACATCAGCCCTGTGACCTTCGAATTCCAGGTGCCTTGACCGTCCCACTCGATTCAGTCACTGCTGAACACGGCACTCCCACTTTTTTCTGGGGGACTGACACAAGAATTATCGAAAGCCTCTGATACTGAATGTCGTTGCACACTTTTTTTAAACATGTGGGCTCTGGCCTTGTCCCTTCGTTTCATGCGATTTCTGGAGTTCTACCGGGTGTCATTCCTCCAATTTCCTGACTGCATTTAGCGGTTTGATAACACTACTCGTGGCTGTACAGCTGAGCGCTGGTTCTAAGAGTGCTCTCACGCCATGTCTGCCCGTCCTGTGGTCCAGTCGAACCCCGGTCAGTTGCAACTGTACCGTGACCACATGCAGCTCCTCTTTGGATGTGTCCCATTAGCTGTGCTACGCATCAGTTATAGGCTAACCTTCCGCTATGCCTATTTCACCTGTGTGCAGCCTGTGTTCTACTGCCGAAGATGCCCCTTTCAGTGGTCCCTGGATATCTGCCTTTCCAACACATTCCTTGCTGCCCTGGATCATGAGCTGTGGGTGAGTCCTTTCTTGGTCCATGATCACTACTGCTCCGGTGATACACGTTTGTGGGATGCCTTCCAATGTGTCAGACAGGCTGACAGCTGCGCCTGTGCGTTTGCACAAAGGCTCCTGTGCTATGCCTACATCGAGCCTCTCCCCGGGTGCCATGGGATAATCCTTTCATCCTCGTGGTGCGAGGAGCACATCTGTTCCTTCATACTGCTGGATTGGATGGCGGTCCTCTTTGCTGGAGATGATTTGGATCGTCTTTTGGAACTGATTGCCTTCGAGGCTACCTGTGCCTTCTTGGATTCGTAACTACTTAACAGCAACAGGAACTGTTGGTGACTAATTCAATGTCCTTTTAACTTTTTCACGCCTACTAACAGGAATTGTCATTCAGCTCTCTGACTTTTGCCCTATCTGCATTTGCTTTGACTCTGCTGACCTCTGCGGTCTGTTTCGCTTGGTACCACAGACCTGAACAACGGGGAGGCTGTCATCTGACCGTCATGGACATTGTCGACTGGCGTGAGCCTGGCTTACATCATGCAGCTGTAGCGCACGAAATTCACATGGCGTAGTCGTTTTGCAAGTACATTAGTATTTGTCTGTCACATGAGAAGTGTCTGCAGAGCTTGTTCTCTGTGCGGGCCAGGAGCACTGCCTGTACATTCTGTCCGTGGTCGGAGGGGATTGTCCGTTGTCATTCTGTTCTGGTCAGGCCTTAGCACCCCCACTCAGCAAGGTGTCACTGCTACTAGAGGACACGGGTGCCTTTTAGATGTCATGGGGAGGCGGGCTAGTTGCCCCACACATTGAGAGTGATCCATCCAGTGATGTGAGCGACACAGCACATGGGATGTACATTTCACCATGTACTGGCTGAGCAATGGGTCTGCTGGCAAAGCCCATAGACCTGGGACATCTCATTCAACTCCTCCCAGCAAGGGGTGGGGGGATATGCTCGTGGGTCTTCGTCCAGAGGGATTATTGATATGACATCTTGCTTCATGTGTTATGGATGTGTCACTATGGAAACTGTATATGTACTCATACATTCTCAACTTCTTGTGGCACGTATGTTGCCTGTATTGCAACTGTAGTAAAAAAAGCACATTTCAAAGCGTGTCTTGTCTGCAACTTATCGACTTGTGTACACGCGCTTGCAAACCTCTGAGTGAGTGGGAGAGCTAGTGAGGCACTATAGCAATTGGGTCCTTCTGGGTGCTCAGTCCCTGCCTGCCCAAGTTCTCCAATCCCGCGCATAGTCCTGTATGTGTACAAAATGCCAGTAACAGATCTCAAAGTTTGTCAGACAACAGCAAGGCATGCAGACACAGTCATTGTCGCTCATTGTTCACTTACACTCAACGGAAGTAGTTGACGATGAGCTGTTGTCGCTGGTCAAGGCCTTCTTCCTCACCACTGTCATCGTCACTGGGCATGGGTGGGTTGTGTGCGGGGGCTGCTGCTGTTCATCGTCGTCCAGAATCAGGGGGATCCTTCTGCGCATGGCCAGGTTGTGTAGCATGCAGCAGGCGACTAACATCTGGCATACCTTCTGTGGTGAGTACTTAGGTGCACCACCAGTCTGGTCAAGGCACCTAAATCTTGACTTCAGCAGTCCAGAAGTGCGCACCAACACACAACGTGTCCTCCCATGTGCTTCATTGTATTGGACTTCCCCCGTCATTGTTGTATTCCGCAGTGGGGACAGCAACCACTGATGATTGGGATGCCCAGAGTCACCTAGTTGTGAGACAGACAGGCAAACAGTGTGATCTGAATGTGTGGGGAGAGCAGCATGTCACACATACATCACAGTCATTGACACAGCCCACTCACCAACAAGCCAGGCCTGCTCGGAGTGCAGATTGGCCATCAATTGGTGTATGGTGCTGTTCCGCAAGATGTAAGAGTCATGTGCCGACCCGGGATACCTTGCACACAGGTGTGAGATGATCTGATCCGCCTGGCATACCACTTGTACGTTGATGGAATGGTAGTGTTTGCAGTTCCTATAGATGTGTTCACTTGCCTGTGGTGGAACGAGGGCAATGTTGGTACCATCAATGGCTCCCACAATATTTGGAATGCCTCCCAGGTCATAGAACTCCCCCTTCACAGCTGCCAATTCATCCCTCCTCGGGAAGTGGACAGGTCTGTCCTTGTAAGGCATCAATGCTGACAGGACGTCACGCAACACCATGCTGAACATGGGCTGTGACATCCCCTCGGCGCTGGCCACAGTGTACTGGAAAGACCCAGTACCGGAGAAATGCAGTGCAGCCATACCCTTCACTGTAGCAGACAATGCAGCCGGATATTTTCTTTTGGGCTTCAAATGGGGCTCCAACTGGGCACATGGGTTTCGTAGTGTGCGGCGATCCAAACGGAGTCCCCGGATGATTTCGATGTCCTACATCGTTGTCAGGTCGGGGACAGGGTGTAAGATGGGTGGTCTCCTCCTATGTATGTCAGGGTACACAGGCATGGGCTGAGTTCTAGATTAAATGTAGTGCACAGCTTACCCAGAGACTCGCACAACCACAACATTGACAGGCCTCATGGTCATGTGAAATGCACAAGTGACCTGCATTCAGATGTTGTTTTTCTTCACTCACTCGACATACTGACACTACGACATCCAAAGAAGTCGATGTGTATGGCATGAGGTACACTGCTACATCAAGGATGAGCTGCCCTGTGGTCAGATGGCATGGCACTAGTGTTTCCCAGCATCAGTGCTGAGTTGCATGTTGCTGCTGTCACTGCACAAGCGCAAGCTTCAGTCCCACAATACGCAACACCATTACGGGATGAGGGCAGTGAGTGTCATCTGGACAACGCTACATGGTTGTTCAGCACAGTGAACAGACACATGTGGACATTATGGGGTCAGTCCTGCGTGAGTGTGTGAGGAATTTGCATAACAGACATTGCAATGTTCACCTGAATGAGGTACAAATGCACATGGATTGTGTATACATGCCCACATGGCTGCCAATGAGCGATGATGTCGGTCAGAGCTATGTTTGTTTGTTCCACATGTTCACTCCTATGACGTGTGTGTGAACATTAACAGGCAATGACAGCTGTGCACACTGCACGCCACACCAGTACGTGTGTTGGGAGTGCTGGGGGTTACAAGTATGTCTGATTTGCAGACAGTGGACACCTCTGATTGTCTGCCTAAGTCTCTGGCCCTTCACAAGTCGACCCCTTGCCAAGGGACGCCAGTCAGTTGTCAAGGGATGTACCAGCGATGTTCACAGGTTGGATGTTTCATTACACAACATTGGTACAGTGTGAGAGACCTTTGTCCTTTTAGACTCCTTCCCTCATTTCGGTCCATGCTGGCCACGGGGCATGACTATGTATGTACTTTCACTCTCCTTTTCTTGGACATGCCGTGTGTGTAGACTTGACTCAAGGGTCACACTCTCTCATACCTTCACAGTGTAGTGACCAGCTGGTCACTGTTCTAGTTGTTCTGATGTACCAGCCACTCCCAGAGGGCTGGCTTACCCCCCACCCCACAGCCACCCAGCACAGGCGTCACTGGACATGTGACCCTGCCAACAAACGGGGCCGGACGCACGTGCCCTGGGCCAGTTCTCCTATACATGTACTGTGTCTGTGTGGTTACTTTATATGCATGGGGGCCTCGTGCCCCACAACATTACACATGGGGTGCACCAATCACTGTAGGCAAATGAGTTGTGATGGGTGATGTAATTCACATGGCGCCAATGCAAATGCAGTATGTGTCCGCATGCGCGGTAGCTGGCATCCGCGGTGATGACACGCATTGGCCCCAATTGGATGACGCAGGGTTGCGGTCGCAGCTTCTCGGCCACCGCGGTGTGGCAACCACTATGCGAATGAGCCGTCGGCCAATGGGGCCCTTCGGCGTACATATTTTGATGTTGCGGTGTGCGCGCTCTGCTACTGCGGGGCTCGTCCTTGGCCCCAATTGCCTTCAGGGGCACCGAGGGTCACTCATGGGGACGGGGTGGGCCTTGCACTTTGCATTTGGCAGGTTGCCACATTCATCGTGGTGCCGCCACGCTTGCTGGAAGTTGTAGTTGTTCAGGGGTTGCATGCGTGGAGATGTTTGGTACGTACCTCTGCTGTTGGGCACAGCAGCGTCTTCTCTGCGGGAGGTGCAGCAGGTGGTGCAGCGGGAAGGCCTGTAACGCTGGATCCATGGCGGCTCCGGTGGTTTAGATGGGTACTGTGTCGGCTTTTCCTCTCCGTTGTTGTGTTTCCGCCATCCGCAACGTGGTGGTTTGTACGTGGCGGTGGGAAGGGCTGTTTGCCACATCGTAATCTGTTTGGCAGACGGAACGTGTTTCCGCATGCCGGTCAGGCTCTATTGGCTCCGTCCGCCACCCTTGCGTCCGCAAAAAACGTGCGGAGCCTGACAGACCACGGCGGACGGTAAATGGCCTCTGTAGGACCATTGTAATTTGGTGGTCGCATTGACCGCACCTGGGGTGGGGAAATGAACGTTTTCCGCCACCGCCACCTGCACGGATGGGCTTCCGTCTGGCATCGTAATGAGCCCCTTAGTCTGTTTGCCCCCAACAGTAATCCCCCTCCCCTGTACAAGTCTCCATCCATGGGTCTTGGTTTGTCAAGATTGTCTTGGTGAACTATGCATACAAGCCTGGGGGCGTGACAAGGGACCAGTCCTCTACACTGTATCTCTTCCAGTCCATCAAGTACCGTAGTACTCGCAGGACACATTTTGAATTCAGAATTCTTCATGACAGCTGATCTGTAGAGACAGGGAAAAAACACTTTACCTGGCATGCTGAAATATAGGCTTGACGAGCACTATGTGGAGCACTGGGTTAATAAGTGATGTGGGTGGAGATCAAGTCTCATTGTTGCTGGACACTGCACTGTGATTGTAATTTGTGGGATCCTCGTAGACGTAAATTTCTGGGGGAAAACCGAACTTTGTCTCCTACATGACAATGAGGTTCTGTCCCACAAGATCTGTCTGCTTTTTTATTATTTTTCTTTTGCCTGGATGAGGTGAAATTGGATTAAGCAAGGAGACCCTAATTTATGTGCCTGGTGCTTTAAACCAAAGGTACAGTACTATTGTTCAGGTTAACAAATGGTGCAACCTTAACATGAGAATTCAAATTTAAAGAAAAGGTGATGCTGTTATAGATTCAAGGTTGGCATTAATGTAAGCAAATTCCACTGTCCAAAGAACTATGATGGGTTGGTGCCCAAAGACAGTAGAAAACAAAGTAAAAGCTGTTCTATTGTCTTATTTAACCCCTCAGTCTGACCTTCCATCTGTGGATGATAACTGGTGCATAAAAGGGTATCCACCCACAAAGAGACACATATGGCCTTATAGAACCAAGAGGCAAACAGAGCTCTTCTATTTGTTTGTATCAAGAAGGCAAAACATGGAGCCACACAACATTAGTGAGGACAAGCACAATCAATTCTGCGGTGGACTATATATACCATAGGGTAAGAAATTGTGCTCCCTTATTCAAATGATATACTAGAATGAGAACAGTAGTATGTCCTGCAAAAGATTTTGGCTATACTATTATCAAACCCATATAAATCTGTGCCGTGGCTGGCCTGGGATTGAAATGAGGTGAAAAAGCCATGTGTAAAGAATTACTCTGAGCACAAGTGAAACAATTGTAAGCATAAATGTGTGCATCTTTGTACACGGATAGCCACCAGAAAATGCGTTGAAGCAGTTGTGATGTTTTCTGCTTTCTCAGATGACCTACTAACATGTTGTAGTGACACAACTTCTTTGCTTGTTGCTGTAAAATTGACATGGGTATGTACAATGCAGAATGCTTTTATAACAAGCTGACTTTCATCGATTTTTGTAACCATTAGACAGACATGTTTCTTTTTGTTTATTTGCTAAAGACCCCCAAACATTGGATAACCATTTTGCAGTAAGAACTAAGGGGCCGATTACGATGGCGGACGGACTGGAGTCCGTCCGCCATCGTGGTGGTGGCAATACATGCGGCGGTCCCGCACACCCAATTAGGATGCAACTTCCACCATGGCGGTCGCATTTTGCACTTTAACATTGCGGCGGGTGCTGCTGACTGCAGCACCCGCCACGATGTTCAAAATGCATGTTGTGCATTTCACTGCACTTCGTGGCAGGCACCACACGGTGCCTGCCACTTGGTGCAGTGAAATGTACGGGGGTACCATGGGTACCCCCCCAGTGCACAAACACCACCCGCAGACACAAGAGGGGCCCACAAGAGGCCCCCAAAGCCAATCTCCACCGGCCTTTCAATGGCGGTTTATCCGCCACGGAAAGGCTGGCTGAAGACAGCATCCTAATTTGGTGGACGGTGCCTGCTAGGCACCGCCACCATTTCATGGATGCAGACCGCTCCGCCAGGCAATCGGAATGATTGCCTGTGGCGGTTCCGTGGCGGACGGTCTTTGCGTCCACCACGGTCGCAGTCTGGATCCCCCCGCCATCGTAATGTGGCAGGGGGAAAATCGCGGTCCGATGGCGGAAGGACCGCCACCGCATGGCTGGCGGTGGCGGTCCTTCCGCCATCGTAATGAGCCCCAAAATATTGAAATCTACAAGCAGGTGGTGTGGGTAGCTCTGTCTAGGAAATGCTTTTCTTGAGGTTACATGGCAGAATAGGACACCTGCTTTAATGTTTTATTCTCCTAGTCTGTACGTTAAAGTGAAATCACAATCTCTGAAATACAGCTTCAAGTGTAAATGTCAGGCTTTGAGCCCCTAGGCAGACATGAGGAACTGGAGGTTGATATGGGCTGTATAGAGTCACAGCCAGCACAGAGGGGAATGTGACAGTCAGTGGCATCACTAGAAGTGAATATTAGGCGGGGGCACAATTTGAGTCACAGATAAAACTGATGGGGCCATATACAAAGGCCGACATTTAAAACTGTATATATATTTATATATATACACACACATACATATGTAAATATATTATATATATATATACCTATTCGCTTAAAATATTTTAATATATATATATGCATATGTATGTATCAATATGCATATATAAATACATATGCACAAATTCAATTTCATATTTAAACATTTAAATTAAAAAATATGCTCCTTTGCAGTGAAAGGTACTTGTACAAAGTAGTGTATGTGGCAAGGTGAAGTTCATGGTACATTCCACAGTTGTGGTGGTGGGGCCAAAGGAGAGGGTCATGACAAATAGAGATTTAGCTCAGGTCCCATATGGCTGCCCTTTAGAGATGCCAGTGGGGACATGACAGAGGACTATGCAGGTGGATCTGCCATGGAGACTCTGGTGGCCATGTAGTATCCCCGCACTTTGGGGGAGTGGGTAATAAAGGTTAAATATGAATTCTGTAAAACCCAGACTCTGGGCCCAACTAAATTATACTCTCTGTGTACAATCACTTTCTATTAGTTTCTTTGCAGACTCTGCTCTTCATGTCTTTGAATCGAAGTGAGGACATTAGGTTTCACCTGAGAGGATTAACACAAGTAAATGCAGACTTACATAAAGCCCTGTCTGCTTATGTATATAATTTAGCTATTGTATCGTAAAGTAAGATTTTGCAGCTGTAATCTCACGAGTATGAAAATCTAAATTGCACTACAAATTGAAAATTTGAAGTGAGTAGCAACAATTAAAGTATGCAGTTTATGTGGGTAACTATATCTAAAACATCTGATTTTTAATATTTATTTTAGTTTCGGATATCATGGAGTTTGCTCTTTTCATATTTGTCTCAAATGCAAATGCATTTCTGTCTCAATCTCTTTTGTTGGAAGCAAAGCCAATTATCTTACGGTAATGGCAAAGCGGTAAAACCTACTTGTGCCAGAGGTCAAAGGCAATCTTGCGCAAAGTTTACTATGATGGATCAAAGCTGTAAAGGAGTAGCCTGCTTCTGCAGGTTCCCTGTTAATGAGCCTTTTGTCTGGTGATTTCTTAAATAAAAAGCTCTACCACTGCAAGAATTCGAGTGCCCTTTGGTATTGTCATGCCCTTGTCCTAGTGGTCCTTGGGTGTGGCTCTGTTTGGAAGCTGCACCGAGTTTAAAAGCCTCTGTTTGCCTGTGAGACTTCCTCTGGCTCCATCTTTTGGGCATGGCTTCAGCTCTTGGGTGTGACTTATAAAAGGCACTCCCAGACTGGCCCAATAAGCTTGCCTTTGAGACTCCTAAACAGGAGGCCCCAGATCCTCTTCAGACTTCCTCTTTTTAGACTCAGGACCACCTGATTCCATCGCTTCACCTTCATTCCCGTAACCCTTCATAGTGCTCTCCAGTGCAAAAGCACAAGGACTGATCATCTCCAGAGTCTTACATCCCACTCTTGCTGTGCAGTTCTTTGTTTGGTACCTGTTAGAAAATAAAGATCAGATCATGGATACAGTTTTTGTCCTTTGTTCGCGATTCTCAGTTTTGCAACTGGAGACTATAACTGGAGCTAGTGCTCTAGCTGCAGACTTTTACCTAGTGTTAAAGTGTTACAAATCTGGGCTTGTGGCACTGCTTTTAAGATTCACCCAGTTCCTTGCAGGATGCCATTTATCCATGCAGTATAGACCCTTCATTTCATTCTTGGGGCATTATTTAGAGTTTGTAGGGAACTGAAAACCCTTCAGTTTCTGGACAAAACTCTAAATACAGATTGAAAACCACAGGCTCATTTTCCTCCACCATGCTATCCATATGGTGGAGTATCATCAGCCGGAGGATCTCATTCCGTATAATGAGAGTTCTCTGAATGTAAATGAGGCTCGTGGTATTTTTAGAACTTCTGTGATATTTCTATCTCAATCCATCACATACTACAGAAAATCAAAGGGATATCCAAAACCCTACACCATGAGTGTTTATTAGTGCAGAAGAATAGACAAAAGGTACAGCACCCCATGCTTTATGGAGAAGGTAGGACAAAGCCTCTTCAGCTGGAACATAACTAAATAGGAAAATCCAAGACCGATTGTGTAAATTTAGACTGATACTAAGTGAAGTAATGATTGCTGTATAGTGCACATGACATGACCAGATTGTGATGTAAAAGCACACTAAAGGGTGCAGCTGTCCCGCAGTTGTATGGTACAGAAAGGATGAGTTGAAAGATGAGTGGGAGGGATGGACGGATGCAGGGGCAGAGTGAGAGGAAATTGATGCAATCTTATGATAGTTGGGTACAGAGGGAAATTCCCATGGTGCACCAAGGGCACCCATCCACTGGGAAAGCATGTACAATATAGTCTTGCAAAGGCTCTGCGGGTGGCATCACAAACCACGTGACACTAAAAAGGCAAACAGGATGTCGCCAAAATGGATGGCACCATGCTGGTAGGTAGGGGAGAACAGCAAACTGTACCTAAGAGGAATAAAGGTTTAAATAAAATCAAGAACAGATTCATTTGAAAAATCTTGTGGATTCCACCTTCTCATCCATAGTGTTCTTTTTAATCGTACCATGGGCAGAGGCAGAGTAGTAAACCTTTTATACTTACCTGATAATACTGGAGGATTATTAGTAAAAGGGAACTGTGATTAACGTTTTGTTTTGATTTGAGTGAGACTAAAGGATTGTGAGAAAATTGATTTTCAGAGCCCTGAGGAAGCGATTAAATGATTGCGAAACACATGTTGGCCAAAGTAGTGAATATGTGCACTGAATTTAGTGCCTCAAATGGAACTGGACACCAAGATTACAACTAAAATCAATGCTGTTTGTCCACTTTGTTGAGACAAACTACAAATTTAGAAAAATATATGTTGGCAGCGGTCAAAAGTAAAGAGTTTTTTCATATCAAGTATTGGCTAGGCAAGTTGCTATACATCGAGGCATCATAACTCCTGTCTTATAGCTGCCTTTGCCTAACTGGATTCATAGTTTTTCTGTACGTTCCTGTGCAATGATCTATGGCAATAAGAAAGGACAGCATTCACTAGAACTGTTCTCCTGGGTTCTACCCGCACCTCCCATTTACCTATTATTGTTTCTAGGATAGGAAAGGATAGGATAGGATAATATTTGTAAAGCGCACTTATAACCGAAGGTGTCAAGGCTGATCAAAGGAAAGTGTTGCATATGCGAAGAAAATGGCAGAAAATTACTGTCAATTGGATTCAGCCACAGAATAAAATTTAGGAAAAACTCATCCCAAATTTAACAGTCATATTTTTGTGGTATTCATGATTTTTTGCTTGTGACTGTGACTCAAAATTGTATATGGGGGGAAATGTTGATATGCGGAAATTTGACCGACACGCTCACTTTTACAATAGGCCGGTCTTCATTTCCAGACAAAACCTTGTACATGAATACAGCAGATGGCCGGACCTACCACTGTTTTCAACCAGTTTATCTGCTGAAAGTTACTGGCACAGAGCAGCGCTAATTAGTGCACACTGTTGCCATGCTGCAAGAACATGACACAGCCAGAATTAGACATTAAATCTATTTATTCTGAAAGCTTATTTAGCATGCTTAAAAAGTCCTATTTAACGTATTTCTGATTACTTCCTTATTACTGAATTGCATTCACTTCATATTCAAAAATAGATCTACTTTAAGAGAGGAGCAGCCTGTGTTGACGTCATCATTGTCCTGTGATTGACCAGAAATTTCATTTGGAGCAATTTAAAATGCTGCTGATGTTAAACATGTTTATCATCTTATTCTTGAAAATTAGAACTTTGTAGTAATGCGGGGAATCTTCACACTAGAATAGACTATTAGAAGAAGAAGGGGCAAATGTATTGAATTAAAGAGCAACGCAGCAAAACAATCAGAGTCGCTGCGCTGCGCAAGTTGGGGAGAAACAGCGCAGAGCCATAGCTACTAAATATGCTCTGATGCTCCTCTGTTTTTCTGCGCTGGTGCACATACAACTGCCGAGTGCCAAGCACATACCTTTGTACCATAATTCAAAGGAACATGCTTGCTGTCTGGCATAGCTTTTTGACTGGGTGGTTGGCCGCACCCCGGGGATGGGCCTTTACATATACGAAAGCGGAAAGGCTTGATGACCAGTCAGAGACCTGAGACTAAAACTCAAAGTGCTCAGGGTTTAGTTGTAATCCAATACTCCGCCCTTGGTAAAATCACTGGAATCACAGAGCAAAGCAAAGTCACCGGAAGCCAAGAGATTTGGTCAAGGTGAATCATGATAACAAGCTCTACAGAGTCATAGCTGAGAGCCAGACTCTTACCTGAGTGTATTTACTCCTGCCAGTGAGATAGATAAATATGGTTTCTTTTGGGTTAAGATTGCTAGAGGATCAACAACACCCATATTTGAATGAGTTAGCGGCAAGATCTTAGAACGTGAGTGTACTTTTTTATGACTCTTTTTCATTAGTGCACTGGTAAGTGGCATTCGGTTTTTGCTGCGAGAGCCTCCAGGGAATTAAAGTAATTACTGAATCTCATGGGAAATGGGACACAACTCTTGAGTGTGCCATATATTACCGGCAGGGAAGACCTGGGGGATTCGGATTCCAGAAGGACAGAATGTTTTTGGTTGGCTACAAAAGATGGGAACGAGTCCAGGATCATATCCCATCTGATCATAATGCATGAGAGCTTAAAGAGGTGGGTCAGGTGGCTGATTTTGTTGATGTCCTTCTCAACAGAATAAGAAGGCAGCTGTCACTACTGCCTCTTATTCAAACTGTATTATTACCTACATTAAGGGTGAAAGTTTCTGCGCCACGTTTTCTTAGTAGGCCTGTACGTAGTTTATGTAGGCTTGGAGTTGAACAGCATCTGCTCCAGCAAGTTTTATTTCAAGGTGCAGGGACAGGGCTGAGTAGTGTTACTGTAGCTCCTGAGACCATTGGGATCAACATTCAATTCATTAAAGGAGGTATAAAATAGGTTAAACAGGCACTGAGAACGTCCAGGTTCAGCACAAGGGTTTAGGTTGATATGTTTTTGTGCTGTAGAGTGCTTGACATACATGACGTTGGAGGCCTAGAGAGATGCCAGGCTTTTTCTTTTGGTCAGTGAGCCTGTGTTGGTGGTAGAAGATCCATGTGCATAAGTGTTGAAAGGAAAAGCAAGAATGGTTGAAGATTACCTAGAATGTGAATAGCGTTAGCAATTTTGTTAATAACAAATGTATTGATGGCTGTAGGTGTTTCCACAGATTGAGGCCCATTCTTTTCTAGAAGAAGGCTGATATAATGATGGATGGGGTGAAGACATCTTGTTATCTGTTGTGGGGTGCAAGTTGTAGCAGGATGAAGCAAGGCATATTTCTTTATTGGGATCAGAGCAAACACATTTTTAGGAAACAATGTTTGACCTTACTTTACACTGGCACCAATGTGTCTTTTGTCAGAGAAAATCTCCTGTGTTTTCCTTCATCTAGTGGGTGTATCGAGGTGTAGCTGTTTAGATTTCATTGTATTCCATTTGGTCAGAAAGGGGAAACTGAGTTTTATGGTCTGTTTGAGAGCATCAACCTCTGACTGTTGATAATTAAAAGGTTGGTTGAGTTTAGTATGCATAGACTCAAATGTAAGTATTAGAAAGAGAAGGATGATGCTTCAGTTGGTTTGTCCTGGCCAGCCATTACTGTTTTTGAGAGGCTAAAGAGAGAGGGTTAGTGGTTTGGTCTGACCACTCTCATCAGTTTCTGCCATTACTGTGAGGGAAATTAAGTGATCATGAAGTTGAGAGTGAGTTGATTGGATCCTTGCAGTGTTGAGTATGGTCTAGTAAAAAGCATTTCATCGTCTTTGTTGCTGAGACCTCTAAAAGTGTGAGATCTCTCTGCAAATATGTTTAGAGTGAGAGATAAGAATGGAGGTCACAAATTCTCTGCCTCTTCAGTTAAGGGTCAATTCTGCTATTCTATAAATTATGTGGATTAGGGAGGGATTAGGGGCAGAGGGGTGGTGGTAGGAAAGGATTTAGAAGGAGTTTAATAAGGTTGCATGGAAGAGAGAGAACAATAAGGTTTGTGGTTAATGCATATTTATCAAACTCCTTTGCTTTGGGGGTTAAAAAGCTGTAATTAAATGGTTTTGGGGATTGATTCGTCTAGAATTAGTAAATATAAGACTGTCAGTTATGTCTCTGTGATGCTCAATGCTTCCAGGTTGTGCGCAAGGATGATTTATCTTGTACCAGTAGGATCGCATACTGCGCAGCTGCCACTGATGAGCATGAATGAGAGTATTTTGCTGGGCGAGAGGCATGGTGCATGTAATTAGGATGGGGAAAAGGCCAAATTATTTGCTAGAACATGCATTGTGGTGTGGCTTTGCTGTGTTTGAGTTGTGTCTGTGATTGTGATGTGGATAAGGTGGACTGTCAGAGCATGTGGTTTTTCACTTACTGATGTCTGTGCTGACAACTGTCTGCACTCCATGCTTCAACAGGTCCAACCAGTATAATCCCTAATTGCTGATTGTCCTCATGCAAGGCACATGAGATGAAAAGCTTACGTGCTCGACGTGAAGAGGAAATTCAGGTCACATAGTGCCTTCCAGTCAGCGACAGTGGCAAGATGACTATCAGCAGAGTTAGCCATGGAGTGGTAAGAACAGTGACTGTTTGGAAAGATTGAAAATACGCATGCTGTCTTCTGTGGCTGTTTCAGATGAGAGAACCTGAAAGTAGAAATGAGGTTCGGCAGACCTTTATTGCTTCTTTCACAATAATGTCATTAAACCATTCAAAAGGGCAACAAAGACTACTGGCAGCACAGGAATGAGGTGGTGAAAGAGAAGGTGATCTTGCTTACATTGGGATTAAGTGGTTTTTAATTTAGGCCCAGACAGTGGCGTAGCTAGGCACTCTGCCGCCCGTGGCGGTCCCTGCCTTTTGCTGCCGCGCTGAGGGGCGGGGGGGGTGTGCCGGCGATGATTTTTGCTGCCGCCCCCAAAACTTGTGCCGCCCGGGGCGCACTGCCCCCTCTGCCCCCCCTTGCTACGCCAGTGGGCCCAGAGATTTACTGGCGGGCACAGAGCTTCAGGATATGGCTATGATTTCATTAGCAACCTGAAGTAGCCTGGGCAGGACGAAGAGTTAAACAAATGATTCTAGCAAGTGGCATGAAATAAAGAGAGGTCAACGGCACTCTGCCAAACATTTACCATTCGAGTTCCCTTAAAATGTCCTGTGCTCTCTTGTACTGATTATGCTGGTATTTTTTGGGTCCTGGTCAAATTGAACAACTTGGTATTATAATGGATTGCTGTTGGACTTGGCCCTTTTTGGCCGGTTCACCCCTAAACTTTTTGCCTTATATGTCAGTAGTTTTAAGTCTCTGGGCACTTTAGCACTGTGGGCCAGTGTAAAGTGCGTGCGCGCTGAGTGCGTGTGGTGAGATTGTCCTGCCCTCCCATAGGAATGCATGGGGGATATGTGTGTCCATGGTAATTCCTGGTGTGAGAGGAGTGCAGGGGCGAGTTTAGTATGTGCGAACTCGTGAGAATAAATGCTGCGCAATGGTGTGCGCAGATTTATTATGGCTGGTGTAGAAATGCCACTTTTAGAAGTTGGCATGTATGTGTGCTCTGTGCCTGCCTGCCTGATGTGAATTGCATGTCTGGATTGTGAGTGACAGGGGCTGGGAGGTGTGTGTGGCTCCAGGAGGGGCAGGATGAGTCAGCGCAGGGCTGAATAGGAGATCTGCATCTAGATGGGAGGGAGGAGTTGCACCTGGGACCTGAATAGGGCTGTGCCTTCCCTCCACAATGCTGGCTCCACCCCCTGTGGTGCGTCTGATGTCCCTAGCCTGTCCTGTGAAAGGAGAGAGGAGCTGAGCAAAACAAAGTGCTCCAAAGCTCCCCCAAACCAGTTGCATCTGGTTTTCCCTAAACCCTACACCTTTAGACAAAGGAAAAGGGTGTATAAAAGAAGGGGCTGTGACCCCATGTAAATGTTCACTCTTGCAGTTCAGTGTTTTTGGTGCTGTTCCTGCTGGGGCATGCTGCTGCTGGGGCCCAGGGGGGCTGCCATGAGGGCTTGCCTCCCTGGGCCCTGCTTTGCCCCTGGATGCCTCAAGGACTTCTTGGAGCCCTTTTGCCTTTTTCTGCCCAGCTTCCAGGACTTTGAAGGAGCTTGTCCTGACCCTAGCGCCTGGTGAGCGCTGTATGCTGATTTGCCCAGGAAAAGGAGCGGGGGCTGTGCAGCGTCGCGCTGCTTAGAGGGAAGAGAGAGGGAATCCCCAGATTAGGGATTCCCCCGTGACGCCTGCCGTGCGGGTGCCCACCCCGCATCTTTCTGTGTTTCGCGGGTGCCCACCCCGCTTTTATGCCGCATTCACTTTTATTTGGATGGCGGGAGCCCACCCCGCTGTGTGTTCTAAGTTGAGAGGGAGCCTACCCCTCAGTGCCGCCGAAGAAGGCTGTTCCCGGTCGCTGCAGCGCGACTAGGAAGTCAGGCACGTCTGCCTGGGACAGGGGCGGAGCGAGGACAGGAAGTCCCGCCCCGCCGCCAGAGATCCGACCGGAGCCTCGAGGGCTCCCTAGAGAAGTCCCGGGTCCCATGGGAGGGCCCGGGTGAAGCCGTGCAGGGTTGCGGGCGGTGCAGGGAGTCCCGGGTCCCAGGAGGGGCCCGGGTGAAGAGTAGCCGCCGGCAAGTCTCTGCGGGGCTCTCGTAAGCTGAGAGAGCCCCGCCCGCCGTCCAGAAGCTGCCGGTCCCGCCACCAGAGGAGACAGCGGGAAGCCGCCAGTGAGTCCCGGTGAGTGTGGACTCCAGATGGGTGGTGCCGTGCCAGTGAGGGCATGTGGCTGTTTCCTTGAGCGGCCCCCGCCTGATAGGGGGTCGCTCCAACGACGGGGGCCATATTTTATTGAAGGGCCCCAGTGGAGGCCCCGAAGGCACAGAGTTGCCAGGGCCCCCTTGCTCCCTTCCCAGTTGCCCTGCGAGAGCGCAGGCAGCTGCAACGTCGGGGGCATGTTTTGTTTAAAGCCTCGTGTCGAGGCCCATTTGCTGAGCGGCCCCGCCTGATAGTGGGCCGCTCCAACGAGGGGGACAATTATTTTAAAAGGGCCCAGAGGGGCCCAAGCCCCCCCCTTTGAGTGGCCATGTCCCCTACAGCTGCCCCGCTTGCTAGAGGGCAGCTGCATCGTCGAGGGGAGGATTCCAGGCCAGAGATCCCAGTGGGGGATCGGAGCACATTGTCGGTGCTCGTGCTCCTGCCTGGGGGCACATTTGTTTTCAGGGCGCAGTCGGTGCCAGTGCCCTTATTTTGATATTTACAGCTGCGCAGCACTTAGTGCCAGCTACATCGTTTAGGCTATTCTTTCTTTGGGGGCACGTCTTTTTAGAGGTAGGAGTGAGATGCACTCCTTTGCCCCATATCTTTCCCAGCTGCCCAGCAAGTAGTGGGCAGCTGCTACGTTTAGGTTTGCGCAGTTGCGCACCCTTGACTTTCGCTGCCCTTGCAGCGCGCCCTGACATTTTGGACACAGGGCATTTGAGTCCCTTTAGAGAGGGCCAGTTGGCCAGGGGGGACAGTTAGGTTTATAGGGCGCCAGGCCCTAATGTGATTCAGGTGCTAATGTGATTTTGGGTGCTAGGAAATGTAATTCATGTAGTATGATTTACGCACCCTGTTTTATACCTCTAATGTAATTATGATTATGAGGTTATTTGCATACTGTGGTTATGCTGGTGAGGTTGGCGCAGAATGTAATTCGCGCCTAATGTGATGCTGTGCATAATGTGGTTTATGTTACAGGCTGATGCTAAGTACAGTGATTACCAGTGATTACTGGTTGTACGTTCATGATGTGTTCTACATTGATTATAAGTACTACCTATACTAAGTTCGCTTTGTGCTGGTCCTGACAGTGGTCCAGTTGGCCCTGTCAGGTGTAAATAATTCCCTTGTAAATATGACCCCGTGCCAGGTGGCATGATGTATATTATGTGAGTACTATTCTAATGTGTTTTATGATAATACAAAGGCTATTTTTGATATAACCTTGTGTGGAGTTCCTTTTTGTGGTGTGCCTAGTATGTTGTTGCTGTGGGTGTGTTGCGCAAACGCTTTACACATTGCCTCCGGGATAAGCCTGACTGCTCGTGCCAAGCTACCAAGGGGGTGAGCAGGGGTTATCTGGGATGTGTAACTCCCTTGCCCTGACTAGAGTGGTGGTCTCTGCCTGGCTTTGGCGCAAGCCTTAGCCAACCAGAGATCCCATTTCTAACATTGGTTGTCAGCGGTGGGGATTTGGACTTGCGTTTGCGCAGTACCACAGCGACAACTGGCTGCACTACAAAACTCTGCATTTTAGATAGTCACATGGAAAGGGATTATTGTTTCTGAGTTTGTTTTAAGTGTCATTTCTTTTTGAAATGTGTTTCTTGTGCACTATGAGTTGGGTGTCCTGCCAAGGACAGAAACCAGAGAATCTGGAGGAGTGACTGCCCTTGTGCAGACTGCTATTGGGTTGGCCTAAAGCTGGAGGAGGGACTGCCCTTGAGCCATTGTGCTGGTTCTTGGGTTGGCCTGCAGCTGAGGGAGGGACTGCCCCTGTGCTGTCTGCTAGTTCTTGGGTTGGCCTACAGTGGGGACTTAATTGGTATGGAGTCACTAGCTCGGGAGGGTAGATTATCCCCTAAGTGCAGTGTGAGTTTTCTGGATTCACCAGTAAGGGTGGGATCCAGTGGTGGCAGCGAAGTGTGTGTCCAGTGCATGAATTCCCCGTCCCGTTCCCAGAGTATGGTACCTGGCGCTCAGTAAGAGGGGTGCAGGTTGAGATTCAGGGACAGTAGATACTGTCTCACCGGTCTGGGGGGGTGTGTGTGGATAAATGGTGTGTTGCACTGGACGAGTGGGTGTGAGTTCTCTGAAATAAGGAGCTTGCTGAATACTTGGGTGTGAGTTCTCTGAAATAAGGAGCTTGCTGAATACTTGGGTGTGAGTTCTCTGAAATAAGGAACTTGCATTGGGGAGTAACCTTGAGGGATGGTGCAGGTGTCTCCCAACCCGTGTGGCGGAGATGGTTCAGAGGAACCCAACTAGGAACCGTTATAGTGAGGAGGTTGCAAGGCCTCACATCATGTCCTGCGAGGAAGGTGTGAGACTGGGCCGTATTCCGAGCCTCAATCTCAAGTCTCCGGTACTGGATGGTTCTTAGAAGGAACACCAGGAAAGGAACCTAGTCTGTCCTGTTGGACTGTTCTGTATGGGGGACCTCCCCGTAGTAGGTGAGCTGGAAGTGATTCCAATAAGAGTGGCTCAGGTGTCTTCCGTGGTGGAGGAGGTTCAGTGTAGCCCAGCTAGGTCCCGGTGTAGGGGCTCACATCTTGTCTCAAGAGGAGAAAGAGTGAGTGGTTCTGTCCCAAAGTGCCCGAAACCCAGTCTCAGGACCTGGATTGTTTCTTAAAGGGAACATCAGGTTGGGGGCCTAGGCTGTACTTGTAGGCCATTTGAGGAGGATCTCCCAGTGTCTAGAGGACGTGGAGCGTCTGTAATCAGAGCTCCAGCAGTCCTAGTGTCTGGTAGTACCACTCCCCTTGGGAGGGTGCAGAAGTCCAGAGTGAGGGGTGAGAGGGGGAAAAAGTACCCAGTGGAAGAGCCAGTGGGTCAGGGGCCAGCCAGCAGGGCTGAGTCGCCAATGAGTGACCATGGTGATGCCACTTCTGCCCTGGGTTTGCGCCGGGCAGACTGTCACACGACCCATTAGTTATGTGTCACCCTCGTGAAGTCCTGGTTCGCCGGGCATCTGACCAAAGGGTACGTCCCTGGGTTGGGGAGCCAGTAGCCGGTGTTTCCGGATCTGGACGGCAGGGCGACTGTAATCAGTGTCCTGGCCGGTTTTGCCTTCTAGGGGGTACCACTTCAGTTGGGAGGGTATCGGACTCTGGAAGGGGGTGCAGAGGGAGGGAGTCCTCGCCTCTGACCCCGGTGCAGCCGGTGAATTTATTTCCCAGGTGGTAGACCAGTGATGGAGAGAGGTCCTGAACTGGTGGGAGAGTTGTGTTCTGGTAGGTGCTTCTCCTGGGAGAGCGCGAAACGTCAGAAATAGAGGTAGGGGAAGAGGATGCTTCGCCCGTGACCTCTGGTCAGCCTGAGGGTGCGGACCCTAGGTTGAAGGATTAGTGGTAGTTTGGAACTACACTGAGGGAGAGTGGAGAATGGCTATTGTATGCCAGGGGTTACTGCCCCCACTCTGGATTGGCAAGGACCAGTGGCATCTGGGTGGCCTAGGGCCTGGTCCTGGCCGTGGACAACTAAGGAGTACCGGTGGGGTAGCCTAGTTGGTCCTGAGTTTTTTTCTCTTAGATGGATTCCATGGGTTCCAAGTGGCGTAGAACCGGAGGGTGTCCCTGCAGTGCGGGCCCGCGTCCGTGTTCTATCGCCCCAAGCAGGGAAGCCCATCACGGTGGTGATTGGTCTGCCCTGCGTTTTGGCTGGAAGGGGGTTGTGTTGGACTTGGCCCTTTTTGGCCGGTTCACCCCTAAACTTTTTGCCTTATATGTCAGTAGTTTTAAGTCTCTGGGCACTTTAGCACTGTGGGCCAGTGTAAAGTGCGTGCGCGCTGAGTGCGTGTGGTGAGATTGTCCTGCCCTCCCATAGGAATGCATGGGGGATATGTGTGTCCATGGTAATTCCTGGTGTGAGAGGAGTGCAGGGGCGAGTTTAGTATGTGCGAACTCGTGAGAATAAATGCTGCGCAATGGTGTGCGCAGATTTATTATGGCTGGTGTAGAAATGCCACTTTTAGAAGTTGGCATGTATGTGTGCTCTGTGCCTGCCTGCCTGATGTGAATTGCATGTCTGGATTGTGAGTGACAGGGGCTGGGAGGTGTGTGTGGCTCCAGGAGGGGCAGGATGAGTCAGCGCAGGGCTGAATAGGAGATCTGCATCTAGATGGGAGGGAGGAGTTGCACCTGGGACCTGAATAGGGCTGTGCCTTCCCTCCACAATGCTGGCTCCACCCCCTGTGGTGCGTCTGATGTCCCTAGCCTGTCCTGTGAAAGGAGAGAGGAGCTGAGCAAAACAAAGTGCTCCAAAGCTCCCCCAAACCAGTTGCATCTGGTTTTCCCTAAACCCTACACCTTTAGACAAAGGAAAAGGGTGTATAAAAGAAGGGGCTGTGACCCCATGTAAATGTTCACTCTTGCAGTTCAGTGTTTTTGGTGCTGTTCCTGCTGGGGCATGCTGCTGCTGGGGCCCAGGGGGGCTGCCATGAGGGCTTGCCTCCCTGGGCCCTGCTTTGCCCCTGGATGCCTCAAGGACTTCTTGGAGCCCTTTTGCCTTTTTCTGCCCAGCTTCCAGGACTTTGAAGGAGCTTGTCCTGACCCTAGCGCCTGGTGAGCGCTGTATGCTGATTTGCCCAGGAAAAGGAGCGGGGGCTGTGCAGCGTCGCGCTGCTTAGAGGGAAGAGAGAGGGAATCCCCAGATTAGGGATTCCCCCGTGACGCCTGCCGTGCGGGTGCCCACCCCGCATCTTTCTGTGTTTCGCGGGTGCCCACCCCGCTTTTATGCCGCATTCACTTTTATTTGGATGGCGGGAGCCCACCCCGCTGTGTGTTCTAAGTTGAGAGGGAGCCTACCCCTCAGTGCCGCCGAAGAAGGCTGTTCCCGGTCGCTGCAGCGCGACTAGGAAGTCAGGCACGTCTGCCTGGGACAGGGGCGGAGCGAGGACAGGAAGTCCCGCCCCGCCGCCAGAGATCCGACCGGAGCCTCGAGGGCTCCCTAGAGAAGTCCCGGGTCCCATGGGAGGGCCCGGGTGAAGCCGTGCAGGGTTGCGGGCGGTGCAGGGAGTCCCGGGTCCCAGGAGGGGCCCGGGTGAAGAGTAGCCGCCGGCAAGTCTCTGCGGGGCTCTCGTAAGCTGAGAGAGCCCCGCCCGCCGTCCAGAAGCTGCCGGTCCCGCCACCAGAGGAGACAGCGGGAAGCCGCCAGTGAGTCCCGGTGAGTGTGGACTCCAGATGGGTGGTGCCGTGCCAGTGAGGGCATGTGGCTGTTTCCTTGAGCGGCCCCCGCCTGATAGGGGGTCGCTCCAACGACGGGGGCCATATTTTATTGAAGGGCCCCAGTGGAGGCCCCGAAGGCACAGAGTTGCCAGGGCCCCCTTGCTCCCTTCCCAGTTGCCCTGCGAGAGCGCAGGCAGCTGCAACGTCGGGGGCATGTTTTGTTTAAAGCCTCGTGTCGAGGCCCATTTGCTGAGCGGCCCCGCCTGATAGTGGGCCGCTCCAACGAGGGGGACAATTATTTTAAAAGGGCCCAGAGGGGCCCAAGCCCCCCCCTTTGAGTGGCCATGTCCCCTACAGCTGCCCCGCTTGCTAGAGGGCAGCTGCATCGTCGAGGGGAGGATTCCAGGCCAGAGATCCCAGTGGGGGATCGGAGCACATTGTCGGTGCTCGTGCTCCTGCCTGGGGGCACATTTGTTTTCAGGGCGCAGTCGGTGCCAGTGCCCTTATTTTGATATTTACAGCTGCGCAGCACTTAGTGCCAGCTACATCGTTTAGGCTATTCTTTCTTTGGGGGCACGTCTTTTTAGAGGTAGGAGTGAGATGCACTCCTTTGCCCCATATCTTTCCCAGCTGCCCAGCAAGTAGTGGGCAGCTGCTACGTTTAGGTTTGCGCAGTTGCGCACCCTTGACTTTCGCTGCCCTTGCAGCGCGCCCTGACATTTTGGACACAGGGCATTTGAGTCCCTTTAGAGAGGGCCAGTTGGCCAGGGGGACAGTTAGGTTTATAGGGCGCCAGGCCCTAATGTGATTCAGGTGCTAATGTGATTTTGGGTGCTAGGAAATGTAATTCATGTAGTATGATTTACGCACCCTGTTTTATACCTCTAATGTAATTATGATTATGAGGTTATTTGCATACTGTGGTTATGCTGGTGAGGTTGGCGCAGAATGTAATTCGCGCCTAATGTGATGCTGTGCATAATGTGGTTTATGTTACAGGCTGATGCTAAGTACAGTGATTACCAGTGATTACTGGTTGTACGTTCATGATGTGTTCTACATTGATTATAAGTACTACCTATACTAAGTTCGCTTTGTGCTGGTCCTGACAGTGGTCCAGTTGGCCCTGTCAGGTGTAAATAATTCCCTTGTAAATATGACCCCGTGCCAGGTGGCATGATGTATATTATGTGAGTACTATTCTAATGTGTTTTATGATAATACAAAGGCTATTTTTGATATAACCTTGTGTGGAGTTCCTTTTTGTGGTGTGCCTAGTATGTTGTTGCTGTGGGTGTGTTGCGCAAACGCTTTACACATTGCCTCCGGGATAAGCCTGACTGCTCGTGCCAAGCTACCAAGGGGGTGAGCAGGGGTTATCTGGGATGTGTAACTCCCTTGCCCTGACTAGAGTGGTGGTCTCTGCCTGGCTTTGGCGCAAGCCTTAGCCAACCAGAGATCCCATTTCTAACAATTGCATTTTTGGTTTCTCTCACAAATCATCTTGGTTGTATCAACTGGATTCTTGGTGATATGTTTTACAATACAGACCAAAAAAGCTGAAAATATTGAATATAAAGATATATGAAATCATTTTAATATAATCATAAGACCATACAAAATGTATTTACATAATAAGAACATAAAATAATCCTGTAATACAGACTGGCCTAGAAATTCATAGATTTTCTATATCAAAAAACATAATCCCACAAAGTTTGAAACATAAGCGATTTCATATGCCGCAAAGCAAGTTTTTAGGGACCAAGTTGTTCCATTGGAAGACTCACTAATGGAGTCAAAATCAATATCACAACCCTGGTTGATAACTGTAAGACCGTTCTTGTGTCTTTTCTGGCTTGCTTCAGATGCAAGCCTCAAGTCTTGCACTATGCTGCGCTATGACCGATTAATAGCCTATAAAAAATACAATATCACCAAAGGACTAATAAGAGAGTGTTAAAAAATCAAAGCTCTTGTACTGGTACACATGCCCCTGGAATTTGTAGCATGTGCACGTCCTGGAAGATATTGTGGCTTCAGGTCTACCTCTCGCAACCAAGCAGGTAGGCCACCCTTCTGGGCTTTTGGCATAGGACACCCCCAAACATCAATGTGGTATCTTTGGTGGTCGCTCCCTCATAGTTGATCTTCAAGATGGCCGACGGAACAGAGGGTGCTCCCGGAGATCCCCGAGGGTAGGGATCAATATCTTTGAAAATCCCCTAATATGCCCTGGCCATCCATCCTCTAAACTAGCGAAACCAGCTAAAGCGAAATGGAAACGAAACATTAAAAGAATCTTACTAATGAAGGCTACAGGAACAGCAATTCCGAGGGTGCAGACGATCCCACTGCCTTCGGGAGCGATCCGTGAGTCGGGAAGTCTGGCCATGATGTTGTAAAGGTTGGTCCGCTCTCGGCGGACTCCTGGAGGCGCGCTGCTCACTGCAACCTCCTCGCCTATGCATGCTGCTGCTGGCTGCCAGCCGCTGATACCAGAGTGGGATCGCTACCTGGAACGGCCGCACCCGCTGCCCTCCTCACCTATCTGTACCGCTGCTGGCTGCCAGCTGCAGATGCCGGAGTGGAATCGAGACCCCGGACGTCTCCCTCGCAACCTGTGAAACCTCAAGCTGAGGGGGTTGGTTTTCTCCGGGTCTGGTGAGTGCTGCCCTCCATCCTCGCTCTTGAGACTCCCACGCTGCCACAAATGATGCACGGGAGGCTGCATCCCCAGTGGCTGCACTGCAAATAAGGGTCCGGCAGGTACCAAGTCCAGCCTGACCAGGAGACTCTGCGAGATCGCTCAGCCCTCCACAGGGCTTGGTCGCCCCACTCACTGCTGCCGCTCCTGCCTGCCTTGTCGCCTCCTGCCTGCAGATTCCTTCGCTCGCTGCCCGCTGCTCCTGGGACTTTCCCGCTGCCCGCTGCTCCTGGGACTTTCCCGCTGCCCGCTGCTCCTGGGACTTTCCCGCTGCTCCTGGGACTTTCCCGCCACTGCCTCCCTGCGGCCCCGCCCCCCGTGATTCCATTCGCCGCCCCGCTCCCGCCACCCAGCTGCTCCTCCCTCCCGGCTCCTTACTTATGACGCCCCCTAAGCGACCGCGCAGCGGCCGCGCGCAGCGGGAGCACCGACGGAGCGCCGAAGGTGCGCCAAAGGTAAGCCCGTCTGCGCCCGTCCACGCCTGGCCCGCGCCCAGCGCCAGGACCCCTGGAACCCACCGATGCAACACCACTCGACGGACCTACGACGCCGCCACCCTCACCGCACTCAATGCCGACCGGAACCCTGCCTGCTACCGAGCCTCCCCGAGACGCACCCACGGACCCTTCACCTGCCAAGCCTGCCGATTCACCTGCCCCCGGACCTGCACCACCCCCGCCAAGTCGAGCACCAGCAGCAACCACCTGAAATGCATCCTGTTGAACACCCGCTCCGTCCACAGGCACGCCGTGGAACTCTGGGACCTGCTCGACGCAACAGCACCGGACGTCGCCTTCCTCACCGAAACCTGGATGAACGCCTCCTCAGCGCCCGACATCGCCATAGCCATCCCGGACGGATACAAGATCACCCGGAAGGACCGCGTCAACCAGACGGGAGGAGGCATCGCCATCGTACACAAGAACACCATCCGCATCTCGACTAACTCCGACGAGACCTTCACCGCCGCCGAGCACCTACACTTCCAGATACACACTGACCCCAAGACCACCCTCCGAGGCACCCTCATCTACAGACCCCGGGACCACGCACACTATTCAGCGAAGACATCGCAGACTTCATCAGCCCGCACGCCATGCCCTCCGCCGACTACATCCTCCTAGGGGACCTCAACTTCCACCTGGAGAACAACAATGACAGAAACACCACCGCCCTGCTGGACAACCTCGCCAACCTCGGACTCAAGCAACTGGTGAACACGCCCACCCACTACACCGGCCACACGCTTGACCCGTCTTCTCTTCCAGCAAGCACATCTCCTTCAGCCACGCCACCGGACTCCACTGGACCGACCACAGCTGCGTCCACTTCAGCTTCAGAAAGACTGCAACCCACCACCACCCGCAACAGGTTCCCCGCCGGAGCTGGAGCAAGATCACCGCCGAGCAGCTCACCGCCTCCCTCAGCCAGAACACACCCACTAACACAACGGACCCAAACGAAGCAGCCAGCAACCTCGCCAAGTGGCTGACCGCCTGCGCCGACGACCTCGCACCACTAAAAAACCCTCCCAGCAGACCCGGAAGCAAGAAAACCCCTTGGTTCACCAACGAACTCAAGGAATCCAAGAAGAACTGCCGCACTCTCGAGAAAGCCTGGCGACTCGACCAGACCACAGACAACAGGACCGCCCTCAAGCACGCCACCCGCAAACACCACCAGCTGATCCGTGCCACCAAGAAGTCGGCACTCAAAGAACGACTGGACAACAACGCCCACGACAGCAAGGAACTTTTCAGCATCGTCAAAGAGTTCTCCAACCCCAGCGCCGGAAACAACGACATCACCCCCTCGCAAGACCTCTGCAACTCACTCGCCGCGTTCTTCCACCGCAAGATCACCGACATACATAACAGCTTCGACGCACAGACCACGCACCCTACCGCCGAACCAACGCCCGCCACCACCACCCTCTGCAACTGGACCCCGATCAGCACCGAAGACACCACCCGCACGATGAACTCCATCCACTCCGGATCACCAACCGACCCCTGCCCACACCACGTCTTCAACAAAGCCGACGCCACCATCGCACCCCATCTCCGGGACATCATCAACTCCTCCTTCCACACCGCCACCTTCCCGGAGAGCTGGAAGCACGCCGAGCTTACCGCCCTCCTGAAGAAACCAACGGCGGACCCCACCGACCTCAAGAACTACCGTCCCATCTCGCTCCTTCCGTTTCCGGCCAAAGTCATCGAGAAGACCGTCAACAGACAGCTTGCCGCCTTCCTCGAGACGAATGGATCCCTCGACCCCTCGCAGTCCGGGTTTCGGGCCAACCACAGCACCGAGACCGCCCTAATCGCAGCCACCGACGACATCAGAACCCTAACCGACAACGGGGAAACAGCAGCCCTCATCCTCTTGGACCTCTCCGCGGCGTTCGACACCGTCTGCCACCGCACCCTAGTGAAGCGCCTCAGCAACATCGGAATCCGAGAGAAAGCACTGGAATGGATCATCTCGCTCCTCGCCGGAAGAACCCAGAGAGTCCGCCTCCCCCCGTTCAGATCCGAGGCCACCGAAGTCATCTGCGGCGTTCCACAAGGATCTTCACTCAGTCCTACCCTCTTCAACGTCTACATGAGCCCCCTCGCAGCCATCGCACGCCAACACAACCTCAACATCATCTCCTACGCCGACGACACCCAGCTGATCCTCTCCCTCACCAACGACCCCACCACCGCCAGAGCCAACCTACACGACGGGATGAGAGACGTCGCCGACTGGATGAGGAACAGCCGCCTTAACTTAAACTGAACTCAGACAAGACGGAAGTCCTCATCCTGGGTTCATCACCCTCCGCCTGGGACGACTCTTGGTGGCCCCCGGCGCTGGGCACCGCGCCCAAGCCAACGGACCACGCACGCAACCTGGGCTTCATCCTGGACTCCTCCTTGTCGATGACCAGACAAGTCAACGCCGTCTCATCTTCGTGCTTCAACACCCTGCGCATGCTCCGCAAGATCTTCAGATGGATCCCCACTGAAACCAGGAAGACCGTCACCCAGGCACTCGTCACCAGCCGACTGGACTATGGGAACACCCTCTACGCCGGAACCACAGCCAAACTTCAAAAAGACTCCAGCGCATCCAGAACGCCTCCGCACGACTCATCCTGGACATCCCCCGACACAGCCACATCACCGGACACCTGAAAGACCTGCACTGGCTCCCCGTCAGCAAGAGAATCACGTTCAGACTCCTCACCCACGCACACAAGGCCCTCCACGACCTGGGCCCCAAGTACCTCAACGACCGCATGACCTTCTACACGCCCACCCGCCAGCTACGATCAACCAGCCACGCCCTCGCCACCGTACCACGCATCCGCAGAGCCACCGCCGGAGGAAGATCCTTCTCCTACCTGGCAGCCAAGACCTGGAACTCCCTCCCCACTCACCTTCAGCGAACCCAGGACCATTTCTCCTTCAGGAAGCAGCTCAAGACCTGGCTGTTCGAGCAGTAACTCCCCCCTCCCCCAGCGCCTTGAGACCCTCCCGGGTGAGTAGCGCGCTCTATAAATGCATTGATTGATTGATTGATTGATTGATCGAGAGACGAGCTGCACACGCACACATAGTTTGATGCGCCCATAGTGTGCCGCTGCATGTGTTTGCTATTTTTTGCCCACCGATCATACCCTGAGCGCTGGACTGTGTGTCTAATGCAAATCCTACTAGATATACTGAGGGGAGCCCAATAACAGTCTCTACTCCTTCCTTGCCTGCCACTGCACCTTAGGCCAAAACGATGAGTGAGCCTGCCTGAGAACCTATGGATTGATTCTGAGGGAGGCCTGAATGAGCACCTACCCCCTGTCTGCCCCCTCTACACCGGGTCACTTCTGCTCCGGTAACGAGTGCCAGGGCCTCCATTACCACCAACGCTGCCCAAAACCTACCATATCCTACTATAAGGAGCCCAACACTTTAATGCACATGCCTGCCTTGACCTTAAATACCACCAGAATCTTACACAAGGAATTGCTGGTCCCGCCTGAGAGGCCGGGAGTGGTGCTTTCCTTGTGCTTGCCCATGTGGGGGGTACTTGCTGTTGCTGGAGCAGGAGCTGCTGAGAACTCCTACATCGTATTTAACAGCCCAAATAGCTACTAGGAGTCAAGCCTAAATTGCCATCTAGAAATAGCCCAAATTCTACCGGAGCAACCATGTGACCAGCCCAACTCACAATAAGGCCTCTGAGCCCAGCACCTTGTTACCAATTGCCTACCTACATCTCTGCTGACCTTGGCCCAGACTGCGTACTCCCTATATACTTTATGGAACAAAAGTGCACATTCACTAATTTCCTTGGCTGAGTGTTAGAAGCTTGCAGTGTTATTAAGAAGTTGGAAGCCGTTGGACTACCTCTTGCACTACTGAGCCCTGCCCGCCATCACTGTCCTCATAACTGCCTGCACAACCTCAGGGCCCCCTTACACACTCTGGCATCTCCAGCGACATCCTACTCACCCCACGAAGGTCGGTACTAATGGTTGGGTGATTTGGGGAGTGCCTGTGCTCCCCGCACGAGACCGCAAATTGGCATCGGATCTCCCTGTCGGCTTCAGGCGCTGCGAGTCTAGGCTCCTTTCTTGCCTTTTCTGTTGGGACTGCCATTGCCCTGGGAGGAGTCGCTTGACACACCATGAGGGCGTTAGCAAAGCCACGGAGAACCCCTTGTATGTCTGGGGCTGACCTTGCCGGTGAGGCCTTTGTAGAGTGAGGTGTTGCTCCTCACTCCTCTTTTCTTACATCCTAATCCCTCCCCAGCCGTGGCAAAACCTTGCAGCTCAATTGTAGCTAGATACTAATATGTCTTCAGCAATGTACCACCATAATCCCCTCGACACTACCTTTGCGAGATATGGCCCAAACATGTGGAGCATCACATATCCAATAGACATCTCTAAGAACGCTAAAAAGAATCTTAAACACAAGTTACTGAAACAGCACCCGGAAACACTAATAGCTGATACCTACCACAACATAACAAATGGCACAAAGAAAACTGACTTTATCTTCTATTCCAAACGCCCGGCTAAATGGAAAAACATCTTCCTTCTACTCCTTCAAGTCCCTAAAACAATCAAAATACCCTACGAAACAAAACTGATGACACCCCCCTCCCCATCTTTTAGCAGGGAAATCGATATATCCATTTTCAGGACAGGGATTATACTCATACAAGCCACTGACCCTCACCTCAACATCTTTGATAGACACTTCTGTTCATTGTTCACTTCACTTACACACCAGGGCAAATCACCCCAAATGCCTCTCTCCCCCATACCACAATCCAACCCAGACCAGCCCCACCTTCTTCCTCCTAAAGAGTCACCATCTAACTCTGTGTTACCCCTGAACACTTCCATCAAACTTGCTGTGCCCACCAACACACACCGCCGAATTATGCCCTCAAGAATGACTTCTCTTGCTCCCACCCTACCCTGCAATCTCATGAAAACAAACCCAGATAATACTCTCACCCCGCCTAAGAATGTGGACCCCTCCCCCTCATGAATAACTTCTCATGCTCCCACCCTACCCTGCAATCTCATGAAAAAAACACAGAAAATACTCACACCAAGCCTAGGGATGTGGACCCCTCCCCCAGTTCTCCATCCACTGATCTAATAGCAGATGCCCTTCCTTCTAACTATAACCCTACTCTACTCACTCAGACTATGGATAATCCCAGGCCCCTTGACACTGATCACCCCTATAATTTAGCGCTCTCTGCTCCCCTTTACTCAGGACTGGTCACGTTTTCTCCCACTCTCAATGTATCCAACCCTCAGTCTACCCCAGACACAACCAGCAACCTTAACACCCCCTCCAACTCTCATTGCAGACAATCGCCTACCAGAAGGTCCCCACCTGCTCCCACCTTTACGTACTTCTCTCTGTAACTAATCCAGATGATGCCCACTGCAAACCTAGCGACGAAGGTCACATCCTTAGACCATCATCGACTAAATACTCAGCTGACACTACCCCCCTTCCCAAGGCAAGACCCTACGCTTCTCGCTCAGACTGTCTTCAATCCTTGTCCTAACGACACAGATCACCCCCTGTATGCTGTGATTTCTGCTCCCGCATATGCAGGTCTTCCTGCGGTTTCCCCCACCCTCAATGAGGGATGCACCTCCAACACTCTCTCACAGATTCTGAACCGAATGGAGCGTAAACTTAACTCTCTTGCTACCGACTTAGTGCATCTTAGACAGGATCTTTCTAACTAGGCCATCCCTGTCCGCTCACATACACACGAGAGTCGGAAATTGCCTCCTCATACAGGTTCGCCGACTTTCTTACAATCCTCCACCTGGCCCTCCATTCCCCTATGCCGGCTGGCCCACAGGCCCCACCGCTCACACTGCCCTTTATCCGCTCTGGAAACGGATGCTCTCAGTGAATCTTACCTCCCCAAGACCCAGATCATGGTCCATAATCCCCCCTCTACAATCCCTGTAATAGTGGGCATTAATAGAACCCCTGTTATTTCTATCTCGCCCAGACCTCCTGCTCAATACACCACCATTCCTACTCTAATATCTGCTAAGGATAATCCCTGCCCTCTATCTTGCATGCTCATTAACTGTAGATCGGCAGCACAACATGCTACAGATATCGCCGAAACCATTCTCAGTGAGGGAATTAATATCGCTTTCCTCACAGAATCTTGGCTCAATGACCATTCTACTGCCATACTTGACCTACTAACACCTCCTGGTTTCTCCATCATTAGACATGACAGACCTGAAAGAACAGGTGGAGGTCTACCCATAACCCACAAAACTGAAATTCAACTTTCCATTTTAAAGAATGCAGAATACTCGACTTTTGAATACCTCAGCGTTGAACTTAAAGGTAAAGGCGCCCACATATCACACTTCACACCATCTACCACCCGCCTGGTGAACGCCCCCTCTTCGCTGAAGAGTTATCTGACCTACTTACTCAATTCTCCCTTACTGACACGAAGGACGTGTTTTTTGGCGATTTTAACATTCATTGGAACAATGCAGAAGACTCCACAGTCAAGCACCTCATGAACCTTCTTGAAATGAATTACCTTAAACAACTCTACAATGAACCAACACACATCAAAGGCGCTACTCTCGACGCGATTATCACTAGAAACGAACTGGTCTCCCTCAGTGCCATCGTACCATTGACTGGTCTGACCACCATCTCATACTGTTCAACATCGATACCATCGTCAAACCTCACTCAGACTTAACTAACAAACCTAAGCAGTGGACCAGAAACCTCAAACAAGTCCCATCTACAGATCTTGAATACATGATTTGTGAACAACTTCAACGTCTCCCTCAGACTCAAAATGTAAATGATCTCACTGCCCACTTCAACACGGCGATAACGGAAGTTCTCGACCAAGTTGCACTGCTCAAATTAAAACAACAAAGATCAATCCAATCAAAAAGAAGACAACTCAGACTAGCAGAAAGGTCATGGAGACAAAACCCCTCATTATTACATCTAACTCTTCTCAGAACTGCTAGGTTAGCATACAAGAAGCACATTTTCAGAGAAAAAGCCTCTTTCTACTGCATCCAACTCGACCGTGCAAAGAATAGGCCCAGGGAGCTCTTTAACATTCTCAAGCGACAAACCACGTCTTCCTCTCCACACGAAATAACAGCCTCTAAAGAACGTTGTGAAGAAATTGCCAGCTTCTTCACAGACAAAATCACTAAAATTGAGCAATCCTTCCTTCAAGTCACAACTCTACCTAACCTGCTAACTACTCTCACTGACACACCTCCCTCTACGGATGTCCTACCAACCGAACTTATCAACAATCAAGTAACCCCAAATGGAACAAACGACAACCTTTTTAACACCCAATTGAGAAACAATGCAATTGGTCGGTCTTCAAACCCATGACTGAACTAGAAGTCTTCAATATTATTGCAAAACTTAAGCCTACTTCACACACCAAAGATCCCCTCCCTGCAAAAATAGTACATAACCTTAACCACATCATCGCCCTGTGTTAGACAAAAATCATGAATACTCCTCTCGCCTCTGGTTGTGTACCGGATTCCCTCCAATTAGGTCAAATCACACCTATTCTCAAAAACCCCAAGGCAGACCCTAACGATCTCAACAACCTCAGACCTATCTCTAATCTCCCGTTCCTAGCCAAAACTATGGAAAAATGCATCTTACAACAACTCAACAGACATATAGGTGAATCCAACCTACTTGACTCCTTCCAATCAGGGTTCAGGAAAGGCTGCAGCACAGAAACCGCCATGCTCAATATTGCAGATGACATCCATAGATCCTTAGAGGATGGAGATGCTTGCCTACTTATCCTACTTGACCTATCAGCGGCTTTTGATACAGTCAATCACCCAGCCTTACTGGAGTCACTGAAGATCTGCTCCGGTATCAATGGCACAGTTTTAAAATGGTTCACATCTTACCTACTACACCGATCACAACAAACCAAAATCAAGTCTTTCCTCTCAAAAACCACAGTTGTCACTCTTGGTGTCCCCAGGGCACAATCCTCTCCCCTCTCTTTTCAACCTCTTCATGGAACCCCTTACTATCATCCTGAAACAAGCAGGGATCAAATACTACCTCTATGCAGATGACAGACAACTCTACTACAAAATCAAATCACCCAGTGATATCCTACATCTCAACATCACACTGAATAAGATACAGTCTCGGTTTAACTCTAACCATCTAAAATTAAACCCCAGCAAAACAGAAGTTATTCTGTTCTCCCCCAAAAGGAAGTACCTTCCAATACAAGACTCGATCAGCGATCTGAAGGCCCTGAATTGTTCGCTCACTCTATCTAATTTGGCTAAATCCTTAGGCTTCACCCTGGACAAAAACTTGTCAATGAAGGATCACATCAAAAACTCAGCATAAGTAGCACTTTACACACTAAAACACCTCAAATAAATTAAACCATTCATTCCCTCGGATGATTTCAAATGGGTTGTTCAATCCCTGGTCCTCTCCAAACTTGATTACGGGAATGCGATCCTCACGGGGACCCCGAAAACTCACCTCGTCCCCTTGAGATCAGTACTAAACATGGCAGCACGGCTCATAACAGACATCAAACGGTATGAACACATCACGCCTAAACTGGCTTCCCATCGAAGGAAGATGCATCTACAAGACTGCCTGCATCGCCCACAAAGCACTCCACTCACACTCCCCGGACTATTTAGACAACAAACTCACAAAAGCAGGAAGAACCAGACCGCTGAGAAGCTCCACCACACTTCTTCTCGTTCCTCCCAAAATAAAAAGGAAAACAACCCAGGGGGGCTCTTTGTCAGGTAATGCTCCCAGCATTTGGAACTCCCTCCCAAAGGACCTGCGATGCAACCCCTCCTTCCCCAGCTTCAAAAGAGACCTGAAATGCCATCTCCTCAACAAATACTGGAACTTATAAGCAAATGAAACTCAGTTCAAATAGGCTCTCTTGCTGATTTCAGACTCCGTTGATCAGTTGGCTGTTTTTCTTTTCTTTGTGTTTTGCCTCTATTGTCTTGGATGTCTCTATGGACTCTAAATGTTTAGAACTGATCACAATCTCAGCAATCCATCCTCATGGCCAAACGTTTTTCTGTGTATAGATTTTTGTTTTCTACTCCTGCGTGGCCTATTTTTCCCTGTGTATATACGTTATGTATACTTGAACTGATTATTGTTGCACGTCATATGCTCAGTGACTGTTTATTGCCTTGCTCTCGATTCTGTAAAGCGCTCTGGTACCTCCGGGTCTAGCTCGCGCTATATAAAACCTAAAATAAATAAATAAAATAAATAAATAAATAGTAAAGGCCCCAATCACATGGTAAAAGCTGCCTGCGCACATAAGAACTCTTTTTTCTATTGGAACTTGTGAAGGTCTCATAAAACCCTAGATGTTCTTACATGTTTTGTGCATGTTATTGTTATATGTCCATTTTCTGATTTGCTGTTTTTTTTTAACCTTTGCTGTTTGATGAACTAAAAAAACAATAAAAATACTCATGAAATTCATTCCATATTATGCTCTTTCCTACTTTGTGTCCCGAGATTAAGGATTGTTAGAGAGGTGCTCTGGGGCCTCTTTAGACCCCCAATTACTAATTTATCAATTCATTCATTCTACCACCCAAATTAACAGAGCACTTCTAGTCATGTGTCTTTAGCAGAACATTAACACTCAGTTCAGAAATAAAGATTAAAAACACTTCTTAGTAACTGCTTCAGTTGTAGTCACAGATTTTCGAAAAACGGTGCGGAATAAATTACATTTCCAGAACCGAAGACGTATAAAAGCAGTAGGTTGGTTAAAAAAACAAAAAACTGAAAGATGTTCAACTATTCATGCTTCAAATGCGCCGGCATCAAATATGTTTCGTTCTGCAACGAAGCCTTAGTTTGCACTGTAAAAAAAACAAGAACAAGAAAAGAAAAGTGTTTAAAAGCACATATGGCATAATTTTATTTGACATCTGTTTTGTAACAAACAATATTTAGCTCATTTATTCGCTGATACATATGGCAAACAAAACGTCCAATGTGCATTTTTTTCTGCATACTGTGCAATATTCAGTATCAATATTTAGTACCAAAGAATGTGGTATTTAAACATCTCAGGGAGCGGCAGATAATCAGATGCACAACAATGATTAGTGCCTTTTGCTGTAGCAGAGAAAGTCGACTGCATCTTTCTAAAGCTCATGAAAATTAGGAAGTGCTCTAAAACGATGACTGATGTTGTCCCATTGGTGACATTTCGGCAAATGCCCTCACAGCCTAATTTGTGTCAGTTTGCAGGAGACAGCTGTCAATATATGTAGGATGATTCGGTTCATAACAACAAAAATGGAGAGGCTATAGACTTAGGGGCCGATTCCGATCTCGGTCGGAGGCGCACCCAATACCATTCGGTCGGGAAAAAAGCCATGCGAAAGCCTGTTTCCCGACCGAACCGTACGCGGGTCCGGCCGAGCGAGTACGATGCGAATTCACCGACCGACTCGTCCGGGCGTCCCGACTGCTCCGACCGACTCGCTCGGACTCGAACCGCTCCGACCGACTCGCTCGGACCCGATTCGCACCGCGCAATGGAGACGTTTTCCGGCCGGGTAAGTACGATGCGCACCTCGACCGCTCCGACCGACTCGCGCCGTCCGACTCGAACTCGCTGTCGGAGCCGTACTTTGGGGGTCCGTGTCGGACCCCCCTGTACGCGTACCCGTGCGAGGCGCACACAGGGGGGACCCAAGGGTCCCCCCTACCTGTGCGTGTACGCCGCGAAGCGCTTCGCGGCGTACTCGCTGTAGGGGGC
Organism: Calotriton arnoldi; assembly: GCA_963921515.1. Taxonomy (NCBI): domain Eukaryota; kingdom Metazoa; phylum Chordata; class Amphibia; order Caudata; family Salamandridae; genus Calotriton; species Calotriton arnoldi. The sequence goes on from CAWUFW010013989.1 coordinate 108,832, forward strand.
GCCCTTGTCCGCCTCGCACCCATTGAGGCAATGGGAGCCCGCGTACGCGTTGTACGACCGGCTCCCATTGAGTTCAATGGGAGTCCGACCGACTCGTGTCCGATAACATACGGACGCATCGTACTCGTTCGGTCGGACTGCACGGGTCCGATTCGGTCGGAAATCTCTCCGGGTCCGGCTCGGTCGGAGAGATTTCCGGCCCGAATCGGAATCGACCCCTTAATTGCGTGCTGTGATTGATTCTAGTAGAAACAACATTTTAAAATTCCTAAAAATACCACTGGTTGGAAGAACTAATAGGACCTCGTACTGATTTGAAGCTATTAAGACACATTTTTCGCACTAGCTTGAAATTTTATTGGAATATCGGCGCTGACTGCATGTTTTTGTTTTTAAAGAAGAGGTTTTTTAACCACATTCTTTTCTCATAAACTCAACTAGTTACAGTCTGAACATACCAGAGCTTTCAATGTGTTGTGAAAATAAACACTAGAGCAACTAGAAGGTATTACCTGGTTTTATAAACGAAGGGGCAGATTTTCTAAGTTGTAGCATAGCGCTGCGCAGCTACCAAAGTTGCTGTGCTGCGTTGGCGTTGCGCAAAGGGAAGAGAGCGGCACTGAGCCATGTTACTAGATGTAGCCTGCTCTTGCTCTCTTCCCCTGTGCTGGTGTTCAAACAAGCTGCCCAACGTCACACCTATGCTTTTGCACCATAGTGCACAGATGTGTGCCTGATGTTTAGCATAGTGATTATACCGGAAGGATACCTTTCCAGTGCAAAGTCCTACACCTGGAAAGTGTATAAGATTTCACACATTGAATGTTTGCTGTACAGTGCAGTGCACATACAAAATGTCAGAAGAAATAAAAACATTTCACCAACTTTGTGTCTGCCACAATGATTTTCTTTGGATGCAAAGCCCTGTTTAAGGGCCTGATTACGTGTTTTGGTGGTACTGAAGCGGGCAGCATGCCACCGCTCCGCGACCACCAAAACTCATTGCAGCTCGCCCGCCAGATTACAAGTAATTTTGTGGTCTGACGGGCAGGTAGCATGGCAGTCCTGCGGTGGTGCTGTTTAAAGGCTCATTGTAAGCCTTAAACAACACCACCGTGGGGCAGCCAGTGCACGTTTGTGTACGGAAAGGAATGCACCTTGTTGTGCATTCCGTCCCGTGCAGGAACTGGGGGTGCAAAACTACAGGGGGGGCACAACATGTGCCCCATGCATGCACCCTCGTGCATAGGGGCAAGAGGGGGCCCTGTAGGGCCCCTCGTTGTTGCCTCAATGCCACCCTTTTCATGGCGGTGCGACTGCCATGAAAAGGGCGGTGGAGAGGCAACTCAAAATATGATCGGCTGTGTCGCTGCGGCACCATCAGCATATTTTGTCCTCGGACCGCTGCCAGACCACCGGAGGATCCTTGATTCGTTGCAGTAGTAGTGGTTCAGTGGCTGTCCGACTGCCACTCTTATAAAACTGTAGGCGGTCCTGCAGTGTGGCGGTGGTCGGACCGCTACCACGACTACAGCGGTCCCATGGACAGCCGTAGTCGTAATAAGGCCCTAAATATTTTAGTAGAAAGGGCATTGCATCAAAAGCCATGGGTAGTTGCCCTGAAATGTCCACATCTCCTTGGTGCAAAGTATCGCAAACCAGTGCAAAGTGGTATTTGCGCTAAAAGAGGGCATTTTTCACTGCAAAAAGGTTTTGCACTGTAAATAGTCTCAAAACATTATGCCACTTTACGAGATTTCGCATTGCATAAAGCCTGATAAATCTGTCCTGAAGTGTTTGCTGAGGTGGAGATGGAGCAATGAGAAAGCTCTCTGCATATACTGCTTTAACTTCTCAGACCTAGGCAAGCGGACTTGTAACAGTGCACATGATAGTAACATAACTGGCGCATGAAGTGGGAAGAGTAGCAAAAAGGACTCCATAAGCTCTACAAAGCAACATTTATTTGGGGCAGTGTCCAAAGATGTGTCAGGCATGGCCTAAAAAGAAGAGCAGGGTTACAGCATGAATCTATGCTGTGGCCGGTGTAACTAAAGGTGTGACCTGAAAGGCGTGAATGAGTAGTGTGCATCTTTATGTAATAAATCTTATTGAATATAACCTTTTTTGGATGACAGCAAACCTGAATCGCCATCCTTCGTCGTATTTACCAATCAGCTCCACACCAGCGAAAGAACCACATTCATAAACCCTGCTCCTCCTCACTCATGTCCACAATAAATAAAAGCTTTAACTAGGGCCTTCTCCTCTGACATACAATACTTGTATATACAGTACAGAGGCACCTTACATGTTTTTGGGAATGGTGTTTCTGCCCACTTTACAATTAAATGTACTGCTATCACTCATGGAAAAATCTGATTCTTAACAACCTATAATGTCCCCATAGGTAACAAGAGCGGATAAACAGTTTGGAACACAGATGTGGTGAATGGAGTTTGAACCCTACCACATTATTGATCTGGTTTATTCTCTGTCCCTCTTGAATCTCACCTTCATCTACACATTCGTGTCAAACCATGATCCAGTATAGCTTCTTCTGTGGAACCTCAAAGTCTTAGCTTTTTTTTTTTAAACAAACTTTATTGGGTTTTTTGTTGTTGTTTTTTGTCCTTTGCCTCAAGTAGTAAAACATTCGTCATACATTATCACATATGATTATACATCAGCTATCCAGAATGTTTCCATACAATAAGTATAAGACACCACGATAACTATCTGAAGCGTTCAGAAACGTACAAATTATAACAAAAAGAGGGAAAGTCGTGCATAGTATGCCATCTACACGTCCGAGTAGGAACCGTTCCTAGATGTCATAATTCAACTAATACCCATTCAACTCCATCCCCCACCCCTTTGGATTCCCCCCCCCCCAGGCTCTGGCTGTACGTTACAATGTCCTAATAATATTTGTTCCTCTCTAACCAAGCTTCTTCGATCACAATCAGTTGTCTCGCCGGTACGTCCAGGGCCTGTAATGCTTGGCTACACTTTAACAATCACATTTTACCATCTACTATTGAGTATGTGCAACATCAGTGGCGTCATCGGATATGTTGTTTTTACATGCTTCTACCGTTTCCCAATCTAGGGAGATTACATTTTTTCGTAGGCCGCGTGCCTCCTCTCTACGCAGCGCAGCGCTTTCAGCCCCCGCCCACCTGATCAGTTCGCTATGCCACATGTTTAATGTAGGAGCTTTGACTGACTTCCAGCGCATAGTAATGGCCCTTTTTGCAACGATAAGCGCCAAATCCAAGAAGCGTAACTGGACCTTTTGTGTCTTCCTACGTCTCCAGACACCTAATAAACACTCCAGTGCTGCACCCTCCATTGAGAGGTGAGTGGTAACTTCAATCCATTTCTTAACTCCTTCCAAAAACCCACCTAGACGGGGGCACGCCCATAGCATATGAAGGAGACCTGCCTCTGGCGTTTTACATCGGGGGCATTGATGGGCAGTGGCTGGGTACATTCTCTGTAGCCTATGCGGGGTCAGATAAGCTCTATGTACAATCATACATTGTATAAACTTAAATTTGGCATTACGCGGTATCTTCCGCGGGTATTCCAATATATCTGACCATAGGGGAGAGGTGTGGCGCCGCGGCCAGGGCGACTGACGCTGGACGCTGGGGATCACGGTTCGATCCCTGGCTCCGGCGGCAGGGGTCTGCCCAGCACCATGCGACTCTGGGCAATAGCTCGCTTAATCTTCCCAACGGCCCCCAGCGCCGAGATACCCCTTCGGGGGTGATTCGTGCGCTATACAAGTACTGGATTTACATTTACATTTTACATTCCCTGTCCGTTAGTTCCCATCCCATGTCCTCTGCCCATTGCTTCCGAGTGGTGTGGAATGGAATGGAATGGAAAGACATTTATAGAGCGCATAGCTACCCTTAGGCTTCCCAGCGCTATAAAGCTGATACAGAGGAGGTCAAAGCACTAAGAAAACAATGCTGTCTTTAATTGTTTACGAAAGGCCAGGTGGTCGGGAACTGTCCGAAGATGTAGGGGCAGGGCGTTCCAAAGTTTAGCGGCGTTATAAGAAAACAGCCGACCACCACTTCTGGACCTCTTGATCCTCGGGATCTCTGCTAAGTACAGGTTATTTGACCGGAGGTTCCTGCTTGCTTTGTACGGGCAGATCATAGTTGAATTAATGGGGGCCCTATCCCCTGCATAGACTTATGTGCCAAACAAAGGGCTTTAAATCTAATGCGTTCCTGTGCTGGAAGCCAGTGGAGAGAACGAAGAGCAGGTTTTGCCGATTGTCTGTTGCTTGTGCCAGTTAGTAGTCTGGCAGCGCTGTTTTGGACCGATTGAAGTTTGGCAACTACTGAGATGGGAGCTCCTAGGTACAAAACATTCCCATAGTCCAATCTAGACAGTATGAGTGATTGGACCAATACTTTTTTGGCCTGAGGTTGGAGGAGGGGCAGAACCTTTCGAGCCATTCTAAGTAGGCCATAGCAAAGGCCTGCCGTCTTCCTAGCTTGTGTCCTAAAGCTCATATCTTGATCCAACCATATACCTAAGCTCTTAATCTCTGACTTGGGATCCGGTGCTGGACCCATGCAGGGAGGCCAGAAAGAGCTACACTTAACATTCAAAGCATTGCCCATTAGCATGATCTCAGTTTTTCCTCCATTGAGTTTAAGCTGTGATGCATCCATTCATCTTGAGATATCCTCAAGACAGGAATAAAGGGCAGAGGTTTTTTGGTCAGCTTGGTTAAGACCCACCACCAATTGTGTGTCATCGGCATAGGTTACCATCCGGATTCCATAGGTGGCTACAATGGCTGCCAGCGGGGCCATATACACATTGAAAAGCGTGGGGCTAAGGGATGAGCCCTGAGGCACCCCACTCAACAAAGGGGTAGCTTTAGATGCAATATTTTCTTCAAACACCTGGAAGGTTCTGCCCTCCAGAAAAGAGGATAGCCATTGGAGCACCATGCCATCCACTCCTAAACTCTTGAGACGGCCGATCAGAATCTAGAGGGATTTCAGCATGCACACGAATACTAATATATAACCATTTTATGAGGTGGCTACCCAGTCCCATATAATAAAGAGCTTTAACAAACTCATTCACTTTGGGTTCCTCTCGCTGTGGGGACCACTGCCGTTTAACATAGTGTAGCACAGCTGCATGTGTGACATAGAGCGTGTTGGGTGCTCCCGTGTCGTGTGTGAAGGTATCATGGTCCATTAGTGATCCGTCACCAAAAAGTGCCCCAATAGTCTCCACCCCCGCCTCCAACCAGGGTCCGAGTGCCCGTGTCGTCAGCCTGCCTCCCGCTAGTGGTATCCCCACTAGTGGGATGTTACCAGCATAAAGTCCCCCACTGGCTGTGTATTTCAGGGCCTTCTTCCAACACTGCAATGCGGTATGTAGTAAAGTGGGCAGCGCTGGGGAGGTTTCGTATGTGGTAAGAGTAGAGCGTGGAGTACTCCCTGTTCTATGAGTCTGACTGTGTATCCGATCTCCTGCAGGTTACGCCCTGCCGTCCAGTAGGACAACCACTGCAGTTGGCATGCATAGTAATAAGCTCTGAAGTCAGGTGCGCCCAGGCCTCCCCTTCGTGTACTTATTTGTAGTTTCTTAAGGCTTATTCTGCGACGACTTGCACCCCAGATGAGGTCTATCAACATGGTATCTAGAGTGTTAAAAATAGTGGCCGGTACCAGCAACGGCAGGTTCGCAAAGTAATATAGGAGGTGAGGAAGCATCACCATCTTAGCCAAGGCCACCCGACTCATAGCCGATAGGGGAAGTGTGGTCTAGAAAGCTACCCGCGATCGTATACCGCGGATGCCCTTAGATAGATCACCCTCCAACATATCCACCTGCGACCGGTAGACGTTAATGCCCAGATATTTAAAAGTATGTGGTGCTGTTGGTATTGTGAGTCCCCCAAAATCAATACTGTCCGGGTGTGTTTGGTCATAGAAGAAAAAAGCATTGGATTTTGATTCGTTAATGGCTAGGCCAGATATTCTTTCAAAATCAGCAAAAATACGAGGAATCAGACCCTGTCCCTCCAGTATGTCCATACCATATACAATCAAGTCGTCTGCATATGCAGACACCAGGTGTACCGATGCGACCTACATGTATTCCACAATGAGTAGCCTCCATCCATAGACGGAGGGCCAACGGCTCTAGTGCCAAGACAAAGAGTATTGGGGACAGGGGACAACCTTGTCGTGTGCCCCTGTGAATGTAATATTCCCTGGAGATATGTTTCCCGGATCTGACTCTTGCCGTTGGAGCAGCGTATAATAGCCTTATCCATCGGACATATTCGGGGGGTAAACTGAAGCGTGCTTTAGCCTCGAACATGTATCCCCATGACAGCGTGTCAAATGCCTGTCGCATGTCTAATGATATGCAGCCCGCACGTTGGTGTTGTGTAAGATCTGTGGCCATAATCTGATGTAACCTGCGTATATTTAGGGACGTGCTCCTGGCTGGTATAAATCTGCATTGGTCTATGTGGATCAGCTTATTAAGATATGGTTGAATTCTATTAGCTAGCACCTTACTTAGGATTTTATATTCAGTGCTTAAAAGTGACAGAGGGCCGTAACCCGACATGTCTGATAAATCCCTACCGGGCTTGGGCAGCGATATTACCAGTGCTTGAGCAGTGGTACAAGGGAGATGTCCTAGTTCAAGCGATTTGTTATATATCTCCTCCAGTTGCGGTACTAGAATGTCCGAAAATGCAGCGAAGAATTCGACCGGCAACCCATCCGGGCCCGGTGACTTATTGCGCGCAAGTCCACCTATTGCAGCCTTGATCTCCGTCCTAGTAATGGGTCCCGCCAGGGCCTCTTTCATACCCCTTGGGGTCTGTGGGTATGGTAGGTCCGTGAGGATATCGTCAATGTGGGATCCCTCCGAACAGGGCGGTGCACTATATAATTTTTCGTAGTATGTACTGAAGGCCTCATTAATGTCACATTGCATATTTGCAGTGCCCCCCTCAGGGAGATTGATAGAGCTAATAACGGTGGTTGGAGGGTTGTTCCTTATTAGTTTCGCCAGGAGGGTTCCCGTTTTGTCTGCGTCTGAATGACGCATTTGAGTGTATGACCTATAGTCTATCAATCTGAGAGTTTCAAGCAGTTCTGCATGTTGAATACGTGCTTCCTGCAGTGGAGCCTGCTTCGCAGGGTCATGTGCTGCTCCCTGTTCTAATTTTGACATGGCATTTTCAATGTCCTTCAAGTTCCTATGTGTCTCCTGCCTGGCTCCCACCGTGGCACCAATTGCTGTTCCCCGTATAACCGCCTTCACCGCATCCCACTCGACTAAGATTGTGGAGGCGGTGTTCCGGTTTTCTGTAAAATAATTTTGAAGTGTTGTGGAGAGCGTGCTGTGAAACACAGCGTCCTCTAGTAATTGGGGCCATAACCTCCACGTGGGAACCGGGGTGGGTATTCTGCCCCACCTGAAGACCGTCTCCAGGGGGTTGTGGTCAGAGAAAGTCTTCGCTAGGTGAGTAGTGTCAGTCACCTGGTCCGCTATGGAGCTAGAACACAAAATCCTATCTATTCTAGTGTGTAGATGATGTACCGGGGAAAAGAAGGAGTATTCCTTATGTCGGGGGTTCCTAAGCCTCCATGTGTCAATAAGGGACCAGTCCTCCAAGCAGTTGCGTAATGCTTCTGCCTGTTTGCTGGCTCCTGTACCTCTCAAGGGGGGGTGCGATCTGTCCAGATCGACATCCATGACCGCGTTGCAATCACCCCCTATTATCCACGGATAAGTGTCCCATCCCGCCAAAATCGAGTTCAAGCCTGTAAAGTATTTATGTTGATCGTGATTTGGGGCGTAAATGTTCCCAAGAATGACCGGCACTTCATCCAGTGTGCCACGGAGGAATATGTATCTTCCCTGTGTAGCCACCCTCTTTTCCTGTATGTTAAATGGCACCCCTCCCCTTATCCAGATAGTCAACCCCGGGCAAAAGCAGAGTAATTTGTAGAGATCACCTGCCCCCTCCATTTCCTCCTCATTTTTGTGGCCTTTGCTTCCATCAAATGCGATTCTTGGAGAAAAACCACATTTGCCCCTCGTCGTAATAGTTGTGCGTGCACCCTATGCCTTTTGTGTATAGATCCCAGCCCACGGACATTCCAAGTAACAAATTTATACTTGTCCAGTGCCTGCATTCTGTGTTAACCGTACCTCCTTCCACCCAGGTAGTGGATCTTGCAGCCTTGCAGGACATAACAATTGCATTGCGCCAGAGCCCTGTAACCCCAAAACTAAACACAATACCAGGTCTCGCCCATAAACTGAACCAGGCCAGACCAAACAAAACAACCATTCAATTAATACATAATAAACTGTAGCCTTCGCAAAGTGGGGACTGGCAGCCACAGTCATCATGTAAAGAAACATGTAATCAGGAGCTCCTCCGAGACTGAGCGAATACTGTCTAGCATTACATTTGTCAGGAAACGTAGATACAACCAGAGGAAAAAAAGATATATTGGTCCTGGGGCATGTACGCCTGCAACGCCGTCATCCGCGACATCGTCTTAGTGTTGCAGATCCCGCAAGAGTATCACGGCCCCAGTAGGCCATCTGCCGTTTGAGGTGTCACGGTGGGAAAGAGTGTCAAACTGTTCTCAGAGTCTGATCTAATCGTGCTGCATTCCAATGACCCTAAGTTCCTGCGAGAGGCATTGTCTCTAAAAGTGGTCGCAGTCACTAGCGCTAACTCCTTGCTTGCTTGGGCCTGTTTCTGCGTCGGACCAGGAAATGACAATGGATCCACAGGTCCAGCTGTCCGCTGAGATCGTCGATATCCCATCTTCCCGGGACCACGTGGCGGGTTCGGTAGGGATTTACTTGAAAGCTGCGTGGGGTCCATAACCTCCAGCCATTCTTCCACATCTTCCGGACTTTCGAAGAAGTATATTTTCTGATCATATATGATCTTCAAACGTGCTGGGAAAAGCAGTGCATATTTGAGGTTCATGGTGCGCAGCTTTCTCTTCACTTCCTGGTATGAGGACCTCTGACGTTGGACCATTAGCGTGTTATCGGGGTACAATGAGATTTGACAATTCTCAAATTGAATCTGTGTCTTTTCTCGCGCTTTGTGAAGTAACAAATCGCGGTCTCTGTAGTTGAGGATTTTCACTATCAAGGGTCTCAGTGGGGCTCCCACTCTCTGCTTCCCCGTGGGAATGCGATGCGCCCTCTCGACGCAAAAGAAATCAGAGAGACCCTCCGGGCCTACATGCGTGCGGAACCATTGCTCCATGTAGGTGGTCACCTCCGTCCCCTCCGTTCGCTCCGGTAGCCCAATGACGCGGATATTATTGCGCCGTGCTCTGCCCTCAGCGTCCTCAACTCTATCGATCAATCCTGTGACTTGTTGTTGGAGGACTTGGATTTGTTTTGTGTGGTCCTTATGTTGTGGCACTAAGTCCTCCAGGGTGGAGCTATGATCTTTCACCATGTCCACCAATTTGTCATGATCTGCTTTGAGTAGGGTAAAACCTGTAGTAAGGGTGCCTATCTGCTGCTGTATGGCTCTCCGGGATTCTCGCACCTCTTTGAGGATCAAGTCCAGTTTGTCCGGGGCTCCCGCTTCGCCTGTAGGTGGGATGGTGTTAACTGATTGCATACTCACAGGCGAGTCTCTCTCATCCCCGTCCTGGGAGTTACTGGCAGCTGCCTCCTGCATTTTCCCTTTTAGGTGGCCCATGACTCTGTGCGAGCGGTGCGCGCCGCTCAATTCTGCTGTAAGATTTAGCGATGCGTACTATCCGATCAGCTCCGCAGCAACGAAGATGGTGGTCCGGTTTCAATGCGCAGCGTGCGCTCTCCTTCCCCTGTCGCTGCGAGGGCCCCAGGGCAGAGGACAGCCGGAATCAATCCTACGTGCGGGCCTATTACAAAGATGTAGTTTCGGTGGGGCCCACCCTCAATAAAAAGCCAGTGTAACATGTTGTAGAGGCTGGGGGTGCAGCAGGAGCACGTGAGTGCCTGGTCCCCCCGGGATCACCAGGAGCTATGCTCAGGTCCAACTTGCGCCAATACTCAGCGTGCACCTAGGGATCCCTTCCAGTGTCGGGGACATTGGCGCCTCTCCGGGCAGTTCTTAATGCAGGGGGGGCAGAGAAAAAGACACAGTGTATTGTCTCCACGGCAGGCTGCACTATCCTCTTCCCTGAACGCCGTGTGTGCGCCCCCCGGGGGATCCCATCAGTTAATCTTGCCAGCCGGGAAATTGAAGACGGATCCGGTGTCCGCCCTCCGTGTTCATGCCAGATCCCAATCAGTCCCTAAATGCCCCCAAGATGTGATGTGGGTGTGCCGCTCTCATGTCAAACTGCGCTGGGGGAGTCTGGTCCAGGCCGCTCCCATGGATGCTCTCCCCAGGGTGACTTCCACTCCCTCTCCGCCCGAGCCGCTGGGATGAGCCGGGAAGGGAGGTGGTAGGGGAAATGACCTTCAGTGCGTAGCCGCCCTTTCTGACATGGGCCGTCGCGATGGGAGCTGCCAATCCACGGGGGTAAAAAATTTTTCCAACAGCCCTCGGAGCCCCAGGATTCGAGTGCCACCCACTAGCAAAGGGCACACCGCTCGCACTCACCGGCCTAGGCAGGCCCTCCCCCGAGGCTCACCGTGGCACCGTGACACAGCTCCGGCCGGTCGGAAGCTCTCGCAGGTCACCCCACAGGATCCGGGCTCGAGAGCCAGAGAGCCGCCGCAGCACTGTTCAGGATCAGTCCTGCGCCACCGGGTCTCTCACCTCCACCAGTCAGGCGACTCCTGGCGTTCGGGTTGCAGCCTAGGGTCTGTTGCAGGCCTCGCCTCCTGAGTGCGCAGCTGCACCGAGTCCCGGTAGCCAGCAACCGCCCCACGGATCACAGCTCCAGTTCCATTTTACCCCAGAGATCAGCACCGATCCGACATGTAGGAGTTACCGCTCACTGGTTTTCTCGCTCCGCCAGCCAGGTACAGTGTAACTAGGTCGAAATTCTGTGGTTTATTCAGGATTATTGTGCTCAGGCTCCGGAGCCCTTTCAATCCGTGTCCGCCATGATCGGCGGCTGGCCAAGCCCCCCTCAGAGTCTTACCTATGGTATGTGCATGTTTGTTTTCCAATTGAAAGAGCTGCTATTTTTCCTAAACTATGAATTGAAATGCATCCATCTAAAGACCTCATTTGGAGAGTCACAGTTGTAAAGCATTGACTGGACTCTTTAAAGCAGAGACACTTAACATAAGTGTATAATGCCAGTCAGAGACTCCAAAGGGGACCGCTTGAGATTCTCAGAAAGCCATCTATGTCCATGTCGCCATCCCCCAGCGTGCTGAGGGTTGCTGGCTCCTTGCTGTCTCACATATTAATTCCCAGAGTAGGGTTACTTTTCAGTTTTATGAGAATGAGCAAGTTAGAGGCATGAAGTGAATCCCTCATATAATTCTCAATGAGCCCTCATTTTATTCCAGTCTTTTCATAAGCTAAGAACTTTGTCTAGTTTTCACAATTTGGGAGATGTGAGATTCACTTTGAACAAGAACAACAAGCACCCTCATACACATGGAGATGTGAGCTTAGTACTGGCACAGCATGAATACATTAATACACTTTCTCGCATAGCAGACAGTGAAAACTGAAATGCATTCAGGCACTCTCATGATGTTTCAAGATAAAAGAACTGTGGCAGAGACGATAAATGAATGTGCTCAGAATCAAACAAATTGATTAAGTGGATAAGTTGTGTTTCAATGTATCCAAATAAGCAACTAGACCATCCCTATGAGTAATTTATGTCAGCCCAAATCTCAATCATTCAATGAACAATTTCTGATTCTTTAGGATATCCACAGAAGGATAACTAGAAAAGTTAATATTCTACAGTGAAATATGTGTAACAGACTCTCTGCAGATAGTTTAAAATATTTCCAATCTTTATTCATTGAGTAATTACTTATCAGTAACAAATATTGATCTGTTTATCCGCTACTTTTTTTCTCTACCATTCTCAGAAGGTCAGATGTTGAAACTCAGAGGAAGTGTTTTCATTTAGAATTTTAGGATCTTTTAGTGGGTTGTTGGGTTTCTAGGAGAAAAGTGTGGGAAATGTTTAAAAACGATATTTAAATGTATATGTTTTAAAATAGTTTTTACCATAATAATTTACAAATAATTAGAATAATTAATGATGATTGTTAATATATTAAAGTTACAGGGTTGTTCGAAATTTACGTTGAATAGGGTGGGAAGATTTTATATATAGAAAAATTGATATGCTTTAATAAACTATTTTAATTGCTATTAATTTATTGTTTTAAATCAACTTTATTTATTGGTAAAAATGAATGGGTTTTGAAGTTTCAAGGGAATACGCGTGGAAAGTTATTTAAAATGAAATATATATGTTTTCAATCAGTTAATTATTTACATTTATTAAAGTTATTATATTTTATCAGTTAATTTATTGAATTCACTATTTTATATAAAATAAGAGGTAGTTGGATTTGTGATGAAATAGGATGTGGAGTTTTTAATAATAAAAAAGTAAAAAGATATGTAAAAAAAAATAAAACATAATGAATATTATAGAAAATCAAACTTAACAAAAGATAATAATACAATTCACTAATGAAATATTTTAACAAATAGAGAAATAAATATTTAAGAAATGGAAAAAATATGAAACATAAAATAGGCAATGGTTATAGAGGGAAATTGAATTAAAAAAATTACATTTTTAAACAAATAATTGAAGTTCCTAAATAAGCGCCTTTCCCGAGTTTGTGGTTGGAGCTATAGAGTTAATATTAAATCCCCTAAATTAAACACTTTCCCCAATTGATGTACGGTTGTAGTTACAATAGTAAATCTGAAGGCCCCAAAGATAACACTTTACCCGATGAGTGTGGGTTTGGAGTCAGAATAGTCATTCTGAACATTCCCCAAAATTAAACATTTTCCCAGTGGGTGTAGATTTGTAGTAAGAACAGTACAGCTGTGCTCACCAAAAGGAAACATTTTCCAAATGGGTGAGCGCTGGAGTTAGAATAGTAAATCTGAACTGAACTCTAAAAAATAGCCCAATGAGTGTGGGGTTGGAGTTAGAATAGGAAATTTTAAGTTTTCAAAATAAAACACTTTCCCTAATAATGGTTTTATTTGGAATAGGAGTAGTAAGTCTGGAGTCCCCCGAATTAAACACTTTCATTGATGGCTATGATTGGAGTTACAACAGTAAAACTGACCTATCCAAAACTAAGCACTGCACACTGGCTGTGGATTTGGATTTAGAATAGTAAATCTGGAGCCTCCCACATTAAATACCTTCCTCAATGGGAGTGGTTATTGGAGTTAGAATAGTAAATCTAAACTCTCTAAAATTAAACACTTTCACCAATGAATGTGGGATTGGAGTTAGAATAGTAAATATTAACTCTCCAAAATAAAACATTTTTCTTAATAGGTATTGGGTCGGAGTTAGAATATTAAATATTATCTCCACAAAATTAAGCACTGCTCCAATAAATGTGAGGGTAGGAGTTAGAATAGTAAATCTGAAGCACTCTAGATTAGTCAATTTCACCAAAGAGTGTGGAATTGGAATTAGAATAGTCAATCTTTCCCCTGTGATGTTGGACTAGCTGTTAGAAAATTTGATCATCACAATTAAGAATCATTTTGAATATGTGTCAGTTGGTAGTTCAGATAGTATGTGTGATAATTAAAAAAAAAGGTTAAGATCAGGTTAGGAAGGGAATTAGGTTACTTAAAATAATATTAATTAATAAACCTTGTTAGTGTGTAGCTGGTTATTTTGTAATGAGTAGCCAGGCTCTGCATTATTATTAAAATATTGTTAAATATTAAATTGTTCCAAATGTTTACATCGAAATATGCATTTTTATGATTGATTAGCCATTAAAAATATTTTAAATGTCTTTTTTTTTTTAAAGTAAAATGTAAAGTACACATAAAATAGATATAATAAATTAGACACAGTCTAAAAAAGATATTTATATTAACACAATTTCTACATTTACATTTAAACAAAAACATATTTTTTTACATTTTCAAAACATTATTTATGGCATAAAGTAAAATAGTAATGAATTGTAACATAAAAATAGAGTTTGGAAAACATAATACATTAATAAATTAAGAAATATTGCAAATAAATTGTTTTGTGATTTATTTAGCTTTAAGTGTTAAAAATATTATTAAAGTTGTAAACCTTTATTATTAATGTTCTAGCTCAAATTAATGCAAATAACTCCAGAAAAAATGTTTTTTGCAAATGGTTTACATAATATACTATAAAGGTTGGTCCTCTTTGTTGCCTGATTTTGGTAGCCCTCTCATTGTGATCATGAAAGCCACATTTAGGAGGGACTAATGAAATATTTCCATATTTCCATGTTCCGTGGAAATATGGGGTTTTATAGCATTACATTTTGTACAATGAAAGCATCCAAGCATGAAGGGAGAGACTGTGTGTGTTTTTGGGAGTAAGTAGAGAATTTAGCTACAAAACCAGTAGACAGTGTGCCCCTGGCGCTTAAGGCTGTACACCACATCCATGGCAGTGACGGTCTCCCATTTGGCATGGTTGCTGTAGGTCATGGTGTCCCATATCACATTGATCATGGGGATCCTAGGATGTTTCTTATTCATGAATCCAAACTCTTTAGGTCCCAATATTCCTTCGTCTAGGCCTTCTTTCAGTATCTTTGCGATGATTCCTTCTATTTGGGCTGTAGGATCTTCCTTTATTTTTCTATACCTTTCCTGGTTGCAAACTTGACTTCTGCCCTCCGTCAAATAGATCTCTTTGGGCCACACCAGTACTGCAACCCCCTTATTGGCCGACTAGATGATTATTGAGTCGTCATTTTTCAGATCTCTAATAGCTTTTTGTTGTTGTGATGTTAAATTTTTCTGAATGAAATTCTTCTTCCCTTACAATTGAATAATTGATGAGAGAACTACCTGTTCATAGGCTACAATTTCCTTGGGTATGCTGTGGTTTGGAGGGACAAATTTGGACTTGTTTGCCAAGCCCAAGGGTTCTTTGGGAGTATTGTTTTCCTTCCCCGCAAAGAATGCTTTTAATCTGATTACTACCGGGTCTTGAAACGCGTCGGTATCCTTTTGCCATTGAGGATCCTTAAATTATGAATATAAGCAGCCTTGAGGGATCATTCTGTAACATTCTTCCCCAGTTGGCTCTGCTTTTGAAAATTCCTTTTCCCAATGGGCAGCATCCTAACAAACAGAACCTTATAAACTATATGATTTAGGTTTGCTGCATGTATGAATTCTTTTACAAAAAATCTGACTGGTGTACAATTCAAATTGTTATAATTGTTTTCATGTGTTTAATGTATTGTTGTTTACTTTATGTTCAATCAATGTGAAGTATTGTGTTGAAATAGAAGGTGTTTTCTCAATTTCAGACATTTATGACATTGAAAAAATAGAATGAAATGAAACAAATAGTTAAATAAATAACCAGGACCAAAGAATCAAGATTGGGTCCTTTGTCTGTTTAAATAGTTAACAGCATTTAATGTGGTGGCTAAGTCTCTTGTTGTGTAACTTTCAGAAACTTGGCATTTTTCTGCTCTATTTGGTGCCTCTAGCCTGTTCTTGGGTCAGATGAGATGGTGTATATTAGACTTGGCATCCCCTGACGTTTTGCCTCTACCTCCGTATTTTTTGTATGCTGTGCTGGATTTCGTTTTTGCTGGCTTAGATGCTTTGGGCACTTTGCCACTGCTAATCAGTGGCAAAGTGCAAGTGCTCCCTGTGTAATTATTATTATGATTGGTTGTCCAGGATTAGCAAATTTGATTTACTGATAAGCCCATAGTAAAGTGCACTGAGTGTGCCAAGGGCTTGTAAATCAAATACTACTAGGGAGCCTGCAGCACTGATTGTGCCACCCACGCAAGTAGCCTTCAAAATATAACTCATACCTGCCACTACAGTTTCTGTGTGCAGTTTTTCCTGCCCTGCCGACCTGGCAAGTGCACCCACTTTCCAGGTCATAACCTTCCCTTTTCTTACGTATAAGACACCCCTCAAGTAGTCCCAAGGTACCCCCATGGGCAGGGTGCAGTGTATGTGAAAGGTAGGACATGTACTGGTGTGTGACATGTCCCGATAGTGAAATACTGCCAATTTCGTTTTTCACTATTGAATGGCTATCTGTCCCATAGGATAGCATGGGAGATCCTTTGTAACATCTTACAAGCATAACTTCCCATTGGGACAGGATAAAGGAATAAAGTTTAGGCTCTCTGAACTCAGAAATTAATAACACATCTTTTAGTAAAGATGGTTTTTAAATTGTATGTTTGAAAATGCCACTTTTAGAGAGTAGGCATTTTCTTGTTTAACCATTCTGTGCACCTCTGTCTGTTTGTGGATTGACTGTCTGGTTTTGGAGTGACAGGGGCTGGGGATGTGCATTTACTGTAGACAGCCACTGGGGGGTTGTGGTGTGCCTGGCCCTTCCTAGACGACTCAGAGCTGAGCTGAATAGACTTTGGCTGCATTTAGAGTAGTGGGAGGAGATTTCCATGCACCTGAATAGGCCTGTCTCCCTTGCACAATGCTGTCTCCACTCCCTGTGGTCTTACTGTACCAGTGAGGACAGAACTGGTTTGGACTGGGCTCAGAGACCGTGGCACAAAGAAGAACAAAGTCAAAATAGGGTATAAGTAGTGGACCTTAAACCCCAGAACATTAGATCACTTCTGGACTCAAGAGGAACCTTTGCCAAGGAGAAGAGCTGGAGAGCTGTGAGGAGGAGTACTGCCCTTTGCTGTGTGCTGTGTGGGGTTGGCCTGAGTTGCTGCTTCTGCTAAGTAAAGGACAAAGACTGGAACTTTGCTGAGAAACATGCTTGAAGAAGAATCTTCAATGGCTTATGTGTGCTGCCTCCTGTTCTGAAGTCTTAGGGACACAAAGACTTCACCCCCAGCTTCCCTGAACTCTACTGCTGAGAGTTCTGCCCTGCCAGGAGTTGCCTGTTCCAGTTTTGGGCCTCTAGAGGTAGTTCTTGCTATTGGGAGCTGGAAGAAACCTACAAGAAGCACAAAACAAAATCTCTGCCGCCGTCAGCGATGCCGCTGGAATGTTGCGACCTGCACTGAAGCCAGGGGCACCCCTCGTGAAGTGCACGACACACTGCCCTGCCTGTTCCGCAGCTCCGACGCCTGCAGTTATCGACCTTCCCTGACACCAGCGCTCACACTGACTCCATCACTGCCAGCGCCTGCATCCAGTTATCGCAGCGCCAATAACCGACGAGGGTGACTCCATGAACTCACCAACTTTGTACTGCCTCACTGGAACCGACTCCTCACAGCTGATGCAACTGACCTCCCCTGTCCTGGATTCGACATGTTGCCTCCTCGAGGACATAACGCCTCACCTCGCCCGTGGCAGACAGGGAGCTGGCCTCAACCTCAGGACCGACGCCTCACCTCCACAAAGTTGTGAATCATCATAGACTTCATTTTTCAAGGTACTGTTTATTTGGGGGTCCGTGTGACTCTGTGCCCGACTCTGCCCACCTCTCAGTCGGCGCCCCACTTTGGATTTATTGCTGTCACGACGTCGTAATAGCCCCAGGTGGAGCTATTTCTTTCCTCCAAGCTTTATTTTTGAGATTACTGTTTTTAAGTTCTATTTTACTACCTGTGTGCTGGATTTTTGTCACTTTGGTCTTGTTGAGTTTAGATAAAGACACTATATCTTTCTAAACTGGTGTGGTGTCCATTTGTGGTGTTATCACTGTGTTACCGTGTGTTTTGAGTACAAATATTTTACACATTGCCTTTGGGATAAGCCTGTCTGTTCCTGCCAAGCTACCAAGGGGGTGAGCAGGGGTTACCTAAAATGTGTATCTCCCTTACCCTGACTAGAAGCAAGGGTCCCTACTTGGACAAAGGTACCTACCTCTGCCAACTGGAGACCCCCAGTTCAAACACTGGTGGTCAGGTGTGAGGATTGAACTTGTATTTGTACTGGCCCACAGTGTTTGTTCTACATCACTAGTTTAGTGCAGACCACTACGCAACCACATACTGTGTTTTTGGTTCTATTTTTGAAGTATCCACGCACCATGTCTCTAAGTCGTAAACCAGCTGAGGACGCAGAATTAGAGTTTAGCATTGAGATGTAACCTACAAAGTAGAGCAGCTCAAACAATTTTGCAAAAACTTTGGATGCCCCATTAAAAGCACCTCTAGGAAAGAAGAGCTGCACAAGGCCTTGAGTGCCTAAGTAGGAGGCCAGAGAAGCCGGGGAGGCAGAAGATGCGAATGTGGACGGGTGTGTGCCAGAAGGCAGCTTCAGATCCCAGGATTTGCCTGTTGAGAGAGCAACTTTTGTGGCTGGCAGCAATAGTTCTTCCAGGAATTTGTCTCCAGAGGAACTGGCGGACAGGCAAAGGGCCTGGGATCATGAATTGGAGGTTATGAGACTCCAGATGAAGCAACTGGAAATGGAGAACCAAAAAGCTGCCATAGAGAAGTAGAAGATGGCAGTGGGGAGTGAGAAAGCTTGTGCCCTGTCGGAGAAGAAATTGATCTTGGCACATGAATTGAGCATGAGAGAGCTGGACATCAAGGCCAAACAGG
The DNA here is from genome assembly GCA_963921515.1 of Calotriton arnoldi. Taxonomy (NCBI): domain Eukaryota; kingdom Metazoa; phylum Chordata; class Amphibia; order Caudata; family Salamandridae; genus Calotriton; species Calotriton arnoldi. Next base: position 127,525 of record CAWUFW010013989.1, read on the forward strand.
CAGAGTCCAGTGCAAATGGTGGCAGCATACAGCCAGTGCAAGGGGGTAAAGAATACTTTCCCAAAGACCTAGTGCAGAATTTCCAGAAGGGGGAGGATATTTATGCTTGGTTTGCATCTTATGAGGCAGTACTGTGTATGAATGAGGTCCCTGAGAAGCATTGGGGGTGGGCCTGTGGAAACACTTTGAGGCCAATGGGAGGAACACCCTGACACCTTTGGAGGAGGCGGGTGCTCTGACCTATCCCAATATGAAGGAGGCATTATGCCTCAGGTATGGGCTCACACCTGAGCAGTACAGGGAAAAGTTTATGTCTTTCAAAAATCTTGAATCCAATATGTGGGTTGAATGCGTGAATCTTAATTGCAGAGCACTAGATGGTTGGATAAAGGGAAGCAGGGTAACTGATTACCAAGGGTTGTACAATCTGATTGGTTGGGAGCAGTTGAGTAGTCCCTGTGTTTCAGAGCTGCACCAGCATCTGATAGATAGTAAGCTGACTGACCCCAGGAAGCTTGCACAGGAGGCGGACAGCTGGACGAGTAGCAGGGTCCACAAAGGGTGTGTGGGAAACCCAGCCAAAGGTGGGCAGGGTCCTCAGCAGAAGCGTGGAGGGGACAAGGGTAACCAAAAGAAGTTATCTAAAGGGCCGCAAAATAGTTCCCAGGGTAAAGATTCCCAGCCCCCAAGTGGTAGGAAGCCATGGCCCCCTAGAGGGAGGCCAGACAGTCGGGGTCCCCGCAGGTGTTATACATGTGGTCAGGAAGGTCACATACAGCGGGATCCCAAGTGTCCCAAGCCAGCACCTGCACCCACTGGTGCACCGTCACTGGGGTTAGTTAGTGTAGTGCTGGGGGAGGAGTTGGTTCCTAGTGAGGGTGGGGAGCCAGCTGTGATGACCCTTATTTCATTAGGAGATAGAGAGATGGTCCAGGAAACCTGCCTGCCAGATAACACTAAAAAGTACCTGCAGTGGCTGACCATCAATGGGAGGAGGGTGAAAGCTCTGAGAGACACAGGAACCAGTGTGACATCCATCAGGTGTCAATTGGTGTCTGAGGAACAAGTCATCCCCAATGTACTTCACCCTGTAGTTACTGCAGACAACTCTGAGTGCCTGTGTAAGGTGGTACTGGCTCCCTTTGAGTGGGGTGTCTCAGGTCCTTTGAAGGTCATTGTGAGTCCATCCATGTCATTGACTGTCTGCTTGGCAATGACCTGGAGAGTTCACTTGCAAGGAGGTGGAACGTCGGGCTCATGTGGATATGCTGGGTCGGCCTGAGTGGGTGTGTGTGACCACTCGATCAATGGCAGCTAGTAAGGGTAATCAAGAGGACCTGGAGCCTGAAACAGTGGCCTAGGTGCCTGCCGGGAAGAGGAGGGGCAGGGGGTGCGGGAAACCTGGCCCAGAGGTTCCCACGGTCCAGGAGGAGGCAGACCTTGAGGGGAATGCCCTGGAACCTACAGGGGAGCAAATGGCCGAACTGGGAGATCTGCCTGAGCTGACCCATTGGCAGCAGGAAGGGGGTCCCTCCAGGGAGTTCTGCAAGGTGCAGATGGAGTGCCCTACTCTTATTGGTTTATGGCAGCAGGCTGCAGACCAGACAGCAGGTGATCAGACTGGATCACATTGGATTCATTAGGAGAATGGTCTCCTTTACAGTGACCTTAAGGTTGCTGAGCCGGGGTCAACCCATGTGCTGGTGGTACCCGAGCGCTTCAAGACCTTCCTACTGGGTCTAGCTCATGATGTGCCTTTGACAGGACATTTGGGGTGCGAAAAGACCTTTATCAGGCTTGCCACCCACAATTTTTGGCCCCAAATGCAAAGGCACACTGACACTCATTGTAGGACTTGTCAGACTTGCTGAGCAAGCGGCAAGAGTGGAGGGAAGTGTAAGGCTCCCCTCCAACCCTTCCCTGTGGTGAGCACCCCTTTCAAGAGGGTGGGCATTAATATTGTGGGTCTCCTTGAACCCAAGACAGCCTTGGGCAACAAATATATCTTGGTCTTGGTGGACCATGCCACCCGGTACCCGGAAGCTGTCCCTCTCAGGACAATAACGGCCCCTGTGTTGAGCCATGCACTGATGGGGATCTTTTCCTGCGTGGGGTTCCCCAGAGAAGTGGACTCTGACCGAGGTACAAACTTCATATCTAGGGATATGATGTCCTTGTGGGAGGAGTGCGGTGTAATTTACAAATTCACCACTCCTTACCATCCCCAAGGAAATGGGTTGGTTGAGAGATTCAACCGAACCCTGAAAGACATGATAAAGGGTCTCACAGAACCCATGAGATGTAAGTGGGACGTCTTCCTACCATGCTTGTTGTTTGCCTACAGGGAGGTACCGCAGAAATTCTAAGGGTTCAGTCCCTTTGAATTGCTGTATGGGCACCCTGTGAGAGGGCCTCTCAGTCTGGTGAAGGAGGGCTGGGAGAAAACTCCTGGTAAGACCCCACAAGATGTGTTCAGCTACATGCTCACCTTCAGGAGTTTGCTCAGGCGAACCTAAAAGCCAGCCAGGAGAAGATGAAACGTTGGTACGACAAGAATGCCACTCTGGTTGAGTTTCAGCCTGGCCAAAAAGTGTGGGTGATGGTGATGGCACCAGTGGAGCCTTGTGCACTCCAAGAGAAGTGGACTGGGCAATTTGAGGTGGACGAGCGCAAGAGTGAAGTAACCTACTTGTCAAACTTGCATACTCCTTGGAAACCTTTGAACGTCCTGCACTTGAACCGCCTCAGAAATCACTTTGAGAGGTCTGAATTGACTATGCTCCTTGCTACAGATGATGGAATGGAAGAGGAGAGTGAGCCTGTTCCTGACTTCCTGTCTGCCAAGGAACATTATGGGTCAGTGGGTGGTATGAACCTCTCTCCCACCCCGACCCAAGAGCAGCAGAGGGACTGTCGCCAGGTGCTTGGACAGTTTGCGTCCCTGTTCTCCCTGACTCCAGGAATCACCAATTGGTTTGTCCAACTGGTGTGTCCATGATGTGGACACTGGAGACAGTTTACCTGTAAAACACAAGATTTACAGGTTGGCTGACAAGGTCAGAGCTAGCATCAAGGAAGAAGTTTCCAAGATGTTGGCATTAGCGGTGATCGAGCACTCCAGCAGCCCCTGGGCTATCCCAGTGGTCTTGGTTCCGAAAGCTGCAGCACCCAATGCCACTCCTGAACTGCGGTTTTGTGTGGACTACCATGGGCTCAATGCCGTCACCCCATTCCCAGAGCTGATGAACTCATTGATCATTTGGGAGCTGCCCAGTACCTCAGCGCATTTGATCTAACGCCTGGGTACTGGCAGATTGACTTGGCTTGACTGGGTACTATAGGAGGTTTGTGAAGGACTATGGGTCTATAGTGACTCCCTCAGAGTTAACCTCCAAAAGGATGCCAGAGAAAGTAAACTGGACAGTGAGCTGGCAGAAGGCTTTTGACACTCTGAAGGATGCAAAGTGCTCTGCCCCGTCCTAAAAGCTCCTGACTACTCCAAGCAGTTAATTGTGCAGACAGACGCCTCTGAGCATGGGATAGGTGCAGTCCTAGCACAAACAAATGGAGAGGGACATGACCAATCTGTTGCTTTTATAAGCAGAAGACTATTCTCTAGAGAACAGCGTTGCAGTGCCATAGAGAAGGACGTCTTTGCTTTGGTCTGGGCCCTGAAGAAGTTGAGGCCATACCTGTTTGGCACTCACTTCCTAGTTCAGACAGACCACAGGCCTCTCAGGTGGTTACAACAGATGAAAGGTGAAAATCCCAAACTGCTAAGGTGCTCCATATCCCTACAAGGAATGGACTTCACAGTGGAACACAGACCTCGGACTGCCCATGCCAATGAATATGGCCTTTCCAGGTTCTTCCAATTAGAAGATGAAGACCAGGGGAAGTATAGGTTCATCCTTTATCATTTTGTGGGGGGGCTTGTGAGAAGGTGCCTCTTTATGCATGGCTAGCTCCCACTTTTTTGCCTGTCTTGGGGTGAAATACTGTCAATTTCCTTTTTCACTATTGAAGGCTATCTGTTCTATAGGATAGCATAGGAGATACTTTGTAACATCTTACAATTATAACCTCCCATTGGGACAGGATAGAGGAGTAAAGTTTAGGCTCTCTGAACTCAGAATTTAATAACGCATCTTTTAGTAAAGATGGTTTTTAAATTGTGTGTTTGAAAATGCCACTTTTAGGAAGTAGGTATTTTCTTGTTTAACCATTCTGTGTGCCTCTGCCTGTTTCTGGATTGACTGTCTGGTTTGGGAGTGACAGGGGCTGGGGATGTGCTGGGGGGGTTGAGGTGTGCCTGGCCCTTCCTGGATGACACAGAGCTGAGCTGAATAGACCTTGGCTGCATTTAGAGTAGTTGGGGGAGTTTTCCTCGCACCTGAATAGGGCTGTCTCCCTTGCACACTGCTGTCTCCACCCCTTGTGGTCATACTGCACCAGTGAGGACAGAACTGGTTTGGACTGGGCTCAGAGATCGTGGCACAACGAAGAACAAAGACAAAATAGGGTATAAGTAGTGGACCATAAACTCCAGAACTTTAGATCACTTCTGGACTCAAGAGGAACCTTTGCCAAGGAGAAGAGCTGGAGAGCTGTGAGGAGCAGTACTGCCCCTTTGCTGTGTGCTGTGTGGGGTTGGCCTGCAGTTGCTGCTTCTGCCAAGGAAAGGACAAAGACTGGAACTTTGCTGAGAAACCTGCTTGAAGAAGAATCTCCAAGGGCTTGTGTATGCTGGCCTCCTGTTCTGAAGTCTCAGGGACACAAAGACATCACCCCCAGCTACCCTGAACTCTACTGCTGAGAGTTCTGACCTGCCAGGAGGTACCCATTCCAGGTTTGGGCCTCTGGAGGTTGTTCCTGCTGTTGGGAGCTGGAAGAAACCAACAAGAAGCAAGAAAAACCAACTTGGTCGCCGTCAGCGACACCACCGTGATGCCGCAACCTGCACTGAGGCCAGGGGCACTGCTCGTGAAGTGCACGACACACCGCCCTGGCTGCACCGCAGCTCCGACACACTAGGATACCCTTTGACACCTGCAGTTATCGGGCTTCCCGACACCAGCGCTCACACCGACTCAGTCACCGCCGGCATTCAGTTATCGCAGTTCAGATAACCACTGAGGGTAACTCCACAAACTACCTGACTTCACACTGCCTCACCTGAACTGCCGCCTCACCGCTGACGCAACCGACTTCCCCTGTCCTGGATTCGATACATCGCCTCCTCGCGGACACAACGCCTCGCCTCCCCCGTGGCAGCCAGGGAGCCGGCCTCGACCTCGGCACCGACACCTCACCGCCACCATGCCGTGCATCAACATAGACTTAATTTTACAAGGCACTGTTTGTTTGGGGGTCTGTGTGACTCCATGCCCGATGCCGCGCACCTCCCGGTTGGCACCGTACTTTGGATTTATTGCTGTCACGATGTCATAATAGCCCCAGGTGGAGCTATTTGTTTTCTATAAGCTTTATTTTTGAGATAACAGTTTTTAAGTACTATTTTACTACATGTATGCTGTATTTTTGTCGTTTTGGTCTTGTTGAGTTTAGATAAAGATACTTTATTTTTCTAAACTGGAATGGTGTCCATTTGTGGTGTTATCACTGTGTTACTGTGCTTTTTGAGTACAAATACTTTACACATTGCCTTTGGGATAAGCCTGTCTGTTTGTGCCAAGCTACCAAGGGGGTTAGCAGGGGTTATTTATAGTGTGTATCCCCCTTACCCTGACTAGAAGCAAGGGTCCCTACTTGGACAAAGGTACCTACCTCTGCCAACTAGGGATGCCACAGTTCTAACAGTGTAGCTGACAGTTGGACTTTGTTTATTCCTCCCAGACAGTCACACAATAGAGGGATTAGGTGTGCCTGGATGGGCAATCACTGGTAGGGTACGGTGGGCGGAGCTTGGCCACAACACCTTCAATTGATTAGGCTGTGCTCTGCCTTCACATAAAGGACTTGTCACACCTGCATTGTTCCATGCAGTCAGGTTGGAGCCAGGCCAGGGGAAGCAGGAAACTTCAGGCACGTCAAAGGGAATTCTCTAGAAACTTATCCTACTTTAAAGGAGTAACAAGCTATAAAAACAGAGCACCCAAGCCAACACTTCAGTTCACTTTCTAGACCTGCGGAAGGACGCTTAGAGGACTTCCTGATGCTGTGGCTTGCTGTGTACTTCAGTGGACTGCTTTGCTGTACCTGGAAGGACTGCTCTGCTGCCTGAATCCTGCCTTGAACCCTCGGTGGCGTGCCCTTCTGTTTGAGCCCTGTTTTACTGCTGAATCCAAGACTACCAGAGTGACTCCAAGGGCTAAATGACTGGCCTCTTAGTCAGAGTCTCAGGAAATGAAAAGGCTCCAACCATCTTGTACCCGCACCTGGACCCAGCCTGAGTGAGTCCTAACCTCACAAGTGGTGCCCCTCCAGTGCTGGACCCTTGGTGGTGGCTCTAAAGCTGTCCAGATAGCCAAAATTCAAAACTTGAGACTTAAAACATTTTCGGCTAAAAACTGCTCTGAGAACCAAGAGATGAATGGGTCCAACATGCACATCTATCCATCCAAGGGGCACTGCCGGTTGGCCTGACTTTGTTGGAGCTCCAGCTACGTTCTTCTCCATGGCAGCAAATCCTGTCCAGCAGTCCTTCGCCAAAGGGGTATCCATCCTCATGGAACTCTTGTTGTCTATCCAAGAACCGCCGTACCCATGGTTGCGATCCGCCTGTTGCGACCTCAACGGTCTGACCACCGTATTATGAAATTGTCAGATTGCTGTTGGAAAGACAACTGGTGAACCACTGACACCGCCAGACATCCGTAGACCACCACAGCTGCGGTTGGGGAAAAGCAGCTGCCATAGGGTGGTACAGAGAATTTTTACCGCCGTATGTATTACGAGTTGGATTTCCGATAAGCCAACCACGGCGGTGGGAGCTCTGACTTAGAGTCCGCAGAATTGAAGTATTTGGGGTGCATACTACCCCCTTTCCTGTTCTTTCCATCTGAGTTCGACGTGGATCCCTTTCTCCAGGTCCCCCCTTCACAGCAGCATCTTCACCCCGAAGAATACGACCCTGTTTGTGACAAAATACAGGTAAGTCCATTTTGTACCATATACACATTGACTGGACTGGCCACATATGGGCCAGACTCCGGCAATGGGTAGGTGGTATTTTTCCATATGTGTTATGCATATGTGTACATTCGACACATGTGCAGTCAAAATATACACACAGGCATTGATAAATATGGAAAACCATTAACTGCCGCCAGGAAGACCACCACTGGCTGAACGTTCAACTCGTAATACGGCGGTCGGAAGACTGCTGGCGCAGCTGTCTTCTATAGATCGGGGCGTTGGGGAGGCCAGACCGTCAAACTCGTAATCAGGCCCTAAGTCCGAATGAAGAAATCTCCACCACGACTTCGTCCAGCGACTCCTCAATGATGATGCCCCCTCCTCGGACCACACGTGCAGCCTTGTCCTGCTGAACTTTACCTACTCGGCTAATTTTTCTTCAAATTTCTTCTAAATTAAGAGGCATTAGCCAGCTGGGCCCAATCCATTTTTTGTATCTGACTTGCGCTCCATCGTGCTCAGCCATATTTTTTAACTTTGACCAGGTCTCGCGCGACTAGATGACCACGGTTGGTGCTTTCATCTTTTAGGTGCTAGTTTTTACCTTAAACTTTAAATATTCAAATTATTTATTAGAATTTACTCTAATTTTCTAAATTGGTGTGGGATTTTTCTTATGGTGTGTTTTCACCTTATTACTGTTTGCATGCTGAATAAATAGTTTACATATTGCCTTTAAGCTAAGCCTTACTGCTTTGTGCCAAGCTACTAGAGAGTTAAGCACATGTTAATTTAGTTACTTTTGTGACTCACCCTGTCAGGGGTTATGGCTGTTGTCTGAGCAGGGCTAACACCCCACTGAACCAATTACCCAACTTCTCACAACTGCATGTATGGTTAGTTTGGTAACATTTACTTAAATAATAGGACCCAATTAAGCATGTTACCTAAAATTGTGGGATGTATATCATGTTTTGCACCTGCCTTGGTGGTAATACAATGGCTTGGTTATTACTTAGGGGGACCCTTGAGAGAGAAGGAGTGCAATTGTTAGAAAGAATACAAATGACCATTTTAAACAGAACTTTCAGGAAGACAGGATATTGAGCATAAATCAGGGCATAATATGGAGTAAGTGTTAATAATGAGGTGTTTTAGGAATGGATTTCCTTGCGTCTGCAATCAAGGTAGTGATGACCTCATAATATTGAATATGATTAGCCAAGGCTTAAATATAGAGTACTCTTCCAAGTGGAGCTAATGGGTACCATAGTGTGGCACCTATTGGCAGCAAGCACGCATTCAGAACATGAGTTTTATTTAACTTGCCCTAGTAAATGAATTTCAGGCAACCACAACACTACCCAAAAGAAAGGAATCGGTAAACATTTAGAAGCATTCCTTTCTTAAATGAGTCTCCCATGAAAGTTCAGAAAGTCCGAGAATATATTTTGCATCTCTTTGCCTCTGTCCCATAAGAAGTACCTTTGGATTGTCCCTGGATTGTTTGAGTGGCGGGCAGGAAATCCACTTGTTATGTTGATGTAATTCATATTTTACAGAGAGGGAGTACAGCAGTAAGTTGAGAGGAGTACATTCATTGTGTAGCTAAAATACTCTGCTGCAGCCTCTGTGTCAGACGAAAAGACATTGTTCTATCTTCAGTGCACCAATGGAAAACATTAGAGAGCTGCAGCTCGTAATATTTTGTCATTTCTTAAATTAATTCATCTATCTAGATCTTTTTAGAGCAGACATTTGTTATGTCATAATCTTTTCAGTTGGCCAAAACCCACTTTGGCTGAGCCGCTGTGTTGATTTAATTTGATCCACGTTTCAATGGTGTTGTTCAAGTCAGTGGGCTCCTACTAAAGGAGGAAGTGTTGAAGATGTGATATCATTACAGGTACTCAGAGATAAAATCAGGATTGGTTGATAGCCCTTTGGCTGTTGCTTGCCTTACTAACTAGTGTACATGGCCTCTATTAAAGTGGTGCATCTCGTTGATGCCTATGTCTCAAAGGCTTCTGAACAGAGTGGTGTGCAGGTTGTACTTAAACACGAAGAAGCTCTATTGTGATATTGGTAGAGGTTTGATGCACTCCAGAGATGGCATCATTTTACTTTTATATGCCTCCTTGTGTTATTTGTTTAATTCTAACTTGTTTAATAGACCATGAATAGTGGATCCCCGGTCTTTGTAGCAGGGAAATAGTATTTGGATTTAGATGCCATTGTTCCATGTTTGCATTTCTTAAGCCGCAGAAAAAGTCTATTCTCTTGATTAAGAACATCTTGCATTTTATACAGCAATTTATTTCGCAACCATTTTTTATAACACTAAACATAGACATACTAACAACCTATTTGCAACAGTGGGAATACTTTCCTAGACAAATTTAGTCAAAGAGACTCTCATGGGGGGTGCGGCTATGCTAGCGATGTTGCAGGACACTTCTCTCTGGAGTTCTCACCTCTGAGCCTTTCTAAACCATTAAAATGCAACCCCATCGACTGAAATAAATTACCTGGGGATGCGGGAGAGGTTAGCAGTGAAGCGGTGATTCGGCGGACGTGAGGTGGAGTGTGAGCCACCACATTTGAGCTTCCACAGAGCCTCAGAAGAAACATCCCAAAATGGCATGGAACAACTGAAGAGTGGGAAGAAGTACACTGAGACAGAGGAGAACTCTGGAGAGAAAATAAGAAAAATGGGGCAAGATGTTGATTTAGTGGGATCCTGAGTACTCGATATGGAACCTATGGTGGACTCATTAGAGAGACAATTAATAAACATTGATGCTCGATCCCAACATGCTGAAAGACAGTTGGCACTATCACTCCTTAGAGTGAAAGATCTAGAAAAAAGGGCATAGAGGGAAAATCTCAATTTTAGAGGCCTACAGAAAGGATGTGAAACCCTCTGAGCATCGATGATCTGGTGAGAGGGAGATGGGAACTTGCTGATCTTGAAGAGGGCTGGCCGAGAAGGGAACATGTCTTCCCTTGAGTCAACCACATCAGGTACCCACTGGGAGAGTCCCTAGGGGTTAACCTGAGGCAGAATGGGAGCGAGGAGTTTCTCAAGTGTGACTCAGAAATCATGATCAACATTAGATAAATGTGTTAGCACACAGTGTAAACCACAATGCATGAGGTTACTTTTAAGAACTCATACGAAAATACATGAGAATTTGTTTTTCATTACACGCCTGTGTGAGATTTACATCACTTAATGTTAAAGGATTGAATGTTATGTTGTTATTTGTTATGTTATTTATGTTTAATATAGCACACAAATCACCCAGGGGCATCTCGGCGCTGTAACAGAAACACGTATCAGTGGAGGGGGAAAGGATTCAGAATAGATGAGATTTGAGTAGTTTTCTGAATTTACAATAGTTTGGACAAGAGCGAACATGAAGTGGAAGCTTATTCCAGTAATAGGGAGCGAGGTAAGAAAAAGCCTTGCCTCCGCTGCGAGTCAGGTCGAATGCGAGGAATACACAGTAAGGCTTTATCGCGAGATCTTAGGCTACGGCCCGGTGTGTATGCTTTAATTTTTTATTGCAGATATAATGGGCCTTTCCCTTTTAGGGCATTACAGGTAAGGCAGCAGATCTTAAAACAAGATCTTTTCTTCACTGGCAGCCAGTGCAGTTCCTTCAGCAAAAGAGCCGAAGAAGTTCCTGAAGTGCAATTGAGAACGAGTCTGGCTGCAGTATTTTGAACAACCTGGAGTTTGGCAACTAAGGACTCATAAGCATCTGCTAAAAGTGCGTTGCTGTAGTCAAGCCTGCTTATTACTAAGGCCTGGACTAGAGTGTTTGGCAACTAAGGTCTCATTAGCATCTGCTAAAAGGGCGCTGCTGTAGTCAAGCCTGCTTATTACTAAGGCCTGGACTAGAGTCCTTCGGGCAGAGGTTGGAAGATAGGGGAATACTCTGCACAGGAGGCGCATGTTATGGTAACATACTCCGGTGGTAGCCAAGATGTGCTCTTTCATCATTAAGGCATGGTCTATTTTCATACCTAGATTCTTTATTGCTTGTTTGGGCACAGGAGTAGACCCCAGTTGGTGAGGCCACCAATCATCTGTCCAGGTAGAGGAAGCTTTTCCAAATAGCATGATCACAGTCTTATCTGCATTCAATTGGAAATAGTTCTTATTCATTCAATCGGAGATGGCTAACATACCCAGCCGACACAATTTTTTGTCGCAGTCAGAGCAAGGATTGAATGCATCTAATAAGAGATCTGCCAAATAACGCTGCAAAGAACTCCACCTTCAAATGGTGCAACAGTCACAACATTTTGTAAAGTCCACTTTTTTGGGAAGCAACGGGAGCATTAAAGCGGTGAGATGCATCCCACTTAGACGTTTGCTAATAAAATGGTGGCAAACGCTGCGACCTTGTATGGAGTTCTGCCTACAACTATGCACTTCTCAGATAATGTGCAATTTAATGGGATAAAAAAGACTCATGTCTATGGAGCCCTAGCATATTGAGAATGATCAACGTCGAAAAATGCACAAAGTGGGGACGATTCACAAAGGGCCTCCATACTCGTGGATCAGGCCCACCAGTCATAGAGATGGGGCCCGCACTTGTGGCAGGGTCCCCGCACTCATCGTTGGACCTCCGCAAAGAGTAACTGAAGTGTGGAGGACCCACCATGACTGTGGGCCCCTCGCCATGACTTCGGCCCTCCGCCATGAGTGCGGATGCCATTTGTGAATCGGTCCCTGAGTGGATGAATGCGCTTCTAGAGAAGTGAAGCAGAATATGCTGCGGAGCCCGGGCAGAGTCACTAACTCTGAACACATGTATTGATTTTAAAATTCAAGTGAGGGATGGTGAAAAAAAGAGGCACTGCTAAATGCACACAAATGCATCATGAGGTGATTTGCAACAATGTATTGAGTATTGCAGGGGAGGCACCACAGTGAAAATCTCCAAGCGGACTGACAATATTATTCTTTGATATATAAAGAGGCATCATTCATCAATAGCACAGGTTTACAAGGTGCTACTGGATGCTACCCAAAGCAAAAAGGACTACCCAGAAAGTTTTACCCATGCGAAAACAGGCAGACTTCATTAGTCACAGAGGCATCCCCAGATAGAACTCCAGTCATGGCCCGCACTAAGGCAGACTTGCTAGACTCACTATAATAGTTCAAACAAGAGCCCTGAGAAAAACTAAATATTTATATGAAAAACACCTATAGCACCTGCGTGGGACCCTAGGAGAGAAAATAAGAGAAATGTAGCAAGATGTTGATGTAGTGGGGTCCAGAGTCGTCGTTATGGGAGCTATGGTGGACTTGTTAAAGAGAAAATTTACAAACAATGATGCTCAATTCCAGCATGCTGAAAGACAGTTGGGACTAGTGCTCCTTAGAGAAAAAGGTCTAAAAAAATAGGACGAGGGGGAGAAATCTCAATTTTAGGGGCCTACATAAAAGATGTGGAGGCACCCATGTGATCTCCTCCATGCAGGGACTCTGTTCATTAATATTAGACAATGTACACCCAAGAGTAACAATAGATGGAGCCCACAGAGTAGGTCCAAGATGCCCTGAGACAGATTTAAAACCACCTCGAGACGTGATTGTGAAATTTTGCCACTTCTTGGAAAGGGAGGAAGTAATTTAACTTCTAGAATGCATTGAGAAATGGTGTTCCAAAACATCAAATGTGACATTTTCCAAGATAATGCTTGAGCCAGGCTTCAATGATGAAGATAATTTAGACAAATTACAGACCACCTAAGAAAGGAGCAAATAAGGTACAGATGGCTTTACCCTGCTGACTTATTGTTTGATTATGAAGGTAAAACACACTAGTTGAAAATAAAGAGAGAGGTAGTTAAAATACTAAAAATGGAGGAGAATATTGACAAACCCTTCTTGAAAGGAGAAAGAACAATGTAGCTCTCCCAACAGTTGGCTAACACCTAGACCACAAAGAAAATCTGAAAAACTGATAAGGAACATTGACAAATAGAAGTTAACATACAGTTGAACTGAATCCAGAAGACCGTATCATCAGCTAAATCGTGGTAAAACTATAATCTTTGCACTGAATGTATGTTATGGCCCCTGTCGGGAGGAAGACATTGCTTGTATACATTAACAAAAACCCTCTAAGTATTGATGATCCGGTGAAAGTGGGATGGAAACATATTGACCTTGAGGAGGGAAGGGTGAGAAGGGAACGTGTTTTCCCTTGAGTCAAGCACATCAAGTCCCCACTGGGAGAAATCGAGGGGCTAAACTGAGAAGGAATGGGAAGAACGATTTTCTCCAGGGTGACACAGAAAACATTATCATCATCAGAGAAATCCGTTAAATGGTTGTTTAAGTTTAGGTTTTAGGAGGGTGATGCCAGGCTGATCCACAGGTTCATGTGCACTAGCACACTGTGCAAGCCATAATGCACAACGTTACTTTCAAAATCTAATGCGAAAATACCTGAGAGTTTTAGTTCTTCCTCACATGCCTGTATAAGATTCACATCACTTAATGTTAAAGGATTGAATGCATCTTCAAAGCCAGATGTGATATATATATATATATATATATACAAGAAACACACTTAAATACAACTGACCAGGGTAAAATAAGTAATAGATTCTATTCCACTACATACTATGCTACAGTAAACACCAAACACAATGGAGTGGATATTTTTATGAAAAAATATCTTTTCCTTATATGTGAAGACAAGAAATTAGATAAGGAGGGTGGATCCATATTGTTAAGAGGCAATTTAGATACTAAATTCATAATGATTGCTAACATCTAGGCACCCACATGGCGCAGTATACTTTTCTGGGGAATTTCAATGATAGACTACCAACCGTTGCAAGGGGGAGATCATGCTTATGAGTGACTTTAACACTGTATGGGATCTGCAAAAGGATAGAACACAAAGAGGGCAATGGTCGGGTTGAGCTTTCTCCTCTCATACTAAGAAAAAACTAGAAGAGATGTGACTGCATGATGTACAGACGGAACTCCACCTGGCCGCTAAGGCCTACACATTTCACTCACATGTGCATCAATCAGAATTGAGTATAGACCAGGCCTTTGTCAGTAATGTCTTACCACCAAAGAGAATTGCATCAGAGATAGAGCCCAAATTATTATCAGACCACCTGCCAATTCATATATATTTACAAACCCATAAGGAGGTCCACTTGCCAATTTAGAGATTACATCCAGCCGTACTCAGAGATAAAATCTTCAGAGAAGAGCTCACAAAATGTATTGAGGAGTACGTCCTAGATAATGATTCAGAAGACATCACTTATCCAACAGTATGGGATGCCTTTAAGGCAATAAAAAGCATCTCCTTTGCAGCCCACTAGAGGAAGCCTAGGATGAGAGGGATCCAGGAGTTAGAAAAAGAATTAAGAATATTAGAAACAGAAATTAAACATTCCCCTCATTGGCAAGTAAGCGCAAAGTACTGGTAATCAGGGGCCAATTTCAAATGGCATATACTAATAAAACAGAAACAACAGCACTACAACTTAAAGGGCAAATGTATACAATGGTGGATAAAGTGGGGAATCCTTTGGCCTATCTATTGTGCACCAAGAGAGAGATTGAATATGTAAAGGAAATACTCTCTACACATGGGGGCTCCTTGGTAAGTGATCAGGATAAGCCAGCAGAGTTCCATAAATTTTACAAGACACTTTATAAACAAGACAAAGTCACACCAACATTACAACAATATATAGATAGAGCTTGCTTGCCCAGGACTGCCTGCCTTTTAACTGGAACTTTTGGAGGCACCAAATAATGAAGAGGTAAAAAGGCAATAGCTAATTTTAATCATAACAAGGCCAGATGGATTTTTGAGTATCTTCTATAAAACCTTTTGTAGTAAGCTTGTGCCAAAGTTAAATGTTTATTTACTGTGCAGATCCTGCTAGAATAGATGTCCACGAATCAGACTGGATTCATGACTGGCAGTCAGCCACATGATAATTTCCGGGGGCAGTCCACCTAGTTGAAAAGGTAGAGAAGAAACAAATACCAGCAATTCTCACATTGTTATATGCAGAAAAAACATTCAACCAGGTGGATTGGTGGTTGCTAAGGAACGTGCTGAGACAGGTGGGAATGTGACTGAGATATATGAGAATTATGGCAAATTAGTGAAAATACCATTAAATTGAGTTATGTCACAAGAGATCAGACTTGAGAGGGGAAAGAAGCAGTGGTACCATCTGTCCACCCTGCTATTTATGTTAAGCACAGAATCTTTTGACTTCCATGTCCTAAGCTCGCCAGAGATTAAGGGGATCACGGTTGGGCCAGACAAGCGAAAAAGTATGCAGTATCAGGATGATATACTCCTGGCCCTCAGTGCCCCAGAGAGGTCTCTCCCAATGCTGATCCGAAAATTACACAAATTATTAGAAATAGTGGGTTATAAAATCAATTCGGGGAAATCAGAGATCCGAAATCTTGCACTAGATGATGAAAGGAAGAAGAACTTGGTTGAAGAGGTACAATTCAGATGGACAAATACATAGATGAAGGATCTACTTAAAGCAAACTACCCACCCGTATTGGAAGCAATCAATAAAGACCTTGGGAAATGATTGACATTGTTCTTATCATGGACAGGTGAGATTGACAAATTTGAGATTAACATTCTCCCAAGGTTTCTATCTTTTCCAAATCCTACTAACCCCACTAAATGCTGGCTTCATTGAACAATAACAGAAGCGAATCATCAGATTTATATGGAATGCCGATAGGCCACATTTGGCACTGAAATAACTACATCAGATTAAAGCCCAGGGGGAGAGGCGCTTCCTGATTAAAAAAAATATTTTGAGGCATCCCAACTTCCTGTAATAATGCAATGGAATAAAACCAGAGGTAGACATCCATCTTGAGATCATGAGATTATCAGTAGACCTTTAGGGGACATAACCTGGATGACAAACGAAATAGATTCTCAAATGTGTACCTTTTGCACCGTTAGCAAACCAAAGCAAATAAATATTTGCATTGGTTTGTGTGGAAAAAGCAAACCAGCGAGAAACACTGCTTTGCATTACTTTGGTTTATGGGGGTGTTACATGGGTGGTATATGGGCATTCCCATGCAACCCTCCATGTTTTTGATGCTAACCCCGATTCACCAACATTAGTGGAAAGTGTTTAGCGCTAAAAATTAACGCATCTGAAAAGCAGGCATTAAAAGGAGAAGTGTTTACATTTCTCGTGTCTTTCCAACTTTGTATGCGTGCACTGTGCAGCACACATACAAAGTAGGAAATTCAATTGGACATGTCTAGGCATATTATTTTGTAGAGGAAGGGTACCCTCCTTGTACAAAACCTATGCTAGACTCAGGAACACACCCTTGCGCCTTGCTGCTAAGGCGTGTGCCTGGCGCATGGCAGCTGAAATCAGCTCCAGCGCTAGGGAGAGAGGGCCATTTCTCTGTGAATATGGCACTCTCCTGCTCTCTCCTTGTCACACAATGCAGTCAGGCTCTTAGGAGGCTGAGCTGCATTGCTTGACAGGGTTCAGAATCTGGGCCTCAGTTTGAGACTGAAATCACAAGGAAAGTAGGTAGGAAAGAAACTATAGCATAGCTATATTATACCATCTTGAAGCCTATAGAGGAATCCAAATGGGCTCAAAGGGTGAACTTTCAAATAAATCAATTGGAAATGGTAAGGAGGGTCATTCATATAAGCATGGCTTGTGCAAGCAGCAAGGAAGTAGAAAGTACACTATAAAGTAATGTATGATTGGTATTATACTCCAATACACTTGAAATATTTCCAAACAGTAGAGGCACATGCTAGTAAGCATGTGGTGCCCAGGTTGTGCTCAGGATGTGGCTCTTCATATTTTGTGGGATTGCCCGCTGGTGTGACTATTTTGGAGGAGAACGGGGAAAACAATAATTCTCTTATTAGACTACCCACTACCAGAGGATCCTAGGGTGATGATCTTGGGTTTATGACCTGCAGACTTTAAATATGTTGGTAAGCAATAATGGTACACAGCCCTTCAATGCTTATAACTGGAAGAAGTCCCTAGCCCTTCCAATTGAACAATGTTATCATTGACTCATACTGTGCGAAAGAACATCTATTATATAAAATGGATGAACAACACATGGACAATGAGAGCAAATGGGGTACTTTTTTGAGGGATCTGAATAACTGCCTAACATAAGCCTCATGGATGTCCTAGTCCCCCAAGACTGAGAGCCATGGACCTCTTTGGGCCCATACAACAGGAGTATTGGGAGACAACATTATACTGTGTCAATAATGTTGATGGAACTGATACAGATCTGGTCTTGTGGACATTTATGTGAGGTGGTGAATGTTTTTCATCTGTTCTATCTCTAAAGAATGTTTTAGAAAATTAATAAACATATGATTGCAAAAAGGGAACTCCTTTGGCAGTGTGCTGGAGAAAGCACACTTAGAAAGAGATAACAAGAAGGAGAAATAAAGATATTCCTCCTCGGCGTGCATCCTCTGGGAATGAGTAGCATTTTGAGGCATTCCAAGGTATACAATTCTTGGTAAAAATGGGAATGCACCTAAATCCATGGGTGTATGCATGGGAACACCCACACTCCTCCCATGGAATGCCTTCCAAGGGCAGAGTAACGCAAGGTAGCGACTTGCGGTGCCTTGCGTTACTCCAGATTTACAAAGCAATACAAGGCCATGCTAGGTGGCCTTGTGTTGCTTGGTTAATCTGATTTTAGTATTGCATTGCCCTTGTGACACCTTGCATGACGCAAAGGCAACATAATACTATGATAATTCTGGGTCCCAGTGTCCTGGTAATGCTGATGCTGAGGTTTCAAGCAGCTGTTTCAGTACTATTCTCTGTGAGCTTACTAGTACAGCTACGAAACCTTTTGCAAATGCCCATAGGGTACTCTCTTCAATGTTCTTTATTGACCAGATCCTAAAGGGTTCTTGTTTTGCAGACATGAAGAGTCAATCAATCAATCAAACATTATTTGTATAGCGCTGCTAATCACCCATACCGGTATCCAGGTGCTAGGTTGCTGGGCTCAGTCAGGAAGCCAGCTCTTGAATTCCGCCAGCGAAGGGGATGTCTTGAGGTGGAGAGGAAGGTCATTGCAGGACTTTCCGGCAAGCTAGGAGAAGGGACGGCCACTGCTGTGGCTTTGGCAGATACACAGTGTCTGTGCAAGAGGGAGGGAGGCATGGCAAAGGTCTCTGGATACTTTGTGGAAGTTCAGGTGGTGGTTGATGTATACTGGTGCTAGGTCATGGAGGGATTTGTAGGCATGTGTCAATATCGTAATTTGGCATCTTTTCTGGACGGGGACCCAGTGTAAGTTCCTATGGTGTGGGGTGATGTGGGTTTGTTTGGGCAGTTTGAGGATGCGTCTAACCACTGAGTTCTGTATCGTCTGTAGTCTCCTCATGAGTTCGGTGGGGGTTCCTGTGTACAGTCCGTTGCTGTAGTCCAGCCAGCTGGTGACTAGGACTTGAATTACGGTTTTCCTTGTGCCGATTGGGACCCATTTGAAGATGCAGCAAGTGTGGAAGCAGGAGGAGGAGATTGCATTGATCTGTCATTTTATGGTGAGTTTGCTGTCATGGGTGATGCCGAGGTTGTGGGCATGGTCTGTTGGTGTGGAAGTGGGTTCGAGTTCCATGGGCCACCAGGTTTCGTTCCAAGGAGAGACATTGCTGCCAAAGATCAGCACTTCGGGCTTGTCAGTGTTGAGCTTCAGACAGTTGGTCTTCATCCAGTCGGCGACATTCGTCATGCAGTTGTGGAAGTTGTTCTACGTGGTGGTGGGTTCTGCTGTGAGCGAGAAGACGAGCTGGGTGTCATCGGCTTAGGATATAATGTTGAGGTTGTGGGTTCTGACGATGTCGTATATATAGGTATCATGTAGGTGTTGAAGAAGGTGAGGCTGAGGGATGCACCTTGAGGGGCTCCGCACATGGGGTTTTGGGTTCTGAGTCAAAGGGAGGTAGACAGATTCTCTGACTTCATCCCTTGAGGAACAATGCAAACGATCTGAGGGCGTCTGCCTGGATCCCAATGTGGTGCAGTCTCTTGGTGAGTGTGTGGTGGGATACGGTGTTGAACACTGCGAAGAGGTCTGGGAGGATCAGTGCTGCCAAGTCTCCTTTATCAAGGAGGGTGTGGATTTCATCAGTGGTGGTGACCAGGGCAGTCTCGGTGCTGTGGTTGGCATGGAAACCGGATTGGGGGCGTCGAGCAAGCCGTTTCTCTTCAGGTGTTCGGTGAGGTGCTGGTTGATGGCCTTCACGAGGATTTTGGTGGGGACAGGGAGCCGCGAGATGGGGTGGTAGTTCTGAAGTTTGCTGGTGTCAGCAGAGGGTTTCTTGTGGAGAGGTCTGACTTCTGTGTGTTTCTATGCATCAGGAAAGGTGGCTGTGGTGATGGGTGAGTTGAGGAAGTGGTGAGTTGGTGGCTGATATACTTGCCTCAGAGGTTGAAGAGGTGGTGGGGGCAGATGTCCGTGGGTGCTCATGATGGCTGTGGTGTTCTGTGTAGTGAGCTGTTCCCAAGCAGTGAGTGGCTGGTCAGTGAGGCTTCTGTTGGAGTGAGGAGGATGTGGAGGTCAGGTGGGTGAGGCTCGAAGTTCTTGTAGATAATGGATATCTTGTTGTGGAAATAGTTCACTAGAGTGTCGCAGAGTTACTGTGAAGGAGGGATTGTTTTGTGAGTGGCCATAGGGCAGGAGAACTCGCTGATGATGCAGAAGCGTTCCTTAGTGTGGTTGGTGCTTGCTTTAATGTGGTTTGCTAGGAAACAAAATGACATCTTTGAGTCATTAGTGGTATTTGTTGAGGGCTGACTTGAAGGTGGCTTGGTCTGTGGTGTCTCTGCTGGTGTGCCATCTTCTCTCCAGTTGTTTGCAGCTGCATTTCATGTCCTAAGTTCTGATGTGTACCTGCTGGCTTGTTTAGTGGATCTTCAGGTCTTTGCTTGTTTGATGGGGGCAACTAGGTTGGTGGGGTTGGTGATCCAGGTGGTGAAGTTCTGGACTGCTTTTTCCAGGTTGGTTGCAGGGTCGGGCTGGGTGGTGTTGAGGGTGTCCATCCATTGGGTCTGTGTCACTTTGTTCTAGCTTGTAAGGAGATGTTGGTGGGGCTCGAGGTGGTGCATGGTGATCCTGCGATGGTGAAGTGGACGATGGAGTAGTCGGTCTAGGTGAGTTCTGCGGCATGGCTGTATTTGAGCCACATTATTTAGTTGAATGGTAACTATTGAATTGTCAGAATAGGAAATCATTTTCATCATGCAATTGTGTATTTAAATTTGTGGATGAACATGAGGTATCAGATCTCAAAGACGGCATATTTTCTTGGCTGAGTTTGAAAGTCTGAGACCAGATTAAGAAACACTTCTTGAAAGGTTGAATTTTATGAAGGTGCTCAACACACAACTTTGGTGGTGAATGAAGAGCTTATCAGATACCAGTTGGCAAGGAATTCAAAAGCAAAAGACACACAATTGTTCTTTTTGCAAGGAATTCAAAAGATCAGGTTATTTTTAAGATTCTTACGAAGGCTATCTATTTGTTGATTAAGAAGGCAAATCCCTCCCATTCAATTTCATGCTCTCTTTTTTTATCCTTTTACCACTTTGTGCCCCAATACGAAAGGATATTCAAATATCATAGTGGGTTTTTACTGAGTAAGATTTCCAAATGTTAGAGCATATGACATTTTTCTTTGCAAAATATGCTGTGGGTATCACAAGAATTTTCCAACATTGAAAAGGTGTTCACTGACATGGCTTTGAAGAATGGGTCTCTGATCATATCATCTTGATTATACATGAGTGATTTATTGTTTGGTGCAGTGGTTCCCTGAATTATGGAAATATATTAGTTCCAATTTTCTTCATTTGGATGCTAGTTAATCTAATTAAACAATGATTCCCTAAGGAATTTCACTGCAGTGCTCTCCACTAGAGAAGCAGCTATCACGTTTTGTGGTGTTTTTCCTTCTTCTTGAGAGTCAGAATCTTGGTCTTTATTTCTTCATTGCTGAATAACATCTGCCCTTTTTAGTTAGGTACCCTGTCTCATTGTCTTGCAATGAGGATACATATGTCTTTGGTGGATAAATGGGGCCTGTTGATTTTACCATTGTATATTCAGATTATGCATTTTTAACATAGTTTTTTAAAGTACATACAAGTGAGGATGCAGCACTAAACTACTACTCATAATTGAATGTTTTAGCATACAATATATTATCAGTTATCTGTACATATGTACATCAATATGCATACAGAAAAGACAATTGGCCACATAAAGCTACTGGATAGTGGACAGTTTTGTCAAGGGTGCAACATTTTAGTAAACTCTGTGAATAATTAGAGAAGAGATTTAAAGGATTTTGTCTGTTTCAACTTTAGAAGAAAAACGAGATGGCTAATAAGCAATGGAATTTCAAAGTTAGGCATGCAGCAAAAGGGTTATCTGTTCCTTTTGGTTCCTTTAAAAATAGTATTTGATAGAAACATTTTCAAGGAGACAAACAGCAGACCAGAAATTCTTTCAATAAATATTAACATTCAGAAGATTAACAGCAGCCACTGATTCATGAGAACTAAATTAGTTCCCATGAATCTCATTACAAGGGCACATGATTCAACTAGTAAGGTATCTCAGTTTCCCTTGCCTAGCAACTGCCAATATTTACTACTTCTTCTAATACTAGATAAGAAGTACTGTAGTGCTTGGGATATATGTGTAATTAGAAACATAGCTCCAGTCGTGTATTTTTTACACAGATTTCCCATTTATCCTGTAGAGAGTTAATATGGCTGAGATCTTATTCACCTTAAATTAAATTATGTATACATTGTTATTTCTAGGAGCATTGATGTTTCACTAATGCACTGGTATCCTGATGATGTTCCTCTTTAGATACTGAATATGGACCAAAACCTTAACATTGTTAGCTGAATTTATTTTTAATCTTTATTTTTCTGCCTGAGAAACATGTATAATTATTGTTGGTTCATTTACCACTTTGTTCAACCCTATTATGTTTTTAAATGTTTATGCTGGTCTTTTTATACACCCAGTAGAGTAGTGTCACTTTTTTCTTTATTTTCTCCACCTTGGATGGGACTCTTATTTGCTGTGTGTGTGGTCCAGGTGGCTTGCACCGAGACTCACAGTCCTAAGGATCTGCACTGTGACCAGCCCAGGAAGAGGGGATTTGGCTGCATTTCCATGCCGCCGCAGTGCTTATAGTGCTACAATACCTTCCTCTGTGTAGGACGCTTATTTGCTGTTTGTGTGGGCCAGGTGGCTTGCACCGGGACTCACGGTTCCAAGGATCCCTGCACTGTGACCAGACCAAGAGGAGGGCTTTTGTGCATTCCCGTGCTGCCACAGCGCTCATAGTGCTATAACACCCCCCACGGCGCGGGCTAAGGGCGTACTTGTCCTGTGCCCATCAGGGTAGGGCCACCTCCCTTTAATTTTATCTTGTGATTACTGCGATGAAGAAGAAAAAATCAACCAGCTTGCATGAAGCAGACCCTTACCAATCAAGAAACCGCATAAGCGTACTTCTATAATTTCTTATCTTACCTCGGTGGTGCGGGACACAGACTGAGTTATGGTGTTAACATTTTTCCAAAACCACCCAGTTTGACCGGCCCTAAGGAAGGTGCTGGGGTGGAGAAGGAGGGCTGCATATCGTCCATGAGCGAGGTGTGCAGGATTTTGCCTTCGGTCGAATCCCTGGGTTCTGGCCAGTTTACTGCTGCGACACAATCAGTTGGTGCTCAAAAAAAGGATGTACAGACATTTGTGAGCCAAAAGAAAGGGAGGAAAAGTTTGAAATCAAGGGGACCTTTGGTGATACCAACCTGGGCATCCATCACAGACACAGGACCATTTGGTGACTCAGTAACAGCCTCCACTAGCACCTCCTCAACAGACTTGAATGCTTTTGTGTAGCAGTTGAAATCTGATATGGATTTAGCGTTAGAGGCAATCTGTGAGGATATTGTCAAACTTTTAAGTAGTTCCATAAAGGGCGTATACAACACAAAGGACTCTTCTGTGGCTAATTTGAAAGCTTTCGTAGCAGGAGCGGGGGTATTCATGTGTCTGCTTGTGAGCAAGGAACACCGATGGCTTGTAATGATCCTTGTAGTGCTTTCACACATTCTGCCTGCCCTGGATTGGGCTCTGTTGCTACTTGATCTGTGGAATGTGGGCCAGATAATGTCCCAATAACTCACAGTAACCTTTTACCTCAAGATGAGAAAAAGTTGGGGGATAAAGGGACTGTGCTTTCTTGATACTCAGAGTTCAGTAGAGGTGACCTCCCAAGCCCGTAAGACACTTCAGGAATGCAGAAGTTCATCCCTAGCTAACAAGAAAGTCTCTGCCGGCCACACCAAGTTGTTGCAGCTTAATCCTGAGTCCACACCATTAGTTGTGGGGGAGTTACTCCATTGAAAAGTGGGGTAGAGGAAACTACCCCAGAATTAATGCGCAAGGCAAGGCATTGGTGCGACAACTATATGGGGCATGGGCAGCAATTATCCTCTCACCTTATAATGGCCAGAAGAGTGGGATGGGTGGGTGACAGGGAAAAAGGTCTCAACGGAGACTGTATTGTCTTAAACCTGAATCATCAGGGCTCTACTGGACGACTGTTACATCATAAGATGAGTGATCATAGGTCTTTTACAGGCTTTAGATTTCTTCCCCTGGTTAATTATATTTTTTTAGCAGGTCTCCTCCTCATGACTGGTTGTCAAACTTAAAAGGTAGGTTGGAGAAGGGGAGGAAGGGATCAGCATAGATCAATTCCTCTGTTCAACAGGTTACAACCTCTGAGTGGGTTTGATTGTAATGACTGACTGTTTCCAACATGGATGGGATACACCAGGAAGGGGATCATAGGGAGTGTGTGATGGTTTGTTCCCCGCCAAAGACTGGTTTTAACCCAGGCGCTCTTATTAAAGTAGCTAACAGGAATATAGCAGGGATCAACAATTACTGGTCTTCAGGAAACATGGGACACAGATAACTTGTTCTTTATGAACATATTTTCTTCTTTCTTTGGGCCGTCTGCTCCCTCAAAACATGGTAGAGCTAGTGGGGGATTGCTTACTCTGGTCCCATTGGATATTCTGTGAAACTCTTGTCTAATGGTAACTGGCTCTGACTGCCTGTTGGCAGTTAGACTAGACTTAAAGAAAGCACCTAGCTTAGTAGTTATTAATTTGTATAACTCTTTTCCAAGGGTTAATGCTACCGAGCACTTGTATAGATTTAAAATCTTTTTAGAAACATTAGATAAAGGGCTGATCTTTCCATATTAGGTGCTCATTCTAGGCGACTTTAAAGTTCACTTGTGCTCACGGGGTTGTGAAATTTGTGATGACTCTGTACTTGTGAATTTGGAAACTACCCATTTTGAACACACCTCTCAAGGGGAACTACTTGAAACTATTTTATCCGATGGTAATCTGTTGCGACCTAGTAGTGATCAGGCAGGGGAGACCATTCCATCTTTTAGTAGGAGGGGATGTAATTCAACTGTCGACTATATTTTAATACGCACTGCCATGATTCATAGCGTTAAACACTTTGAGATCAAAAGGAGTCAATTCATTGATCACATTCCCCTTTTACTTGAGCTAGATTGAGATGTAGAAGCAGTAGCTAAGCTCAACGGGGGTTCGGAGGGGGTAGGGAAATATTAACTAGGGATCAGGGTCATCGGGTTTAGTGGGACAAGGTTGTTCAGGAAAATTTTGTTAGTAATCTCCATAGTGTATGAGAATATGATTTTAGTACATGTTTAAACATGAACAAGAGTGATGAGTAGCTCTTGACTGCCCTTCATAGGGTCTGTGGGCAGGTCACTAAAGATCTTCACAGGCCAGGTGCTAAAGGAGTTGTTACGGAGGAAAGATGATTTGATCATACCTGCTCAATCGCTCAGGGGATCTGATGAGGCCCTGAGTCACACTCCCAGGGACAGAACTGAGGTAGCAAGGAGGAAAAAAGTATACAGATTAGTGCTGGCACAATGAAAAAAGAAATCAAAATGAGAGCCTGGGATGACTGACTTCAGGAAAGTGTCCTGAAAAATGGTGTGAAATTCTGGGAGGTGGTGAATCAACCATTTTTTAAGGGATCCAGTAATGGTATGATGGACTGTGTTATTGCTCTGGACATCTGGGTCTCAAATTACCAGGGAATCTATGATATCAACATGGAAGAGACTCAGACTTTAGAACATGGTGATCGAAGTAGGGCTATACACTGGATCTGACAGAGTTGGAGACCCTTAATGTTATTGTATCTATGTCCCAGGGAAAAGCGTCAAGCCCTGATTTGGTGCCTGCTGACTTATTTAAATCAGAGCCGCTAGTATGGGTGAAAATTCTAACTCAAGTTGGCGATGCCACGTGCAGGAAAGGTATCCCACAGTCCTGGTCCAAGGCTATAATTGTTCCCGTGTTTAAAAAGGGCATTAGATCTGACCCCAAATGCTACCGAACTATTTTCCTTATAGACTCAACTGTTAAGCTCCTGGGGAAAGTTATTCTTTCTAGGTTAGTGGAATGGTTGGAGCAGAATAATGCTATTTCTGGTCTTCAAGTGGGGTTCAGGCCTGGAAAAGGTACTCTTGACCAATGCCTGAACCTGCATCTGATCATTGCCAAATACATAGTTGCAAAGAAAGGGACTTTGCATATGGCTTTTATGGATCTCACCTGCGCATTTGATTGAGTCAATAGATCAAAACTGTAGAGGATGATGACTGACCGCGAGGTGGGCCAACACATATTTAATTTTCTTCAGGATTTGCTTCTAGATCTTGAGGCCTTGATAAGGTACGACCAGGCAGAAAGCCTGCCTGGAGCCATTAACTTATCTAGGGGGGGGTCAGTCAAGTTTGCATTTAAGCACAATTTCTTTTCACTTTATATATTAATGATCTGGGGTCTGTGCTCTCTGTGCCGTGTACGGCTAGCGAGGACATCCCGAGCATTGGCTCGCAGTTAGTGCCTGCCCTTCTTTGTGCAATTTGTAGGACTGCAGTTAGACTGCAACAGCTGGTCAACTCTTTTGTGGCTTTCATGAGTGCCCTGAATTTGAGCTCCAATTATTTGAAATCACACATCATGCTGGTTGGTTCTAGGAAACACTTGAAAAAATGCTTTGGTGGGGTGTAGAGCTGATCTAATTCACAATTAGTATCCTCTCAGCTTACGAAAAAGGTGATTGACTGGAAAAGGAGATACACCATATACTTCCGCCTCACTCGGAAGTGGGAAGTGGGGAAACCTCTTTTTCATTTATAACCCTCACCCACTCTAGTAGTGGCATGCTTTATCATCGGGTTCACCCTGACTCCTAAAGGTCAGGGTGGGCTCAACCGTATTCCAGGGAGCACTTAGAAGACAATTAGTTATGTTGTTTTTTTTTTTTTTTACATTTAAGATAAAAATTCCTCGCTCACCCGAGGTATCCCTAGTGGGGTGAGTGAGGAGTTAAAAATGATGGGAAGGGGCAATAAGGATGTTGTGGTCCTATGACCCTATTATAACAATGCCAACATGTTTCTGCCCTATTCTACTGGACCATTGCGTCCGGGGCATTTGTCAGGGCGGTACCAGAGAAGAGATCCCCCAGTAACGTCACCTTGTGATTGTTGTCAAAGTGAACATGCTGTGCCAAAGAATTTCTGTGGTGAACAAATTAACATAAATTGTAAAAGTACTTGCTGTGTTTGTGGATTTTCCCTGTAGGATGAAAACACAACAGGGTCAATAACATGATTAATATCTCATTTCACTCAAAGGTTCTTGGTCACACTCACAAAACTCATAATAGGTGTATAGACTTTAACATGTATTTCTTCAATTATATTACCACAATGATTTTGTGATTATTGCGTGTTTATACACATGCATTCTACCTGTGGGCCAATTCCTTAGAATCCGAAGGAACTGTACAAATTTACATGACTACAAACAAGAGGCAGAGTCCCTTTCTAACAAACTGAGATAGAAAGCATATCCTGAACAAGTGATCAAAAAAGCCCCAAAAAGTGCTCGTAATATCCCGAGAGACTCTTTCCTCGACAATTGCTCGAAAGGTGAGATAGAATCATTGATTTTTGTAAGCACCTACAACTCTATGTCTAACAGAATTAAAATAATCGTGAATAAGCACTTACAGTTCCTCTCCTCCAGCAAACGAAATCTACTAAAACCTATGTTCTCATTCAAACGAAACAGGAGCATACGTGACAGACTCCTCCACAGTAAATTACCACACGAAGAAGACACACAACAGAGCACACTTTGGAGTTTACCCGAAGTGAAAGGCCACTATCCGTGCGGCAACTACACCTCATGTGCCCTTACCACTCATACACGCACCCTCAACTTGGGCTTGAGAAAAGGCTGGGAGCAAAGAAACCATACTAACTGCAACAGTGGTAATGCTGTATATATAATCACATGCCCCTGTGGTTAACGCTACATTGGGATGTCAACAAGGAAAATCAAAATATGAATCAGTGAACACAGAAGTACAATACGCTGCAAGAAACAATCAACTAAACTCACTGCACACTTCATTGAAAACAATCACTCAGACAAAGACCTCCACTGGTCCATTATCAAAAAACTGACACCAGGCCACAACACCATTAAAAGACTATTCGAAAAAGAGCAGAGATGGGTATACAAGCAGACAAATATCCTGGGATTAAAAGATGATATCCCATGGCACCAGCTTGACCTTTAAATACTACAAGCACAAATCCATCAACAATCCGTACCCACAGAGAAATATGGACAATCCCTAGGAGGCTAGAGATAACAACCAAGCCTAAGGGAAACTCAGGGAAATGACATTGACCACTAGAGCTGGAACATAAATAATTTCCATACCCACACATAATAAGAGAAAATAGAGGGTTGCTGCCTTCCCAAAATAAGCCGGAAAACCAAACGTAATTTCATACCTTATCTAAATATCCAGTATATATTGACACAATGCAAATTTTCCTTTTAAGAAATCTTATAAAACCTAACAATAAATGATTAGCGCTATATAACAAATGTGTATATCCTCTACCGATGATTATACTAAGAACTACAGTTCCCTGAAAACAACATAATAACAGTTAAGTAATATATCCTTTTACTCCTCATAAGGACTATTACTTTAAAGTACACCATTGTGCGTACTTCCCCCTACATTTTATTAGTCCTTATGAGGTTCTTACTTTTATAACAAGGATTGATGCCTCCAGAGTCATATTTCTGTAAAAAAAAAAAAGCCGTAATCGGCTAAATCGTGCAACGATTACATGAAGACGGGGTCACGTATATGCGATTGCATCACTAGGGTCAAGTGACCGGGAACCTGCATCGGAACAACAGTGCCGGGCTGTTAAAATGCGCCCCACTCCCATCACACACCACCAGCCTAGGGAGCGGTCTGGTCGCATAGGTTCACCAGCGGGCTGGGACCCTTGAAGTAGTAAGTATGGCTTCCCCTGCCCCCCCCCCCCTAAAATGAGTGAAGCTGTCTTGGAAGACACAGCTGTTAAGAAACGAGTAATTATCGGTATGGCTATATGGCTCACTCTACCTCTCTTTCTCCATCTCAATACCAGAGTGTGACTACAGGGCCTGCCCCCACTGCTCCCTGACAAGTAATTCTTGGTCGTAGCTGGGGTAAGTTAACTGAGTGTATGCATCTGAAGACACTTGCTACCGCAAAATTGTTTAGATTAAAATTACAAAAAAACGTGAATGTCACAAGTTTTAATAAGTATAGCGCCTCTATATTTCTGCACTAATCCCTTACAATGCACTTTGGTACCACGTTTTTATAAGTCTGAGACACTAAAGGAAAATTATTTTATATTGTCTAAACACACAATAATCACAAAATCGTTGTGGTAACATAATTGAAGAAATACATGTTAAAGTCTATACACCTATTATGAGTGTTGTGAGTGTGAACAAGAACGATTGATTGAAATGAGACATTAATCATGTTATTGTCCCTGTTGTGTTTTCATCCTACAGGGAAAATCTACAAACACAGCAAGTACTTTAGCAATTTATGTTAATTTGTTCGCCACAGAAATTCTTTGGCACCACACATTCGCTTTGACAACAATCACAAGGTGACGTTACTGGGGGATCTCTTCTCTGGTACCGCCCTGACGAATGCCCCGAACCCAATGGTCCAGTAGAATAGGGCAGAAACATGTTGGCATTGTTATAATACGGTCATATAACCACAATATCCTTATTGCCCCTTCCCACAATTTTTAACTCCCCACTCACCCCACTAATAAAGGGATACCTGGGGGTGAGCGAGGGCTTTTTATCTTAAAAGAAAAGAAAAAAAAAAAAACATAACTAATTGTCTTCTAAGTGCTCCCTGGAATACATTTGAGCCCTCCCTGACCTTTAGGAGTCAGGGTGAACCCGATGATGAAAGCATGCCATTACCAGAGTGGGTGAGGGTTAAAAGTAAAAATGAGGTTTCTCCTCTTCCCACCTCTGAGTGAGGCAGAAGTATATGGTGTATCTCCTTTTCCACTCGATCACCTTTTTCGTAAGCTGAGAGGATACTAATTTTCAATTAGATTATTTCAGTGGGAGTGTGTATACCCACAACTTTCATTTTTGAAAGGATCTCTCAACCCTTCACAGGTTTCTGAGGTATCTTCCTCAAGCCCTACTTGTTAAATAAGGGGGGTGTAGAACTGACCAGGGTACCCATTTTTACCCATTGGGGTCCTTTTTGATGAGACATGCTTGTGGGCCCCCAAAGGAAGGTAAAGAGGAATGTTTTTTCAAGACCAGCAGCTACCACTTTAGAATTTGCCAAAAGGTTGGGGGCCAAACCAGTGCAGGCACTCATTAAAGTACATCAGGCCAAATGCACCTCGATCGCCAGCTATGATAGCGACATCTGGGGTTATCTGTATATGAGGGACCTTCAGGTTAGTGAAAATACATTTTTGAGAAAGTTGTTGGCCGTTCCACAGGCAGTACCTGCATACATGGTACATGAAGATCCGGGGTTGGGGTACATAAGTGAGAAATTAGCACTTGCCCCTTTACTTAGGTGGATCAGGGTTTTGGTGTAAACTGGTGCTTGCCCTTAATCTTGTCATTATTGAGGATTGCCTGGCACTAGATAGGGCATTACTCATCCCATGGATTAAATACATCAAGAATATCATACAGTGAATCGGGACTCCCTGACTGATTTGAGAACCCGTATGGCATCACCTTGAAGGATGGGCAAGAGATTACTTCCTTCATATCATGGGCTTAGAAAGGGAGGCGCAGGAACTTAGTAAACCCACAGTAGGATCTTATATCATGTTAAAAACCTGCCCCTTGGTGGAGCCTTATTTAATCATAGTAACATGTTCTCAACATCAATATTTTTTACCAGATCAGATTAAACCTTCAACACTGGTCCTTAGCAATTCCACATGGTAGACACAAAGTGGAAGAGAGAGGTCCTTGTACTTGTGATTACTTTTCTCCACAGGATACCTTTAATTTCATTTTTTTCTGAGACCACTATTGAGCCCTTCGACATCGTTAAATGCCTTTACTTAAGGATCACATATTTGTGCAAGTTAGACCAGCGTTGGTTACTTACAAATGCTGATGAGTCGTTTAATCTGTTTTAACATTGCAAGTTTTTTGACTGGGGCTCTTAGGGTCAGAAAAAAGTTGCCTGTTTGTTCTGATGTTTTTAAGCAACATGTACTTGTCATGAAGTCACATTCATTTTTATTGTACTTACATTTAGTTATTTAGTTTTTAATCTTAGTAAGATAATATATTTTTTACGATTGTGTAATTGTTATGTTTGCTTTCATGATTTTTGTTAATGGAATAAAGCTTTATTGATAGAGTTGGATTTTGTTACGATATGCTAAATTTTGTGTTTCAATATTCTAAGCCTCTTATTAGTTTACTGTCCATATAATGAACTTGGTTTATAGATATCTTCCACCCTGAAATCCGTTGTATTAGTTGGAATAATTCTTTAAAATAATGACCATTTGAGATCCATTGCTGTGATTTGTATTGAAGTATCCATACTCCTTGGGGCATACCAATCCACCCTGTGTTGGACCTGGCCCTATCTGCAGGTTCACCCCCAAATGTTTTGCCTTTTACCCTTCAATTTTTGCTGAATTTGTTTTGTTGGCTTTAGGACTCTGTGAACTTTACCACTTCTAACCAGTGCTAAAGTGCTTGTGCTCTCTCCTTTAAACATGGTAGAATTGGTTTACACTTGTTTGGCATATTTAATTTACTTGTACGTTTCTTGTAGAGTGGTATACCATATACCCAGGGCCTGTAAATTAAATGCTACTAGTGGGCCTGCACCACATATTGTGCCACCCACTTCAGTGGCCTCTTAAAACATGCCCCAGGCCTGCCACTGCAGCCTGAAGGCAGTTTTAAACTGCCATGTTGACTTGGCATTAAAACCCCCTTGCCAGACATTAAACTCCCCTTTTATTATATATAAGTCACCCCTAAGGCAGGCCCTAGGTAGCCCACAGGGCAGGGTGCTGTGTAATTAAAAGGTTGAACATGTACTTTTAAGTTTTACATGTCCTGGTAGTGAAAATATCCTAAATTCCTTTTTTACTACTGTGAGGCCCACTCCTCACATAGGATAACATTGGGGATTCTTTATAACATTTAATACGCTGTAATTTCCAATTGGAAGCAGGTAGCCATAGCATGCTTGGTGTTTTTGGAATTGTAATGAGAAAACCTATTTAATGGTAAAGTCGGGTTTTTATTAAAATTTTGAAAATGCCACTTTTAGAAAGTTGGCATTTTCCTGCCCTTAGCCTTTTTATGCATGTAGCCTGTAGCCTGTCTTGGGTCACATGACATAATGTAACTGACAGACTTTGTGAATTTCTCCCAGACAGTCACACAATAGAGGAATTAGGTTTGCCTTAATGGGATGGGCAGGATGAAGGAGTGGAGCTGAGCGCAGCCCCACTTGCAACTGAATAGAAAGTGTTGTGCCCTCCGATAAAGGACCTAACACCTAAACATTGTCAGCCAGGTTGGAGCCAGGGCAGGCGAGCCAGGAATTTCCATGCACTTCAAAACCACTATCTAGAAGCTTCTTCTACCTTCCAGAATGAGGGAACCAGGGTATAAATATATAACATCAGACACCAGTTCATCAGTACACTTCTGGATCTGTGGACTCTGCCAGGAAGAAGGACTGCTTTGTTGCTGAAAGGACCGCTACTCTGCTGGACTGCTGCCTTGCTGGATGCTGCTTTGCTGAACTGCTGCCCTGCTATCCTCTTGCCTGGGAGAGGAGAACTGGACCTGAAACTTCATCTTGAACCCAGGGCTATCAGAGTGACGCCAAGGGCTAGTCTGCTGACCTCCTGATCTGAGACTCAGGGACATAAAAGGCTCCCCAACATCCTGCACCAGCACCTGGATGCAGCTGAAGCGAGTTCCTGACCCCCAAGTAGTGCCACTCAGGTCACGGACCATTGGTGTGGCCTTAGAGAGCCATATTGGAGTTTTTGGGCTCTTTGCAAATGGGAACGGGTCGTTCTCACCAAGGCATTGAACTCGTGCCACCATGAAATGCGTAGCTCCGGCAGCCACCTCTTTGCTCTACAGCATCAACCACTCATGGGGACTGCCAACGTGAAGCTCCAACGACGTCCTTGAGAAGGTAAACTTCAGCTACATGAATATGGTGACTGTAGCCGACCTGCACTCCATCCCAGTCAGCCTAAAAGTGTCACTTTGACCTGGTCCAACTGGACTAGATATCCATAGTTGTTGCTTTATGCTTTTTGGCACAATTTTTTACTAAAATCTTAAAAATGTAGAACTTCAGTTCCACTGATTGGATGGTTGTTTTTTTGGTCAAATAAATTATTAAAATGTATTCTATTAATTTAAATTGGTTTAGGATTTTTCTTGTGTTGTGTTTTCACTTTATTACTGTTTGTGTGCTGCATAAATATTTTACACATTGCCTCTAAGTTAAGCTTGACTGCTTTTTGTGCCAAGCTACCAAGGATTAAGCAGAGATTAATTTTGTGATTTTTTGTATTTCACCCTGCAAGGGATTGTCGTTGTTGCTTGACCAGGGCACAAACCCCAGTCAACCAAAAACCCAATTACTCACACCCTGTATACAAGCATTGTTCACATATGAGTTCTTAATGTCCTCAGATTTTGATATATTTTATGCATTTTATGCACTCACTATACAGTCCATGTTCCTGAATCTCTACACGTGTGCTCTCTGGAATCATAACGGAAAACTTAGCTATTTCAGTCCATTAGTAAAAAGATTGTATCCAATTCTGGCTAAAAGTGCCTGTTATCAACATATCATTTGCACTCTATTCATATGAATCCAAAGGAAAACGCTCTGTGCTCCTTTATCAGTTTTGATGCAGCACCAGAATTGTGTCAACCTTGATGAAAAAAATATGGTAAATTAAAACATTGCAGAATAATGCGTTATTGAATAACCCCTCTCCCTCCATCCTCAGTTCTGTGGTGAAACCGAGATAAAAACTGTAAACCAGGGCTACGTCTGGTGGTCTGTGTTCTGACACAGTTCAATATCAGATCAAAACTGAAGACAATTGATGAATTCCAATGTAAGCTTGAAATAATGACTATGTGAAGTGATGGACTGAGAGAAAGGTGGGTTTAGTTTGTTGGCACTTTCACTGCAAATAATTAAAGTGGATGGCAAGAGCTATAGGGACCCAATTGGAGAAAATATGGAGGCTAAATCACCAGCACTGAGTTGGAGAATAGTTATTTTGTGGCAAGTGAATACCATCTTGAATCAAAGATTGACACCAATCCTTGCAATTGGTACACTACTGACATTTCTTACCATTTCGCCAGATATTTGATATTGAAGATCACTTGAGTATGGTGGCTCAGCTGACTAATAAACCCACTACAGAAGGCTGTTTTTCATAGTAACCCACTAAACTTCAAAGAAGAGGTAAGAACATGAGCTTCACATGATTGCTGTAGACGCATAGGATACGATTGAACATTCCTCCTCTTTTTCTCACCGTAGGGGTTTATCCATTTATGGGTGACTTTATATTGCATAGGGCAAAAGTCCCCATAAACAAAGAAATAAGCAGTCCGGGATAAACAACTGCACCACCTTACTATACACAAATAGTAGATATACTTAAAGATTCAGGTTGCCCACCTCCCTGGTCCACTGCATTGGGACCATACAAATCTAATACATTTAAAAAGCACACAGAGAGGCAACACAATATTACAAAAATGCACAAATGCACAGTAAGTGAATCAATCCAGACTCTTCAGTAGTATGCGGTATATTCTTTTTAATGTCGCAAGATGATTGAACACAGCAGCCGCAATACAGCCAACGTGTTTCGCCCCAATGGGGCTTCCTCAGGGCAAAATAGGAATCCTCCAATCTTACAATGATCACTGACGTACCACGATCACTACTTGATACACTTTGCAACCGTACGAAATCTTTCATCAGTTCCCAGTAATAGATATGAAAAATTCCTCAATTTATTCGACACTTAAAATCAGTGGTTCCCAATTGCTTAAAATATGTGAAATCCGCAATTTCTGTTGAATGTTTAAGGCTGGCGGCGGGTTGAGAGGCACGGCGTCTTACTGGGGCCATTGATGAAATAAACTTGTAATGTTTGGAGTTTCACCTATCATAGTGAACATAAGAGAAATTTAAAATCTGGATTTCGCAACACAAATTGCGGATTTCACATATTTTAAGCAATTGGGAACCACTGATTTTAAGTGTCGAATAAATTGAGGAATTTTTCATATCTATTACTGGGAACTGATGAAAGATTTTGTACGGTTGCAAAGTGTATCAAGTAGTGATCGTGGTACGTCAGTGATCATTGTAAGATTGGAGGATTCCTATTTTGCCCTGAGGAAGCCCCATTGGGGCGAAACGCGTTGGCTGTATTGCGGCTGCTGTGTTCAATCATCTTGCGACATTAAAAAGAATATACTGCATACTACTGAAGAGTCTGGATTGATTCACTTACTGTACATTTGTGCATTTTTGTAATATTGTGTTGCCTCTCTGTGTGCTTTTTAAATGTATAGGGCAAAAGTCCCAAGGACCCAGCAGATATCTGGGATGACTGATTATCAGTATAAGGTAGGACATGAGGAGACACAGGGAGATTTTTAGAATGGGAGGTATAAATGCAAAAGGAGGGTAGAGTTAAAAATTACTCCCTTTTTTGCAGTAGTGTCCCTTGCTGCACTTGCAAATTCTTAAGTCCTTCAAAACATGAACATATCCAGTTCTGTCCGGATTCCCGAGTTGAAATGTAACAGATAGATGGTGGATGAATCTACTAGATCAACTGTGGGTCACTTTTAGTATAAGTGTAACCAATGAATGAAAATGACTTGTAGAGTGAGTTATGGTATCTTCAGGGGACAAATGGATTATGTATGATGAGGCCATGGATAAAGGAGCCTGAATGTGGGCAGTGATTAGGTTGGTTGGCAACCCCCATGTATTTTCGCTTCTGGTACCACTCTCGTGTGGGGTAGGGTAGACTTTTAATTGGGTGGAATGCATTGTTCAATATTGTATGAACCCCCCTTTTTTAATATTGTAGTAAATTTGGGTTTATTTTCCATGCAGGCTTTAACTGTTTTTATATATGTGTGTGGGAGATATCAATCTGTCCCGAAGAAGGTGTTCCATATTTCTGTTACCCACCCAAACCCGTCAACGTAAAGTCTGGTCTAAATCTGATGAACTTTGAGATACAATAGATGATGATTATTTGAGAAAATCATGTACCTCAAACCATGATTCAAACAGATTAGTAGCAGTTAAAGACATATGTGGTTGTCTTATGTGCCTCTCCCTTTGCATGTTTTAAATTATGTTTTCTTTTTAAAATTACCTGCTTGTGTTTTTCAAAATATTTTCTAAATATTTGCGTCATGTTTTTAATTATTGTCAGAAACAATTGTCAGATTTGCTAAGTGTTAGGTGGATGAACTATGATATGTAACTTCTCTTTTATATATAAAGAATAAGACATGTTTTGACATTTGTGACATTAAAATTCTTCACAACCGGATACTTCTGTGGGACGTAACATTGTTTAGATTGGGGGTGTAATAGAATGTTGGATAAATGTAATAGGGGTGATTGTTTAAATGATCCTATGCGCTTATGACTGTGAAACATTGAGTTCCAAAGGAAAAGTTTTTGACTTGATAGTCTTGTAAGGTGCCCTGTTGCCTTGGTCGAGGGCCCAGCTCTCCTTGCTTCAGCCACTGCTAACAGTATAGAGGATTCCACACAGCTTACTCTCATTACATACTTATTCAGACAGCAATGACTTCATTTCTTTATTTATTTCAGTGCTTTCTATGGTGCTGGCTTGTGACAGAATCCACTTCGTAGCGCCTTGGAGTACTGAACAGTATTTTTTTAATTACCCTTTTCTCTTCCCCAGCAGTGGAATACTCATGTCTGTGGTGGTTCTCAGTTGCGGGCTGCATGGTGGTTGCCTGTTACACCTCGAACCCGGTCCTTTGAAAAGGGGGTACTCCTAGGAGCTTTGAAAAGGGATAGAAAAACCTCCTGGAGTGTGACCAAAGCAGCATTGATTTACAAGACGATTCTCTGAAGAACCTGAAAATCAGCATGCAATTCTCTTCAAAAATAATAAATAAGTACACAGATATATACATACATAGATGCATACATTCATACACATAAAGGCAACTATAATACACTGCACATAGGAAGAATATTCAAATCTTATGCTATATATTTCAATCCAGCCATACGTTTAACGATGGGTAAAACTTGGTCCAAAACCCTTATGATTGTAGAGAGTGTTCCCTGCATATTCTATGGAGTTTTTACTGTTAAGCATTTTTAAAGGCCACAGAGCTAACACAGAATACAAGTAACTAGATGTAAAAATAGATTTTGGATGATACCCATATGCAATTATACTATGTGTCACATTCTCCTGGACGTAAGCAATTAGGTGATAGAAATGTGACCCAAAGTCATTTCTGGAGTCTTGTGCCTTAGGGTCTGGTGCCAGATGAGATTGCACATGTTGCCCAGGCACGCGAGGGCATGGCTGCATCTCTTCACTTGCTTATTGAGAGTGAACAAGTATGTAGTGAGAAATCACACCTCGTCTCGGCTTCCAAAATCTGGTTTGCTTGGCCTGGCCCCAATTCAGATTGCACAAAAAGAATATGGGGCATATTTGCAATAAAATGACGGAGCACGGAGCTGCATCAAATTTGGCAGCGCTGCGCTCCGACATTTTCAAAACTCAGGGATGCACCGTATTCACAAGAATACGGTGCACTCCTGTATTACCCCTAGCGCAGGGGCAAAATAAGCTGCCTAGCGCCAGCGCAGGCACCGTGCCGCCATGTTGCAAGGGTGCCTGTGGTGCAGAGATGATTGCTTATGTAAAGGAAGGGACACCTTCCTGCACATAAACAATAAATAATGAAGATTTGCACCTTCTATATGTGCTGTAGAATGCAGCACATATGGAAAGAGCAAAAAACGAGGAGAAATTTATAATTTCTCCTCGTTGCGCCATTCTAACGCCTGGTACTCCACTGCGTTCGTTTTTGGCTCTGCCTCAGCCTTGTAAATCTGGGGCAGCGTCAAAAAGCAATAGGTGTTGCGGTGGAACGCCCACAGCAACACCCATTGCACGCCCCTTTGTCACAGAGGACTGCGGCAGAAAGGGGCATATTTACAAGGTGGCATTAAGCCACGCAAAGTGGCTTAGCGCCACCTTGTAAATATGGCGCTGCGCCACCGGAGAGTCAAAAAAAATGACGCCCGGGTGGCTTGTAAATATTACCCTAGGTTTGTTGTGAGGGTGACTGCCTGCCTCGGAGCAAGAGTACCAACTTCCTGCCATTGTTTCAGCATCAGGGCATCCAAACAATGAAATGCGACTGTGCAGTTGTTAGTACACTACAGTGGAATGCATATAATTACAGTGGCCGATGCTACCGCATGGCATTGTTTGAAGGTCTTTATTGTGTGCCTCAGTGCGTTATGAATTAAACTGATCTGGCGAAAATCGCAGGGTAGTAAAAGCCTGAGTCAGAACTTCAAAGTTGAACCCTGATCACCGAAAACAAACCCTAGCCAAACACTGGACGGTGTCTCCGGCTTCACAACTTTGACATGACATCGTGTGCATTCCCCACAGCTGTAGCCAAGTACTGAGCTCCTCGGGCAGCTTCCGAGATGTAACGGTGACAAGTGCGCTTTTTTTGTTAGCAGGACAGACGTTTTCCTAGTGCGTTTTCAAAGGGATACGAAAAGCAAAAATCAGGAAGATGTGTACCATTGTCAAATATCTTAAAACGTATCCTGTTACAGTTACACAATAACATTTGTACTTCTAGTCTTCTGCTTACTGTTTGTTTTTCCGAAGTCTAACTCCCGGACACCCAATTTAAACGTTTGTTGTGTAATTTGTGACAGTGTTTTCCGGTGCTGGACACCGGCACGTATTTCTTAGCTATTTTTTAAATGAGCACATGACGAGAGTACTTAACAATTTAGGGGCAGATTTACGAGTTCTGGCGCATCACTGCAAATCAGCAGGGATGCGCCAGAACAGATGCGACACGCAATTCCCTCCCTGCGCCACGACAAATGCGTCGCATTTACAATGCGGCGCACCATGGCGCAAGGATAGGGCGATGCGTGCCGCATCCTGTGGCGTAAGGGCGGCGCATTGCTGGAGTCGTGTCGCAAGCCGACGCGACTCCAGCAATGCTCAGGGGCGCCCTATGCCTAACATGCTGCGTCACTCCTTACGCCTGCTTCAAGCAGGCGCAGAGTATTGACGCAGCATGGACGTAAAAGTGACTCAGTGAAATCTTGTAGATTTCACTGCGTCACTTTTACGAGGCGTTCCTGCGACGGAACGCCCACCTTGCGCCGGAACGCCCACAAGAAACCTAACGCAGGTTTCATGTGGCGTAGGGCTTTACAATGTGACGCATCTCCCTAGATGCGTCACGTTGTAAATAAGGCGCAACATGGCGCATGGTTTGCGCCGCCGCTGCGTCACAGAAGTGACGCAACGGCGGCGTAAATGTGGCGCATGGGGCTTGTAAATCTGCCCCTTAGTACATAAAGAAAAATAATACCAGCGCATCCAGGCTTTGGGTGACTATAGTCTAACCTGTCACATTTGTAGGAGTGTGATTGTTGGTGGGTGGCACTGGGGCAGTGGTTGGTGCAAGCCGCAGTGGCCTTCTTCAAAATACCTAGGGCCCAGGCATTTGCTTTCTTTTTACAAATTTAGCAACATAAACAAACATAAAACTGCTAATTGCCTTCGATGTTCGACCAGAAAGCAAGTTGTTTCTTACCAGTGTGGTTAAACATAAAATGCTGTATTGTCATCTTTGAATTTTTTTGTCCAAAACGTATAAGCACCAGAACACAATTGCATACAGACACATACAACAACTTCAAAGGTATCAAAGCAAATTTTGAAACCAGAAAGTGTCTGAAAACTGGATTTAGACGGATTACTGTCTTTTTAGCCACAAATGATGTTTATTCTCAGGACAAGTTCGTATTCATTTTGTCATGCATAGTCTCTGAGTAAGGCAATAAGGAGCAGAGGCCTTGGGCGGATCCGGAGCCTGTACCTTACCCTGGAGTTTAGGAAACTGGTGCCAAGTAGACACCATAGTACAGTAATCAACTTACTATTTTCAAGTAACATTTTAGTGTTGGGAAAGTGTATCTTTCTGTCCTCAAATAAACCAGAGGAAACCACGTAATGACAGACCACATAATGGATGATGCACATCATGGTCCAAAAATGCTTTATACTTGCAGTTGTGATGACCTATATAGAGTATATGGCGCATCACTGCAGCTGTAACCGATTTTCTCCACATGTATTTGCTGAGAGGAGAAATACATGCTGCTAAACCCGAAGCCTATGCTCTGAAGATTCTTTGAGCAGGCAGAGATGGCAAATTCATGGCTTTCATTCACCATAGCTTCCAGACATCAATTTGCGACAGCAGTACTCCCCCCTTACCACTTTAATGTAGTCAAATTATCAATGATGTGAGTGGCGATGCAATCTATGATGTCCTCAGTGATATTGTAGTGTCGTTGTCTGTGAAATCATGTTTGAAGCCGAGAGCAGTGATCACAATAACGGTTGAAATCAAAAGCTGTTTAGGGGTTGGAAGGGAAACATATTAACCCTTCAGATTAAGATTTTTTTAATAGGAATTATTATGTTTATTTCTAGCATGTTTTTGAGATGTGAGAAAAACAAACATAAAACGGTTTCTTCAGGCCATTTTTTCAATTAGCTATGATATACTTTCCCCTTGTCAAAATCCCTCTTGGCATAGCTTACAGCGAGGTATTTTAAACATTGGTCATTGATTAAGGTGCATGGCATTTGGCCGCAATACGCTCTGTCTCAAGCTCTTACACCCACAGAACACTGTCTTTCACTATGATCTGTATTCAGTCTCACAGCCCTCACAGTGCAAAGGAAATAGCTTTCACAGGTCTACTACAGTGGCGTAACAAAACTTGCAGGGGTCCCCCTGCAAAGAACATGAAGGGGGCCCTATACGCTCTGGACCCAGTCAGCAGCTCTCAGGCCAGGGGTCTGCCACCCATGCATAGTGACGGATGGGGCCCCTTGGAGCTTGGGGGGACCCACACCACAGGGGTGAGGGGGCTATTGTTACGTCACTGGTCTTCTATGGACTCTGAGATCACAGAGTGGAAAAATGGCTATATTTCCACTGTTGGCAAATAGACATCAAAAAGAGCATTCATTTGCAGCTTCAGTGGTGTCATCGATGTTGCCAGTAGTGATACGTAATGTCACCAGTGATGTCATTGCTGACCCCCATTTCCTTGTATAGTAGCATTAACAATAAAGGTTGCTACAAGATACATTAATGTTACATACAGATATCTCTTTAATGAAGATATATAGAAACATAGCTTTATTTTTACTGTCATAAATAGACTCTTAGTTAACCCTTGGCCGTAAATTCCGCTCCGCTCGCGGAATTTGCGGAGTTTTGGCAATTCCGCATTCCGCGGAGAACGCGGAATTGCTGAAAATTCCGCGATCCGCGGCGTTGCGGAATTTTGTCCTTCTTCGCGCTTTCAAAATGCGTGTTCGCGCGCGCGGAAGCGACTTACCAGGATCCCTGCGTTTGCCGAAGAGTTTTCCTATCCGTTCGCGTGCGCCGCGAGAGTGTGCGATCGCGAACACATCATTCGGATGCGCCACCGGACATCCGCGTTCGCGAACAGGAAACACGCATCGCGAGCGGGCGGGACAAGTGAAACAAGATCTCCGTGCCAATTGGCGACCGGATGGGTAAGTTCGCAAGATATTTTCCCCCGAGCACGCAAACAGCGTCCCCGAACAGGAAAAACGCATCACGAACGGGCGGAACAAGCAATTCCGCATGCTCGCGGAATTCTGCGAAGCTCGCGGAGATTTTTTACTGTTTCGCGGAACTTTGCATAACGCGACTACGCAAATTCCACCCACCCTTACTCTTAGTAAATCAATAGTTTGCAGTTTTTGTGAAGCTATTGAAAATGTCTATGTTGAAGTGATATTAATGTAACCAGTAAAGCAGTTGCTCATGTCATTTCTTTTTTGACATCACTTATATACACATAGATATATAAATATTCACTGAAAAAACCATAGGTTTCAGGGACGTTATAGCTAGATATTAGCATTTAAAAAAACCTTAGAAATTCATAGAAAAAAACAAAAGTTACAGGGAAGTCCTAGTTAGGGTGACATTTCACTCGCACAAAACCAGAGAAATTCAGCTGTTATAGTTAGCTCAGCTAACTATAACTCACGCCCCCG
The DNA here is from genome assembly GCA_963921515.1 of Calotriton arnoldi. NCBI lineage: Eukaryota > Metazoa > Chordata > Amphibia > Caudata > Salamandridae > Calotriton > Calotriton arnoldi. The sequence goes on from CAWUFW010013989.1 coordinate 169,692, forward strand.
CAATGCACTGCTGATGATGTCACATATTACATCACTCATGACATGGTCAGTGACATTACTCATGACATCACTGATGACATCTCAAACGACATCACTGATGACATCACTGATGACATCATTCAGTGACTGAGTGTTTCTGAAAAGTTTAAGAATGTTATCTATATATATGCCAAAGTGTTTTGAAGAATGAGTGGGGGTATGAGTGTCTGTATGAATGATTTAGTGGGTGCGTGACTGACTGTATAAGTGAGTGATTAAACGTGTCTTAGTGAATGTATGGGTGAGTGACTAATCAGTGTGAATGTGTGTATCAGTCTGTCAGTTGGTGTGTAAGTGGCTGCATGGGTTGGTGAGTAGCTATATAAGTGTCTATATGGGTTAATGATTGGTTGCCTGAGTACCTGTATGGGTGCCTGATTGTCTGTATGGGTGCGTGGGGGGTGTGTGTGACTCCATGTATGGATGTGTGAGCGGGTGATTCACTGAGTGTATGGGTTCATGAGTGCGTCTGCGAGGGGCTGTATGGGTGAGTGTTCATATGGTTGTGCTGGTAAGTGAATGGATGTCTCAGTGGTATATGGGTGAGTAACTGCATATGTGAAAGGCAGTATATGTGAGTGTTGGAGTATATAAGTGACTGCATGTGTGAGTGAATGATTGTGAGAGTGGCTGTATGGGTGAATGCATGCTTGTGTCAGCGACTGTAAGGAGAGTAAGTATTTGTTAGTATCTGTATGAGTAGTGAGTGTGTGTGTGTTTCTGTACGGATGAGTAAGTGGCTGTGTGATTGAGTGTTTGGGTGAGTGAGTAGGTGTGTGAGTAGCTCTATGGGTGACTGACAGTGTATGAGTGGCTGTATGGGTGTATGAGTGGATATCTCAGCGGTTGTATTGGTGAGTGACTGGCTGTGTGAGTGCCTGTATGGGTGAATGAGTGCATGTGTCTGTAGACCTATCAATCAGTGAGTGGGTATGTATGTACTGATTTTAGTGTGTCAATGGTTACAAGAATGGTAGTCTGAAATTTGGAATAGGTGTATGATAGGTTATATTGGGGTGTGAGAAGGTACATCAGAGAATATATGGATGATGTCATCAGTGATGTCATTTGAGGTGTCATCAGTGATGTCACTGACCATGTCATGAGTGATGTAATATGTGACGTCATCAGCAGTGCATTGCAGGGCTCAGCTAACTTTAACGGCTGAATTTCTCTGGTTTTGTGCGAGTAAAATGTCACCCTAACTGTAACGTCCCTGTAACCGTTGTTTTTTTCTATGAATTTCTAAGGTTTTTTAAATGCTAATTCCTAACTATAACATCCCTGAAATCTGTGTTTTTTTCAGTGAATTTCTAAGGTTTTTTAAATGCTAATTCCTAACTATAACGTCCCTGAAACCTGTGGTTTTTTCAGTGAATCACTAAGGTTTTTTAATGCTAATTTCTAACTATAACACCCATGAAACTTTATTCCAGTTAACATATGTATTTATACATACATATATATATTATCTACTGGCGGTCGCCAGTAGATAGTTATAGTTAGGACCTATTTTCCATAGGAAATCCGCAACATTCTATTTGAAATAACTCTTGCGTCGGTTGACGAATCTTCGCGAAATTTTCAAACTTCATGGCCCGCTCCGGTCCGCTCCTACCCTGAAAGTTTTGGGGTGATTCGTCAAGCGGGGGTCGAGAAAAAAGGGGGGTCCCAAAACGTGTTTTCCCCATTCATTTTCCCATAGGAAACTTTAGCCATGGCTACAGCCCGAACTGCTAAACGGAATTACACAAAATTAGGCAAAGAGGTAGTTCTTTGTTCAGAAAGAACCCTTTTTGTTAAATGGTGTAAATCCGTTCAGTAGTTGCGGAGAAATTAAAAAAATAAGAGTCAAAAAATCAATTTCCCATAGGAAACTTTATGCAAGGCTACAGCCCGAACTGCTGAACGGAATTACACCAAATTTGGCAAAGAGGTAGTTCTTGGTTCAGAAAGAACCCTTTTGTTAAATGGTGTAAATCCGTTCAGTAGTTGCTGAGAAAATCAAAAGTAAAAACACATATATATCTGGGCGGAGCCTAACCACACATGTCATCGTGAGATCTGATTGGCTGTCAGCACTTCATCCTGGAATTGCTGGCAGCCATCTTGGGACCAATATAAATGATAGTACCCCATTGAAATGCATTGTAGTGAATCAAAGATTTTGAGGGTTACCAAAAGGAGAACTATAAAGGGTGATAACAGACTTTAGTTACATTAGAATTCATTCGTTGATGGTACCATACTAATTTCAGGAATTGTGGTGTGTTCTAAGGTGATTTTACCCTGTGAAAAACCTTCTGCTGGGATATCATGAATCATGTTTGAGAGAAAATTATTTTCACATGCTTGTCCCATACAGTTTTGGAAGGTGCTCCAGAAGCTAAAATGAGAGCATATTTTCTGTAAATTCACATTATCTTTCTCAGTCATGTGAGAATGAAGTCTGACATTCTCAGTAAAACATGTACATCCAACAATGGCAGAGACTGTCAGTTGATTCCTTTGTGTTCTACTGCAGCTTCCCAGAGTGTTCTAAAGAACAACTAGAGTGCTAACAGCCTTACTTATGACAAAAGTATGGCACACCTGAAGCCATCTTGATTGGAATAAACTGGTAACAATTAAAACATTTAATTTAAAAGGAACAAAATGATGGGGTTCATTTTGTCATAGAAATTATGGTTAGTGCTGTTGAAAGAAAAATTAGGACATGTTTCAAGTGTGATCTCAAATATCTTCCTGTTATATTTCAATAGGAGCAGACTGTCAGTTGATGCCTTTGTGTTCTACTGCAGCTTCCCAGAGTGTTCTAAAGAACAACTAGAGCGCTAACAGTCTTACTTATGACAAAAGTATGGCACACCTGAAGCCATCTTGATTGGAATAAACTGGTAACACTTAAAACATTTAATTTAAAAGGAACAAAATGAGGGGGTTCATTTTGTCATAGAAATTATGGTTAGTGCTGTAGAAAGAAAAATTAGGACGTTTTAAGTGAGATCTCAAATATCTTCCTGTTATATTTCAACAGGAGCAGACTGTCAGTTGATGCCTTTGTGTTCTACTGCAGCTTCCCAGAGTGTTCTAAAGAACAACTATAGTGCTAACAGCCTTACTTATGACAAAAGTATGGCACACCTGAAGCCATCTTGATTGGAATAAACTGGTAACACTTAAAACATTTAATTTAAAAAGGAACAAAATGAGGGGGTTCATTTTGCCATAGAAATTATGGTTAGTGCTGCAAAAAGAAAATTTAGGGCATGTTTTAAGTGAGATCTCAAATCCTCTTCTATTTCATTAGAAAATTCTGACATGCAGACTGAAACAATCACTTTCAATACCAGCAGTAGACTTCCAGTTAACTCCTTGGTGAGCAGTAGCTTTACTACAGTGATCTAATGAACAACTAGAGTGCTAACATTCTGAATTTATGGCAAATGTGTGACACATCTGAATGCCTTCTTGATGGAATCAAAGTAAAAACTGAAAGCATTTCCTACTGAGGAGACTGTAGTAAATGAGGAAATTAGGAAACTTCATAACAAATAAGTCTCCCAAGATGGCCACCAGAGAAAAAAGAGCCCAAATGTAGCACAAATATCACCCAGAGGTAGCCCACGTATAGCCCAATGACAGAAGTGTGCAAAACACTTTTTTTTTTTTTTTGCAGTTTTATATAGTGCAGACTGGTCAGGTATTGGAGTGCTTTACATGAGCATTGGTTACATCACACAAGGACAAATTCATGTTGGTTGACCCCTACACTACCCAAACACCACTGCACTACCCTAAACCCTAAAACACTACCCCCAGCACGACCCCCTTCACTACCCAAACACAACTGCACTACCCTAAACTCAAAAACACTACCCCCAGCACGACCCCCTACACTACCAAAACACCACTGCACTACCCTAAACCCTAAATCTACCCCCTACACTACACAAATACCACTGCACTACCCTAAACCCTAAAACACTAGAACCCAGCACGACCCCCTACAGTACACAAACACCACTGCACTACCCTAAACCCTAAAACACTACCCCCTACACTACACAAACACCATTGCACTACCCTAAACCCTAAAACACTACCCCCAGCACGACTCCCTACACTACACAAACACCACTGGACTACCCTAAACCCTAAAACACTACCCCAGCACGACTCCCTACACTACCTAAACACCACTGCACTACACTAAACCCTAAATCTACCCCCAGCATGACCTCCCACACTACACAAACACCACTGCACTACCCTAAACCCTAAAACACTACCCCCAGCACGACCCCCTACACTACCCAAACACCACTGCACTACCCTAAACCCTAAAACACTAACACCAGCATGACCCCCTACACTACCCAAACACCACTGCACTACCCTATACCCTAAAACACGACCCCGTACACTACACAAACACAACTGCACTACCCTAAACCCTAAAACACTACCCACAGCATGACCCCCTACACTACACAAACACCACTGCACTACCCTAAACCCTAAAACACTACCCCCTACACTACACAAACACCACTGCCCTACCCTAAACCCTAAAACACAACCCCCAGCATGACCCCCTACACTACACAAACACCACTGCACTACCCTAAACCCCCCTACACTATACAAACACCACTGCATTACTCTAAACCCTAAAACACTACCCCCAGCATGACCCCCTCACAACACAAACACCACTGCACTACCCTAAACCCTAAATCGACCCCCAGCACGACCCCCTACACTACCCAAACACCACTGCCATACCCTAAACCCTAAAACACTACCCCCAGCATGAACCCCTACACTACCCAAACACCACTGCACTACCCTAAACCTTAAAACACTACCCCCAGCACTACCCCCTACACTACACAAACACCACTGCACTACCCTAAACCCTAAAACACTACCCCAGCACTACCCCTACACTACCCAAACACCACTGCACTAACATAAACCCTAAAACACTACCCCCAGCACAACCCCTACACTACACAAACACCACTGCACTACCCTAAACCCTAAAACACTACCCCCAGCACGACTCCCTACACTACCCAAACACCACTGCACTACCCTAAACCATAAAACACTACCCCCAGCATGACCCCCTACACTACACAAACACCACTGCACTACCCTAAACCCTAAAACACTACCACCAGCATGACCCCCTATACTACTCAAACACCACTGCACTACCCTAAACCCTAAAACACTACCTCCAGCACGACCCCCTACACTACTGCACTACCCTAAACCCTAAAACACTACCCCCAGCACGACCCCCTACACCACCCAAACACCACTACACTACCCTAAACCCTAGAAAAGAAACCCCCACCCCATGCCCAATCCCCCTTACCTCTCACTCCTCGTGGTTCCTCTCTCCTCGTGGTTCCTGCTTCACGTCGTCTCTGAGGGCGGTGCATGTCGTTGTGAGGAAACGGAACAGCCTCTGTTTCCTTACAACGACATGGATCGTCTACATGTTTTTAGAACGCATGGTCATTTACCATACATACCTTTACAACAAAATTCGTTGTAAAGGCATGCGTGGTAAATGACCATGTGTTCTAAAAAATGCGTAGTAATGACTTCGTGATGTACAACGCATGCGTGGTAATGCATGCGTTGTAATGGTATCGCAAAGTAAAAAGTCGTTGTAACGGCAGTTTACCAATCGAAGCTGGCCCCTGTTCTTCAGTGAGACGTTTATTTGATTAATTAGGAGGAAGGAATGTGTTTTTTTACCGAAAAGTGCATTCCCGGCTGTTGTATTTTTAAAGTGTCCGCGTGGCCTGGTTTCACTTCCGGTGAGAGAGTGGAAGAGTCTGTTTGGATCTAAAGGAGTTCTGTTGTTGGACGGGGCCGGCGCGACATGTCATCAGAAAACATAGCTAATGGAAAGCGTCCTCCCTGAAGTGTGGAGCAGTGCCATGAGAGGTCAACGAGTGTGCGTCCCACCGCAGTATGACCGTACCGCGTGACCCATGTGCCACCTCCAGGGTACGGGAGGCAGAAGCGGCATCGCAGGTCCTCTTGAAGACCGTTGTAGCACTAATTCTACATTTTGGTACTAGGGCATTTTAACTTCGTTGTTCCTGCCAGATACAAAGAGAAGATCCTGTGTTATTCAGTGCCCTCGTTACCTTTTTTGTGGGTTGTGGTGCTTGTCACTTCGCTGCCCCGCCGGTGCACACGACTGGGCACCCCACCTCGTGTGCCATCTGCAGGGCCTCTGCCCTCGGATCACTGGTTTCGGTTTCTGGAGTGGCAACATAAACAGTTGCTCCCAAAGGACTAGCCTGAACACTTAGGTGAATATCCCCTGCACCAGCATTCCACGGAAATTCTTTCCTAGCTCTCCCACGTCAACGAGGACGTCATAATAGCACGGCTCCGCTCGCGACACCGTATGACGTCATCGGAGCCATAAGAGAACCTCGTCGGCGTGCTGACGTCAGTTCCACCCATTTTTCCGTGCCACCGAGGCAAACAGGGGACCGAGACATTTTCACATGTATACATAGTATAATAAATATATATATATTCACTGAAAAAACCATAGGTTTCAGGCACGTTATAGTTAGAAATTAGCATTTAAAAAACCTTAGAAATTCACTGAAAAAACCATAGGTTTCAGGCGCGTTATAGTTAGAAATTAGCATTTAAAAACCTTAGAAATTCACTGAAAAAACCATAGGTTTCAGGGGCGTTATAGTTAGTTGGACACTTCACTCGTACAAAACCATAGAAATTCCCCCGTTATAGTTAGTTCAGCTAACTATAACTCGCGCGCCCGCAATGCACTGCTGATGACGTCACATATTACATCACTCATGACATGGTCAGTGACATCACTCATGACATCACTGATGACATCTCAAATGACATCACTGATGACATCACTGATGACATCATCCAGTGAATGTGTGTTTTTCTGAAAATTAAATATGTTTTATATATGTATATCTCAAGGTCGATGGAAGAATAAATGGGTATATAAGTGTCTAAATGGATGATTTTGTTTTGTAAAATTGATTGTATAACTGACTAAGTGTATCTTAGTGAATACATGGGTTAGTGAGTAATGTTTAAATATGAAAATATCTGTATCAGTCTCTCACTTTGTGTAGAAGTGGCTGCATGGGTTGGTGAGTAGCTACATGAGTGTCTATATGGGTTATTAGTTGGTTTTTGAGTATCAGTATGAGTGTCTGAGTGTCTGTATGGTTCGGTGGGGGTATTACTTAGTGCATAGATGCATGAATGAGTGACTCACTGTTTGTATGTGTTGAAGACAGCATGTGTGCAGGACTGTATAGGTGGATGAGTATGTGTATGGGTGTGTTAGTGAGTGAATGACTGTCTCAATAGTGTCTTTATGAGTAACTACATATGTTTTAAACTAGTATATGTGAGTATTGGTGTATATAAGTGAGTATATGTGAGAGTGAGAGATTGGAAGAGTTCCTGTACAAATAAGTAGGTGTTTCTATAAGTGATTGTTTAAGAGAGTAAGTATGTGTAAGTTTCTGTAGAAGTAAGTGTGGTAGTGTGTGTATAACTGTATATGCAAGTAAATGGATGTTTGATACTTTGTTTGCATGTGTGACTATGTGTGTGAGTAACTCTATGGATGAGTGGCGGTGTGTAACAGGATGTATAGGTGTATGAGTACATATGATGAGTGAGTACATGTATGAGTGACTGTATAGGGACTGTTGGTGAACGAGTGGATGTGTGTGTAGATCTTGGAATTACTGAATAGGTGTGTTGTAACTGGTATTGGTATGTCCATTGTTTTGAAAATGTTAGTTTGTATTTTTGAGTGTGTGTATCAAAGGTTATATTAGGGTGAGAGGAGGTCTGCCACTCTATCACAAGGATGATGTCATCAGTGATGTCATCAGTGATGTCATTTGAGATGTCATCAGTGATGTCATGAGTGATGTCACTGACCATGTCATGAGTGATGTAATATGTGACGTCATCAGCAGTGCATTGCGGGTGCATGAGTTATAGTTAGCTGAACTAACTATAACGGGGGAATTTCTATGGTTTTGTACGAGTGAAATGTCCAACTAACTATAACGCCCCTGAAACCTATGGTTTTTTCAGTGAATTTTATAAGGTTTTTTAAATGCTAATTTCTAACTATAACGTGCCTGAAACCTATGTTTTTTTCAGTGAATATATATATATGTATAATTTATACATATTTAAAAAATAGTTGTAATATTTTTTAAACATTAATTTTTATAACAACATATATATATATATATATTTACAAAAACTTCATTTTGTTTTGTATGCGAACCCATTTATTTATTTAAAAGTGTAAAATATAGTGACATTAATACTTTCTGTATACGTTAGGGGTAGTAGTAAAAGGATGACTAGAAGAGTAATGACTGGGTTATTGGATGAGTGCATGGGTAGTGCCTGAGAGAATGGATGAGCGCATGGGTAGTGCCTGAGAGAATAGATGAGTGCATGGGTAGTGCCTGGGAGAATGGATGAGTGCATGGGTAGTGCCTGAGTGCAAGAGTAGTGCCTGAGTGATTGCATGAGTGCATGGGTAGTGCTTGAGTGAATGGATTAGTGCAAGGGTAGTGCGTGGCTCATTCAGTGAGTACATGAGTAGTGCCTGGGTGATTGGATGAATCCATGGCTACTGTCTGGATGACTGTATAAGTCCATGCACAGTGCGTGAGTAAATGTATGAGTGCATGGGTAGTGCCTTAGTGAATAGTTCAGTACAGGGGAATTGCAGGGGTGATTGCATGCATGAGTGCATGGATAGAACCTTGGTGAATGAATGAGTGTATCGGTAGTTCCTGGGTGATTCAGTGAGTACATGAATAGTGTATATTTGGTTCCATGAGTGCATGGGTAGTTCCTGGGTAATTCAATGAGTGCATAGGTAGTGCCTGGGTGAATCGAGCAGTGCATGGGTAGTGCCTGAGTAAATGGTTGAGTGTATGGGTATTGCCTGGGTGATTGGTACAGTGCAAGAGTAGTGTTTGGGTGATTGAATGACTGCATTAGTAGTATCTGGATGATTGGATGGATGTATGCATAGTGCCTGAATGAATGAATTAGTACAAGGATAGTGTTTGAATGATTGGATGAATGCATGAATTGAGCCGTATACAGTAGATTCTATCCATTAAAACTTAGTCCTATTAGCTCTATAATATGTCTTAAAATACTTCTCAAATGAGAAGATACATCATACTTCAAAACTGTCAAATTGTCAAATATAATAAAAAGCACTTTCAATACCCACCTGTCCTGTATAAGGAGGAGAAACTAATATATACATCTTCTTGTACACAAATTTTGAAAACATGTGGTATGAAACAGACATATTCTAGCATGTGTAGGCTTCTACATGTATTCTGACATGTGTTGTGCATCTGATGACTCTAACTTCAAAACTATCTAGTTTATCATAGAAGTGTACAAATCTTATCAGTTCTACTAGAGTATTGAGTCACGGAAGCAGACATCTGTTATCTATGTATGCGTCTGAGAAGTCCTTGGATAGAGAGTTCTATACACACCTGTGCTGTATAATGAGAAGTAAATAACTTGCAACAAAAGCACTTTTATTGGTCTATGCACTTTTGTAAAAAAGTAAGTGTAATACTGCTCCTCAAAAATATGATGATACTTTTCAAATAGTCTAAAGGATGAACATTATTTATTTTAGAAACGAATAACATATAATTAAATTTTAAAATGTTTTCCTTGTTATCATGCATATTATATTATGTATTCTTACCTTTCAAGTAATTTAGATACATTACTCAGTAAAACAATTTTAGAGTAGTATTATCCTAAACAGCATAAAAACTGTTTTCAAAGTTCAACAGGAGCTACTATAAAGAAGAAAAGGAAAACTGTTATTTAATGATAATATATTACAGAAATTATAATTTTATATTTTTGAGAACACAACATAAATTTAGAATTACATAACATTCTCAGTTTCCCTTTTTCCCTTTTTTTCTGTTATCAGATTCCACTTAACTTCACCATACACAGTGATTTCAATGTAGTATCATCATTGAACAACCGGGAAAATCTAATTGATTGTAGAAAAAAACAAAAATGAGTTTAGATTATCGTTATCAATATGTGTACCTATGCACTTTCCTATCTAAACTTTGTTAATTACTACCTTCATATACATAAACTCTATTTTTTCTCTCAAATACATTTGTCAAAATGTACACTCTCATTTACATCTGATACAATATAGACAACAAATATATAAACTATTTGCTTTTAAACACAATTTTCCAAATGTAATATCAAATAGCGCAAATAATAATCAAAACACTAATTATAAATACTAATAGTTTGCAGTGCTGCCTACTTTCTGTTGACATCTTCCCCAATAGGCCGAATAATGTACTCAAAACTTTGGCTGCAGAAATAACATATAAGAATTTCGTATTTCATAAGGTAATCTAGGTTTAAATTCCAAGTGGGCATCCTTGCAAAGCGTCCATCCTTTGTTACACTTTAAATAAACAGTATAGTGTCCAGATGTTGCAGTAAGTCATTCATGAAAAACAATAGCTACTGTTGTATAAGTTCTTCCTGAAATAGATATTTGACTTGCTTTAAAATTTGTAATTTTTGTTTCCAATTTTCTTCCATTTGCTCTACATCGCTGTAACATTAAAATGAGATATTTTCCAAATCTTTCTATATGTAATGTAGACAACATCTCTGATCTACAATGTGAGCATCTCATATCCTGATTTGTTGTTTTTGTCAATTTGTTAAAAGGTATTGATTCGCAGTCTGGTATTTTCAAGTATAGAAATCGTTCTGTTTGTATTTCAGTGGTAGAAGTACATGAACACTCTTCACACTTATAGTTCCACTTGTAACTTATTCCAAATAAGTTTTCAATGTGTATTCCTTCATGTTCCAATACTCCAAGCATAAGCATTAGAATTTCTTGTGCATCTTGTGGTATGTTGAGAGTAAATGTCAATGAACCAGTACATATATCTAAAAGATGCCGAATGACAGAAGCAGTATGCATTTTACTTCTGTCACTTATCAACTGTTGAAATATATGATGTAGTAAAGAACAGAATCTTTTTTCACGATTTCCTATGATTTCATGATGAAGATCTGAAAGATAAAACACAACAGTCAGAATCACATTAGCATAACAGTTAATACCTGAACTGTTTTCCAACTGGTATGCTACAATGTCATCAACACTTTCCATTTTCTTTACACTTTCAACTTTCTCTTCAGTTGTTTTCCTTTTTTGAACCTCAGTTGCATCTTTGACATATTTCTGTTTCGGACATACAACACGTTTCTCCTAAATGGGATAATCACCTAAATTAGGAGCACAAAGTCTCCTTAAACGATTATACTCTCTTACACAATTTGCATCCGCACTAACCTTTTTCTCATCAAAATCTATCAAATACAAACCAGACAATGTTCTTACTCGAGACAATGCAACGTATGCCATTCCCTCTTTGAACAATGTCCTTCCATTATTTATAAAAGCTGTGTCTATACTTAAACCTTGTGATTTATGAACACTTACTTGCATATGATAGAGACAGAGGAAACTGTTGTCTGCGAGCATATGTCTTTTACCAGCAAAACACGTACAACACAACGCCCAATCTGTCTTACCTCATCAATCTGATCAAATTGTATAATCAAAAATTCTATTCCATCTCTCTTTTTGAAAATTTACAAAATTAAAAACTTTTCCCATTGCTCCATTTACTAACCCTTCTAGATTCAAATTAAGCCGCAAAATTACTCGACAGTTTTTACATATATGCAAAGTCTTTTCTAATCCTGCAGTTTCAGATACAGACTTTTCCAAAGAATCCAATTTAGCCTGTAGTTTCTCAGTAAGACCAATTGTCACTCCCTGGTGTTCAATTTTGTCAATAGCTTTAATTTCCATAATTTCTTGTTTTTCCAGTTTGAGAAGTTGTTGATTAAATGTAGAGCACTTTTTCAGTGTAGGCATTAGACAAACTATAGATTTGTTTTCTGCAAGCATATTGTACATTAGTTCAGCTGCTGTTTCTGCAGTTGTAAACATGTTCCTTAGTAGTCAACTTTCTAAGGTTTGTTTTCCATGTTCCGTCAAGACATGAATTCTTAGATCTTTAAGAATATTGCCTTAAACTTCATCACCTGCTTGTTGCATATTCTTAACAAGTTCTTTATATTAAAAGTTTTACCAAATATTAACATTTCCAATACTTCCCAAAGATTTTTCCTTTTTCATCATGGAGAAGAGTTTTAAAACAGGTTCTCCTTTTACAGGAGTAAGTTGTAGTAAATCTCCAAATACAATTAAATGTTTTCCTCCAAACAGACCATCGTAATCTGTTTTTAAAATGTGTTGCATTCTCAAGTGTACAAAGGCAAGCATTAAGTTTGAGACCACACTCACCTCATCAACAATTGAAGGTGTCATTTTCTTCTGTACTCTTGAGACTTCATAACAACCTTCCTCAGATAGCTTCTGATATTCCAATTTATTATCATGTTCAACAAGTAGCATAAGTAATCGATGTTTAGTAATGCCTTTAATGTTGTGCGCTGCTAATTCAGTTGGAGCTGTTACAACACAAGATAAAGGTGAATCTGTAGTTTTGTGTAGATAACTGGTCAAAACTTTAATTAAGAAACTTTTTCCTGTTACAGCTTGACTACTGATGTACAATAGAATAGGTTTAAATGTTGAACATTGGCATTCCTTTTTTTCATGGAGGAAACCATGTTGTATCTGTTGTTTGACTTGTAGATATATTTCTTTTTGTTCAATATTTAGTTGTTCCTCTAACTTTCCCAACTGAATAAGATCCTGTTGTACTTGTTGCATTGCAGTTTCTACCTCATTAATGGCTAACGTTGCTTCATTTTCAATAATTGGTTGTCCTAGTGCATCTTGATTCAGTGCACCAGAACTTTGACTGCCTTGTGAACTTTCTCTAGCTATTTCATCTGCAATAGTAGTTTCCTGTTCAATCTCATCATTTAACATTTGTAGAAAAGTTAGAAAAATTGTGCACTGAATGCTGTCTTTTGTTGCATTAAAAGAATCTTCATAGCAGTCAAAATCTCCAGGTAATTCTGTTTCACTACGCTAAGGCTTGAAAAGTTGCAGAAGTGCTAAATAGGAAAATTCTCTCTTATCTGGACTTTCAAAACGGAGTTTTCTGTGGTTAATAAGATTTCCTTTAGCATGTTTTACTAAACATCCGTCACATCCAATTACTGCATACTTCTCTTCTTTTATATTCTCTGGAACTTTCCTTTTAAACCTGTAATGTTGAAGTATTTCATACAGACATAGGTTTTCGAGATGTGGACTCCTTTTGGGATAGTATGTATCGAACATGTTAGTTTTAACAATATCCTTACTTTCTGGTTCATTCTGTGCTAAGTATTTGAGTTCTTGTAAAGATTTCAGTTTCGTGTGGAGGCAAGACCTAGACTAACCCAAATGATTCCTCTTAACTTTGAATATAAACTGGCGAAACTTAAGCGATCCGAGCATTCATAGGATCCAATCTCTCGATGAGAAAGCATTTTCAAGCTAAAGCTGTACAATTTCTTGCTAAGACTCTTCTCTGCTGAAATTTCTTCCCACATTTCTTTCATCTCTGTCTTTTCAGATGTGGTTATATATGATGTAACATAGCGAGCAACAGCAATTGAATTATCTGCAACATATTGAATATCCATGTTTGCCTTCCACATTTTCAAAATAACTGGATTGTAGTCATTAATGTACATTGAAACTTCTGTTCTTTTTAAGTTGTATATATTCTTGGGAGATTTTCGAGTTATTGTATGTCTTACTGCTGACAAAAAACTATTTATTCTTCCTTTAGAAATTATAGGACGTGGGAATCCAAAACGACATTTTGTATAAAATGTTCCTTTACATTTGTATTTTCGTCTGCAGTCTTTCCCACATCGATGACTTTGAAAGCGTAAAACTTGTTGTCTCAGGCTCTTTTCTCCACTATCTCTTAGAATGGCACATGTAACATACTGTTTGATGAAAGACAAAACAGTTTCATCACTATCTGTTCCAAATTTCGGTGCATTCTTTATCCATAATAGCATGTGTATATGAGGAGCACCTCTGGCTTGGTACTCTTTTCTCAAAAAGAAATCTGTTACCTCCCCAAAAGGTGGAATGTTTATATTGCAGATAAATGACATCATAGCTTGAAACCTATGATTAAAATACCTGCAAACATTTACAGGATCCAAGGAACAGACTTCTCCAGGTGTCTTGAATTCAATGTTTTTAACATTTGAATTTGCTTCTCGTAAAAATTCAAGTAAATCTTCTCATGCATATTCAGCACAGCTAGTGTTACAAACTATGTTGGTGTACCTAAGTTTCTTAACATATATTTAAGTTCACCATGATGACGATACCAATATCCATTGGTACCACGTTGACACGCCATCAAATTAATTAACTGAGAGTCCAAATTTTCATCTCTTTGTTGAACTTTGCCCATGAATTCTTTTGCAGAAACATGTTGAAGATGAACTCCTGTTTTTAATATATGGTTCACTGCATATGAAAGTGTAGACAGGCTATCCTTTAAATACTGCAATATTCTTGCACATCTCCCCGTACCCTAAGGCCATTTACATTCCACGAGAGAATTTTAATTATATTTTCTCGTTTCTCACCCATCCCCAATAAGAGCTGAAAGAAAAACACCCCGACTTAATAAAAGAGGCTTTAGAGGAACTTTTTTTTCTTTTTTCTCCTACTGCTCCACACCCTGTGCTCCCCCAGCCCACCCACCCCATGGAAAACCCTTCCCCTAACTCTACATGGCTTAAAGCCATATGTGTATCCCCTCAGAGGTGGTTTCTCGGCTACCGTTAGTTTTATGTCTGAGTGAGGTTAAGAACATTTTTTTTTTTTTTTACCCCATTAATTTTAACAGGCCTAAAGATTGAAATGATTACTCTTGCCAGGACATGATGATGTTTTAATTTTGATAAAATGCCCTCCATTTTAATTAAAAAATGTTCAAGGTTTCTGACCCCCTGATTGTAGATCCCCAATAAAATCATCAACCTTTGCACTAGAATGGAAGATGTGCATCTTATTATTAAACATCACCTTCAGGTAGGCCGGAAACCTTAACTGAACCGAGGCGCCCAGTCTCTTTAATGAATCCATCCTTTGCCCCAGCTCCCGATGCCTATTGGAAGTGACAATGGAGACGTCTGATTTAAACTCGTATTTAACTCCATCAACCACTATCGTTTTCATACTCAAGGCTTTGGACAGAATTTTCTCTTTTAACGTAAATGTTAAGAAATTAAGTAAACTTTTTCTGGGCTTAGACCTATTAGTGTTTAGTCTAAAAGGATCCCTATGGACCCGCTGAAGATCTTTCGCAATTTCTTCTTCTGAGTTTTCTATCTGTAGCTGCCTCTTAATCAATTTCACTACAAACTTTTTTATGTCTTTGCCTTCCCTACCCTCCAGCACTTTTAAGATCTTTAAATTATTCCTTCTCTGGAAATTTTCTAATCTTTCCACCCTGTCTTGCTGCTCCCTCTCCACTGATTTTAATTTATCTATTTCAGAGCAATTATCCAGTACCATTTCTCTGAGCTCTTTGACCTCCCCCTCCAACATTGTTGTTCTACTACTTAAATCATCCATCTTCCTCTCCAAAACTTTGCAAGCGTTCCTTATCTCCTTCTGATTTACCTCCGATGTTTCAAATCTATTTTTGATTTCGGCAGTCAAGGCTATTAGGAGGGCTCCAATAGACGGGTCCTCTTTCTCGGGCCACTTTAGATCTTGCTCGGGGCCCTTGGTAATGGGATCTGAGCTTTTTGACTCCACCGAATCCACTGAAGCTTGCCCCCCCTTATCTAAGGGTTGTTGCTCACTCCCACAGGCATCAGGGGAGAGTGAGGCTAGAATCTGATACCTATTTGATGACATATCCTTCCCCCAATCTATCCCGCCTTAAATCTCCAGACTTTCGGGAGCTTTCACCGCCTTCATACTACCCCTCTCCTGATGGCTATCTGCCCCTTCCATTTTGCTGCCAGCCAAAATTAAAGTTTTGAGTAAAACCTTAAAGATGGTTTTAAGGGATGGAGTAACTTTTAACCCTCTGCTCAGATGTATTTTTCTTTACCGCTATTTTCTTTGACTTTGCTTTAGTCTGAAAGACTGAAGAGTCCTTCACAGAACTGTGTAATTTAACGGAAATTTTTACAGGGTACCTTAAATCGCTATCATCCTCCTTATCCTCCTCCTTATCTTCCTTTGAAGCAAGTTCCCAGGGGGTTAAAGACTCTAAAACCAGCCGGTTATTTTTGTCTCTCTCCAAACACCTCAGTGCATATCTAGAGATCCCTTCTTTTTGAATGCTCCCACTCGCCACCTTCCTCCTACCTTTAATTGGGTTTTATCTTAAACGATCCGCTGACCCGAGTCCTCCCTTCTCCTCTTGTTCCAGGCAAGGAGCGCGAGTCAGTCTGCTTTCGGGCTCAGTCTTAGCCACCTCTGACTTCCCGGTCTCGAAGACTGCACCGCAACTTCCTCGACCTCCTTTCCCCCGGAAGGGAATCCTCGCGGCTGCACCTCTGCCCCTGCGGAGCTCCAAGGCCGCCCTGTTCCACGACTGCTCCATTGCCGTCTTGCTGTCTTTCACCACACCAAGCATCAAAAACGGTAAGCACACTGTCTGAGGCTTTCCTTACAGAGACCAAATACTCCGAATCCTGGCAAAAGAATATAACCGCTTTCACAGAGGTTTTACAAACTGAAAGGATGTATCTCCCCACTCATAATCTGCATTTCGCTCCTCCGCCCTGAGGGCTCTCCCGCGACCTGCTACTCGCCGGCCGCCATGTTTTCTAGTATGCCAGTTTCCTGGAAGGACGCCACTATCTCGTTAATTCTGAAGCCTGGAAAGTGCCCAAAAAATTGCGATTCCTATCGGCCAATATCATTTTTAAATTGCGATTATAAGATCTACACTAAAATCTTGGCCGATAGGTTAAATGGGTTTATGGCAGAGTTGGTGCATGAAGACCAAAAAGGTTTTATACGTGGAAGATCTCTAAAGGAGCTGACTCACGCACTAATCGGTTCAATAGACCTGGCATCCTCCTACGAACTCCCGCTCGCGGTAGTGGCACTGGATGCCACAAAGGCATTCGACCGCGTAAACTGGGCTTACCTACAAGCTGTGGTAAAAATTTTAAATCTCGGGCCAAATTTTTGTAGGGCCCTGGCGGGTTTCTATGCGACTCCAGAAGCTAGAGTTTTGGTCAACTGCTCACTGACTGACCCTGTACGCATTTTTAGGGGCACGAGACAGGGCTGCCCTTTATCACCGCTCTTATTTAATCTCTATATTGAGCCTCTGGCTAGGAAAATTAGGGCGGATCCTGACATTGTACCTTTCCAATATGACGGTTGGAGTAAGAAACTGGGTCTATATGCCGATGATATCCTCATTTACACTACTAATTTGCAAGATACCTTGACGCGTATTATGACTCTGACGGCAGACTTCGGAAAGATCTCGGGTTATGACATCAACAGGGGTAAAACGGAGATTATGTCCTGGAATCTAGATGTAGGAGGTGATGCCAGCAGAGGGGAAATGAGATATTTGGGAGTCATGATATCACAGGATGTTAACAAAATAACTAGAGTTAACTATGAGAAAGTTAAGAAAGAGGTACTTGGACTCCTAAAAATTTGGTCTCACCTTCAGCTCTGTTTAGTGGGCCGTGTTAATCTAGTGAAAATGATAATCCTCCCAAAGCTCACCTTTCTTTTCGACTCTATTCCCCTGCCTTTCGAGAATGTATGGCTTAAGAAGATGCAAAGTCATATCAGCACCTTCATTTGGGCAAGTAAAGGCCCAAGGATAGCATGGAAGAAATTGAGAAGGAGGGTGGAAAAAGGAGGTCTAGCGCTGCCAGATTTGTTGTTCTGCTCATGGGCCTTTTATTGAAAAATGGGAGAATGTTGTTCAACACACCAAGATCATCTGAGTTTGGAGGCCTGTTGGCTACAATGTTGAGCCTGGAGGCAGGGGCTAATCAAGGCTTTCTGTTCAAATACGCAGACCCCAAGTATTTAAAAAAGTTAGACTAAAGATCTTGAGGGGACTGGCTGAGACCTGGTACAAGATTAGAAAAGTTCTAAAAATTCCATACCATAGCCTATTGGCTCCAATCTGGGACTCACCTAGCTCCCAGGAATGGACAAAAGATGCACTTGCAGCGCCATTATTAAGGGCAGGTTTTACACGCTGGGAGCATATAATTCAAGATGGTCATTTGATTACCTGGGAAATGTGTAAACAACGAACAGACCATAAAATATCCAGATTCAAATACCTTCAGATGCGGAGTTGGTACCAAGCCCCGGAAACAATAACAGGGGATCAAAATGAGCTTGAAGATCGACTAATGCAAGAGACAGTAGCTAAAAAGGAGTTGGCCGTCTTCTACTGGCTGATGGTTGAACTGGAGGATGGAGCTTTTATCCTGCCAACGGAACTGTGGGGAAGATGCTTGCCGGAGGCATCGCTGGAACATCAATGGCAAGTATCTATGTCCATGTTATTTAAACTAGTTAAACCTGCATACCTGAGAAGAAATCATCTTTTCTCCGTTCACAGAGCCTATTGGTCCCCTCAGAGGTTATCAAAGTTTGGGAGAGGAGGTGAAGTAGCCTGCCCGAAGTGCGGCAGTATGAGAGAGGATGATGTACATATGTTTGTGGACTGTCCAGAGATCCAGTCATTCTGGAAAGGGCCCTGTCCACCATGCTAGAAATTAATATCAAGGTAAGCGTCATGCTTGTTATTTTCGGATGTGTGGATCCCATGGTAGAAACTACTCGGAACCAGGCACGGTGTGTTATTGGCTCGTAGGGAAATATGTAAACAATGGGTGGCGGTGGCTCCTCCTAGTTTTAATGATTGGATCCGTTCTGTAAAGCATATTGCTAGACTGGATATGTTGGGATGCAGGAATCACGACTTTTGGCTTGCCATGCTTAGTTGGTGTGAACAACAGGCTGAGTAAGAAAAAATTAGAGGTCCGATGATTAAGCCTTCTCTGCCTCGACTGGTACTTTTGTCTATTTTCCCCGCTCTTCTCCAGATAAATGGGAGCGGGTGGAAAGAGAAAATAAAGTAAACGGTAGAAGAGGGTGGTCAATCCAAGGGCCGCAAAGTTTGAAACCACCCAAAAATCTTTTCCCTTTTCTTCCAGTGCATAAGGGCAGGACGCTCTGTCCAATTGTGCAAGTGGAATGGTGTTTTTAAGAAGCAAAGAAAAAAGAAAAAAAAAAGTGTAGACAGATCACTTTCAAACAGAAGATGAAATATATATGGAATACACTGTTGAAATCTTGGATCTTCAGAGTACAATCTTGTTGAGCGGTGTTCTGAAGCTGGAATCCGTGCAACTTGCTCATCAAATTGTCCACCTTCTCCAGTGGGGAATAGCTGTGGAAAACAACGAGCTTCTAAACTTTTTTTCCATACACTTATGGGAGTTCCCTTTGCTTCCTTCATTTGAAATAATTCAATACTGTTTCCTATGATTTCTTTTGAATGTAGAGGATGTGTAGTATAATGTTCATAAATCTCTTCAGTCCTGGACTTGTCCACATTTTCTATTTGGACAGTTGATATTAATGTTAATGATTCATGTCCTAAGCATATTAATTCTTCATCGACATTTACATTCTTATAAAAAATATTATTCTGTTCGAGGTACAATGTAGCCTTCTGAAGTTTAGTAACATCTACAAACTCTTGCCAGATTTTTTAACTCTTTGTTGGTACCCTATTTACTAGAATAACTACTGGCTCATTTTTCTCCCTGTCTACACCATCAGTTTCAATGTTTTTCTTAAAATCTAAAGGTAAGTATAAAACTCTTCCTTTCAGACCTTTATGTAAATCTGTTGCTGGCAGCTTACCTGTTTTAGGCTCCATACGAACTGTGGCCTGAAATGGGTGTACAGATTGAACAAGAATAGACTCATATGTATTTAAATCTGCCAGTTCCTGAGGAATAGCTACCAACTCTAAGTTGGTATGTACTGCTCTAGCTGGCATTTTGTTTTCTTCTAATTTGTTGTAACAGTATCTACAAATAACTTGATCAGTAGCCAACTCAAACTGACCTTCTACCAACAAATAAGCACCATATTGTTGCCACTTATCATTGTTTTCCTTTTCACTTTTTAAATATAAATCAACATTCCTAGTTTGAGTTCTATAGTGAGTATGTTGACAACAAATACAAACATACTTTGGTTTTCAGATGAAACTGTCTTAAACTTTGTAATTTCTTCTGCAAACTGATCAATACTAATCCCTTTCCCCTGTACTTCAACACCTACACTTATCAAACTCTCACTATCCCTACACTCCTCTTGTGAACCAAAGAAACAAAACTGTATATCATCACAAACTTTTAGTACATCTGACACTGAACCATACAAAAGAGCTGTATTCATTTCACTTAAACATAATGCAGGAGTTTTTACATAGTAGAATCTCCTTACTAACTTCTGCATTTCAAAGTTGTGTACAGCTAACATTCTTAAATGATGAAAAGTACTTTGGCATACTTTTCTTGAAAGACAAGCCAGAGAATGACCTTGCCTCTTAGTATATACTCTTATTTTACATGGATTTACTTCTTGTAACATCTGACATCTGACACTGAACCATACAAAAGAGCTGTATTCATTTCACTTAAACATAATGCAGGAGTTTTTACATAGTAGAATCTCCTTACTAACTTCTGCATTTCAAAGTTGTGTACAGCTAACATTCTTAAATGAAGTACTTTGGCATACTTTTCTTGAAAGACAAGCCAGAGAATGACCTTGCCTCTTAGTTTATACTCTTATTTTACATGGATTTACTTCTTGTAACACCTTAATCTTCTGTTTAACACTTTTTTACATATTCTCATAAAAAAATTCGTAATATGTCAATAGATTCCTGTCAAATACTGCAAATACTGCTACAATTCCACTTATATACAGGGGCTTGTGTACACTTCCCTTCAACTTCTTCAGCTATTACTTCTTCCACATTCCTAGGAACCATTTTTTCTTTTGGAATGGGAGAACGATCTTTCACCTCAACACATCGACCGCTGGTATCAACTACATGGACTAATGTGTTCTCTTGAAAATAGCTTACTTCATTAAAGAAAGGCTCAGTACTGGAAGTGTGCTTCTATTCACCAGTAAAAGTTTTACAAAAGTTACTTCTATTAACCCGTCTTTTTCTTTTGCTTTTCTCTTTCATAAACACCATTGTTTTATCCAATGTTCTCATTTTCTTCAATGTTAACATAAATAATTTTCTTTTCAATTCAAAAGCACTATCAACTACAATATGTTGCATTTTCTTATACGCTACTGATCTTCTTTTATATTTTTTGCAATCTTTTAATACATTTTGAATTACTCTACTTCTAAACATTTTTATACATATCTCCTTATATTGTTTTTGCTTTCTTATAGTATGTGTTGTTTTCCCATAAACTAATGTTTTCTTACCGTTTCAATTCTTCTTTTCCTTCTGGTTTGTTGAAAAACATTTCTTTTTGCTGTTATTATTATTATTGACTTTTAAAAAAATCTTTCTACAACTGTTTTAAGAAGCTGTTTAGTGCTCTTACCAGAAGAGATTTTTTCCTGAGTAACATTTTGGTCTTTTTCTATTGTACTCTTTTTACTTTTCATTAAGTAGTACTGTTTTCTGTGTTCTCTTCTCTTTTCATGTTTTCGTCTAGCTTCAATTTGTGATCCAAATCAAATAAATTTCTAAAAAACAAAGAACAGTTTCAAAAGTTTGTTACATCAACTAACAATTTTAAATACATTACATATCAATATTCATAATAACCACTAAGCAATTACTTACAACTACATTGCTATTCTCTTCATAACAAATAAAGAAAGTGAAGTGCAGAAATAAGCAAGACAACTGCAGAAACAGGAAGAAAGGTGCTGAAAGAGAAAGAAAGGTGGAGAAAGAAAAAGAAAGGTGCAAAAAGAGTCAAAAGAAGTGCACAAAGAAGCAACACAGGTATAGAAAGAAGAGAGGCGGTGCAGAAACATGCAAAAGAGCTACAGAAAGAGGCAAGAGAGGTGTAGAAAGAGGCAAAGAGGTACAGTAAAAGGCAAAGAGGTGCAGAAAAGGACAAGAGACGTGCAGAAAGAAGCAAGAGAGGTGTAGAAATTGGCAAAAGAGGTGCAGAAAGAGGAAAGAGAGGTACAGAAAAAGACAAGAGATGTGCAGAAAGAAGCAAGAGAACTGCAGAAGGAGGCAAGAGAGGTGTAGAAAGAGACAAGAGAAGTCCAGAAAGAGGCAAGAGAGGTGCAAAAAGAGTCAAGAGGAGTGCAGAAACAGGGAAGAGAAATGCAGAAAGAGGCACGAGGGGTACAGAAAGAAGCAACAGAAGTGCAGAAATAAGCAACAGAGGTGCAGAAAGAGGCAAGAGGAGTACAGAAAGAGGCAAGACAGGTACATAAAGAAGCAAGAGGGGTGAAGAAACAGACAAAAGAAGTGCAGAAAGAGTCAAGAGAGGTGCAGAAAGTGGCAAGAGACGTACAGAAAGAGGCAAGAGGATTACAGAAAGAGGCAAGACAGGCGCAAAAACAGGCAACAGAGATGCACAAAGACCGAAGAAGGGTGCAAAAAAAGAAGGAATAGAGCATAAAAAAGCACCAGAGGTGCAGAAAAAGGCAAGAGAGGTGCAGAAAGAGGCAAAGAGGTGCAGTAAAAAGCAAGAGTGGTGCAGAAAGAGGCAAGAGGGGTACAGAAAGAGGCAAGATAGGTGCACAAACAGGCAACAGAGATGCACAAAGAGTGAAGAAGGGTGCAAAAAGAAGGAAGAGGAGTGCAGAAAGAAGCAACAAAGGTGCAGAAAAAGGCAAGAGAAGTGCAGAAAGAGGCAAAGACGTGCAGTAAAAGACAAGAGAGGTGCAGAAAGGTAAGGGAGGTTCAGAAAGAGACAAGAGAGGTACAGAAAGATGCAAGAGGGGTGCAGAAAGAGGTAAGGGAGGTGCAGAAAGAGACAACAGAAGTGCAAAGAGAGGCAAGAGAGGTGCAGAAAGTAGCAAGAGAGGTACAGAAAGACACAAGAGAAGTCCAGAAAGTGACAAGAGAGGTACAGAAAGAGGGAAGAGTGGTACAGAAAGAGGGAAGAGTGGTACAGAAAGAGGGATGAGAGGTGCACAAACAGGCAACAGAGATGCACAAAGAGTGAAGAGGGTACAAAAAGAGGGACAAGGAGTGCAGAAGGAAGCAACAAAATTGTAGAAAAAGGCAAGATAAGTGCAGAAAGAGGCAAAGACATCCATTAAAACCAAGAGAGGTGCAAAAAGGGACAAGACACATGCAGAAAGAAGCAAGAAATGTGCATAAATTGGAAAAAGAGGTGCAGAAAGAGGTAAGGGAGGTGTAGAAAGAGACAAGAGAGATGCAGAAAGAGGCAAGAGAGTTGCATAAAGAAGCAAGAGAGGTACAGAAACAGACAAAAGAAGTGCAGAAAATGGCAAGAGGGGTGGAAAAAGTGGCAAGAGACATACAGAAAGATACAAGAGAAGTCCAGAAAGTAGCAAGAGAGGTGCAGAAAGAGGCAAGAAGGGTACAGAAAGAGGCAAGACAGGTGCAAAAACAGGCAACAGAGATGCACAAAGAGTGAAGAAGGGTGCAAAAAGAAGGAAGAGGAGTGCAGAAAGAAGCGACAAAGGTGCAGAAAAAGGCAAGAGAAGTGCAGAAAGAGGCAACGATGTGCAGTAAAAGACAAGAGAGGTACAAAAAGGGACAAGACACATGCAGAAAATAGCGACAGGTGCATAAAAAGGCAAGAGAAGTGCAGAAAGAGGCAAAGAGTTGCAGTAAAAGACAAGAGAGGTGCAGAAAGAGTTAAGGGAGTTGCAGAAAGAGACAAGACAAGTACAGGAAGAACCAAGAGGACTCCAGAAATATAAAGCACCAACCCTTCCCATGTCACTGTTGTAAGTCACAGCACATTCCTGAAAGCATGCATGCATGTGTCTATCCCTTTTGCTTGTGGAATCATACACAAAAGAAACAAGTTGTACACCTGTGTTTCAGACATCTAGCATCTTTAGATGCATAACATGTGTGAGAATACATCTACAATTAGACACATCCCTCAGTCACAAGAACACGCAGACCTTTAAACTTGAAAGACTGCACTTCCCATTTCAAACAGACTCCTAAAATTATACTGCCTACTTCAAGTGTACCTTTTGAGAGACTCATACAAAGTACCCTAATCACTAATTCCTCTACCAACATGCCTTAAAGCTCACCTTTCTTTTCCACCTTCATTTTTCACCAACTGCTCAGAATGTTAGATCTATCAAATTTAAAACAGTAATCCTTCTCATGTCACTGTTGTAAGTCTAACCATATTCCTGAAAGCATGCACGCATGTGTCTGTGGCTTTTGCTAGGGGCGTCATACATAAAAGAAAACATACAAATAGTTGTACACCTGTGTTTCAAACGTCCAGCATATTCAGATACATAACACGTGAGAATACATGTACAAATACACACATACCTCAGTCCCAAGAGCACAGAGGCCTTTCAACTTAACTTAGTGCACTTCCTATATCAAACAGAGACCTACATTTATACACCCTACTTCAAGTACACCTTTCCACAGACTCATACAAAAGAGCCTAATCAGTAATCCCTCTACTAACATCTTTTAAACCTCACTTTTCTGCTGCACCTTCATTTTTCACTGACTGCTCAGAATGTTAGACCTACCAAATTGCAAACAGCAATCTTCCCATGTTACTGTTGTAAGTCTCGCCATATTCCTGAAAGCATGCATGCATGTCTCTGTGCCTTTTGCTAGTGGCATCATACATAAAAGAAACACACAAATAGTTCTAAACCTGTGTTTCAAGCTTCTATTATATTCAGATGCAAAACACATGTGAGAATACATGTACAAGTAGAGACATACCTGAGTCACAAGACCATGTAGAGCTTTAAACTTGATAGACTGCACTTCCCGTTTTTAGCACACACCTAAATCTATATGGCGTACTTCAAGTGTACCTTTCAAGAGACTCATACAAAGTACCCTAATCACAAAGACAAGAGGGGTGCAGAAAAAGGCAAGAGGGGTGCAGAAAGAGGCAAAGAGTTGCAGTAAAAGACAAGAGAGGTGCAGAAAGAGTTAAGGGAGTTGCAGAAAGAGACAAGACAAGTACAGGAAGAACCAAGAGGACTCCAGAAATATAAAGCACCAATCCTTCCCATGTCACTGTTGTAAGTCACAGCACATTCCTGAAAGCATGCATGCATGTGTCTATCCCTTTTGCTTGTGGAATCATACACAAAGAAACAAGTTGTACACCTGTGTTTCAGACATCTAGCATCTTTAGATGCATAACATGTGTGAGAATACATCTACAATTAGACACATCCCTCAGTCACAAAAACACGCAGACCTTTAAACTTGAAAGACTGCACTTCCCATTTCAAACAGACTCCTAAATTTATACTGCCTACTTCAAGTGTACCTTTCGAGAGACTCATACAAAGTACCCTAATCACTAATTCCTCTACCAACATGCCTTAAAGCTCACCTTTCTTTTCCACCTTCATTTTTCACCAACTGCTCAGAATGTTAGATCTATCAAATTTAAAACAGTAATCCTTCTCATGTCACTGTTGTAAGTCTAACCATATTCCTGAAAGAATGCACGCATGTGTCTGTGGCTTTTGCTAGGGCGTCATACATAAAAGAAAACATACAAATAGTTGTACACCTGTGTTTCAAACGTCCAGCATATTCAGATGCATAACACGTGAGAATACATGTACAAATACACACATACCTCAGTCACAAGAGCACAGAGGCCTTTCAACTTAACTCAGTGCACTTCCTATATCAAACAGAGACCTACATTTATACACCCTACTTCAAGTACACCTTTCCACAGACTCATACAAAAGAGCCTAATCAGTAATCCCTCTACTAACATCTTTTAAACCTCACTTTTCTGCTGCACCTTCATTTTTCACTGACTGCTCAGAATGTTAGACCTACCAAATTGCAAACAGCAATCTTCCCATGTTACTGTTGTAAGTCTCGCCATATTCCTGAAAGCATGCATGCATGTGTCTGTGCCTTTTGCTAGTGGCATCATACATAAAAGAAACACACAAATAGTTCTAAACCTGTGTTTCAAGCTTCTATTATATTCAGATGCAAAACACATGTGAGAATACATGTACAAGTAGAGACATACCTGAGTCACAAGACCATGTAGAGCTTTAAACTTGATAGACTGCACTTCCCGTTTTTAGCACACACCTAAATCTATATGGCGTACTTCAAGTGTACCTTTCAAGAGACTCATACAAAGTACCCTAATCACAAAGACAAGAGGGGTGCACAAAAGGCAAGAGGGGTGCAGAAAAAGCAAGAGAAATGCAGAAAGAACCAACAGAGGTGCAAAAAGAGACAAGAGAAGTGCAGAAAGAGGCAAGAAAGGTGCAGAAAGAGGGAAGAGAGGTGCAGAAAGAGGGAAGAAGGGTGCAGGAAGAGGCAACAGAAGTACAGAAAGCAGCAAGTGAGCTTCAGATAGAACCATCTCAGGTGCACAAAGAACTAAGAGAGGTGCAGAAAGAGGCAAGAGAGGTACAGAAAGAAGCAAAGAAGTGTACAAAGAGACAAAAAGTGCAGAAAGAGGCAAGAAAACTGCAGAAAGTGGCAAGATAGGTGCAGAAAGAGCTAAGAGAGGTGCATAGAGGGGCAAGAGAGGTGCAGAAGGAGCCAAGAGAGAGGTACAGAAACGGACAAAGAAGGACCAAAAGAGGCAAAGAGAGTTGCAGAAAGTGGCAAGAGACGTACTGAAAGACACAAGAGAAGTCAAGAAAGTGGCAAGAGAGGTGCAGGAAGAGGAAGAGGGGTACAGAAAAAGGCAAGAGAGGTACACAAACAAGCAACAGAGATGCACAAAGAATGAAGAAGGGTGCAAAAAGAGGGAAGAGAAGTGCATAAACAAGCAACAGATGTGCAGAAAAAGGCAAAAGAGCTGCAAAAAGAGGCAAAAAGCTACAGTAAAAGACAAGAGAGGTGTAGAAAGAGATAAGGGAGGTGCAGAAAGAGTCAAGAGAAGTGCAAAAAGAGGCAAGAGAGGTACAGAAAGTAGCAAGAGAGGTACAGACAGATACAAGAAAAAATCAGAAAGTGGCAAGAGAGGTGCAGAAAGAGGCAAGAGGGGTACAGAAAGAGGCAAGAGAGGTGCACAAACAGGCAACAGAGATGCACAAAGAGTGAAGAAGGGTACAAAAAGAGCGAAGAGGAGTGCAGAAAGAAGCAACAGAGGTGCAGGAAAAGGCAAGAGAAGTGTAGAAAGAGGCAAAGACGTCCAGTAAAAGACAAGAGAGGTGGAAAAAGGAACAAGACACATGCAGAAAGAAGCAAGAGAGGTACAGAAATTGGCAAAAGACATGCAGAAAGAGGTAAGGGAGGTGCAGAAAGAGACAAGAGAATGCAGAAAGAGCCAAAAGAGGTATATAAAGACGCAAGTGGGGTGCAGAAACAGTCAAAAGAAGTATAGAAAGAGGCAAGAGAGGTACAGAAAGAACCAAGAGGAGTACAGAAAGAGGCAAGACAGGTGCACAAACAGGCAACAAAGATGCGCAAATAGTGAAGAAGGGTGCAAAAAGAGGGAAGAGGAGTGCAGAAAAATGCAACCGAGGTGCAGAAAAAGGCAAGAGAGGTACAGAAAGAGGCAAAGAAGCGCAGTAAAAGACAAGAGAAGTGCAGAAAGAGGTAAGGGAGGTGCAGAAAGAGACAAGAGAATTGTACAAAGAAGCAAGAGGGGTGCAAGAGGGATGCAGAAAGACTCAAGAGAGGTACACAAACAGGCAACAGAGGTGCACAGAGAGGGAACAAGAGTCCAGAAAGAAGTAAGAGGAGTGCAGAAAGAAGCAGCAGAGGTGCAGAAAGAGCCAACAGGACTGCACAAAAAAGTAACGGAGGAGCACAAAGAGACAAGACAAGTACAGAAAGAACCAAGAGAACTCCAAAAATGTAAAGCACCAACCCTTCCCATGTCACTGTTGTAAGTCACAGCACATTCCTGCAAGCATGCATGCATGTGTCTATCCCTTTTGCTTGTGGAATCATACACAAAAGAAACAAGTTGTACACCTGTGTTTCAGACATCTAGCATCTTTAGATGCATAACATGTGTGAGAATACATCTACAATTAGACACATCCCTCAGTCACAAGAACACGCAGACCTTTAAACTTGAAAGACTGCACTTCCCATTTCAAACAGACTCCTACATTTATACCGCCTACTTCAAGTGTACCTTTCCAGAGACTCATACAAAGTACCCTAATCACTAATTCCTCTACCAACATGCCTTAAAGCTCACCTTTCTTTTCCACCTTCATTTTTCACCAACTGCTCAGAATGTTAGATCTATCAAATTTAAAACAGTAATCCTTCTCATGTCACTGTTGTAAGTCTAACCATATTCCTGAAAGCATGCACGCATGTGTCTGTGGCTTTTGCTAGTGGCGTCATACATAAAAGAAAACATACAAATAGTTGTACACCTGTGTTTCAAACGTCCAGCATATTCAGATGCATAACACGTGAGAATACATGTACAAATACACACATACCTCAGTCACAAGAGCACAGAGGCCTTTCAACTTAACTCAGTGCACTTCCTATATCAAACAGAGACCTACATTTATACACCCTACTTCAAGTACACCTTTCCACAGACTCATACAAAAGAGCCTAATCAGTAATCCCTCTACTAACATCTTTTAAACCTCACTTTTCTGCTGCACCTTCATTTTTCACTGACTGCTCAGAATGTTAGACCTACCAAATTGCAAACAGCAATCTTCCCATGTTACTGTTGCAAGTCTCGCCATATTCCTGAAAGCATGCATGCATGTGTCTGTGCCTTTTGCTAGTGGCATCATACATAAAAGAAACACACAAATAGTTCTAAACCTGTGTTTCAAGCTTCTATTATATTCAGATGCAAAACACATGTGAGAATACATGTACAAGTAGAGACATACCTCAGTCACAAGACCATGTAGAGC
The DNA here is from genome assembly GCA_963921515.1 of Calotriton arnoldi. NCBI lineage: Eukaryota > Metazoa > Chordata > Amphibia > Caudata > Salamandridae > Calotriton > Calotriton arnoldi. Next base: position 198,985 of record CAWUFW010013989.1, read on the forward strand.
TTTAAACCTGAAAGACTGCACTTCCCATTTCAAACAGACGCCTACATTTATACCGCCTACTTCAAGTGTACCTTTCAAGAGACTCATACAAAGTACCCTAATCACTAATTCCTCTACCAACATGTCTTAAAGCTCACCTTTCTTTTCTACCTTCATTTTTCACCAACTGCTCAGAATGTTAGATCTACCAAATTTAAAACAGCAATCCTTCTCATGTCACTGTTGTAAGTCTCACCATATTCCTGAAAGCATGCACGCATGTGTCTGTGGCTTTTGCTACGGGAAACGACCTTTACCACTACTCTTTAACAACGAGGGGCCTGAACCACGATCCCTCAACCACTACTGCATTTACAACTACCTAGTCTAAACAACGACCTGTCTAAACAACGACCTGTCTAAACAACGACCTGCATGAAGAGATTAGTTGTTTCTTTTGTTATAGTAAGTTGTCTGCCTGATTTGTTTTTTTCATGGAGTGTAACATTTTGTAAAAATAATTAACTGTTTTACATTTTCTAAGTTTATTTATGCAATCTTACTAATTAATGTATGTTGTTTAAATTTACCTTCTGAGACCAGTAGATGGCACTCTTGGATTGTTTATGACTGATATATATATATATATATATATATAGTGGCAAGTGTATCATGAGTATGAGTTTTTGGGTGGCAAGGGTATTTTTAGGGTTTATGGTGGGTGTAGGTTTTTGGGTGGCAAGGGCATTTTTTACATTTTGGGTGGGAATGGGTTTTGGGTGGCAAGGGTAATTTTAGGGTGGGTATGGGTTTTTGGGTGGCAAGTGTATTTTTAGGGTTAAGGGTGGGTATGGGTTTTTGGGTGGAAAGGGTAATTTGAGGGTTTAGGGTGGGCATGGTTTTTGGGTGGCAAGGGTAATTTTAGGATTTCGGGTGGGTATGGGTTTTTGGGATTGCAAGGGTATTTTTAGGGTTTAGGGTGGGTATGGGTTTTGGGGTGGGAAGGGGATTTTTAGGGTTTAGGGTGGGGGTGGGTTTTTGGGTGGCAAGGGTAATTTTAGGGTTTTGGGTGGGTATGGGTTTTTGGGTGGCAAGGGTAATTTTAGGGTGGGTATGGGTTTTGGGCGGCAAGTGTATTTTTAGGGTTAAGGGTGGGTAAGAGGTTTTGGGTAACAAGGGTAATTTTAGGGTGGGTGTGGGTTTTGGGTGGCAAGGGTAATTTTAGGGTTTACGGTAGGTATGGGTTTTTGGGATTGCAAGGGTATTTACAGGGTTTAGGGTGGGTGTGGGTGTTTGGGTGGAAAGGGAATTTTTAGGGTTCAGGGTGGGTATAGGTTTTTGGATGGAAAGGGAATTTTTAAGGTTTTGGGTGGGTGTAGGTTTTTGGGTGGAAAGGAAATTTATAACATTAAAAGTGAGTATAGGGGTGTGTGTGTATGTATATATACATACATACTATATATACATACATATATATATATATGTGTGTGTATATAGTGTTAATACTTATCAATATTAATTTTTACAACACATATGTCTTTAGCATGCATGCCTTTACCACGAAATTTAAGATTTTTACAGGTACATACAAACCCATTACATATATATATATATATTCACTGAAAAAACCATAGGTTTCAGACACGTTATAGTTAGAAATTAGCATTTAAAAAACCTTTGAAATTCACTGAAAAAACCATAGGTTTCAGGCACGTTATAGTTAGAAATTAGCATTTAAAAAACCTTAGAAATTCACTGAAAAAACCATAAGGTTTTAGGGACAGTTATAGTTAGTTGGACATTGCACTCGTACAAAACCCGTGAAATTCCCCGTTATAGTTAGTTCAGGTAACTATAACTCGCGCCCCGCAATGCACTGCTGATGACGTCACATATTACATCACTCATGACATGGTCAGTGACATCACTGATGACATCACTGATGACATCTCAAATGACATCACTGATGACATCACTGATGACATCATCCAGTGACTGTGTGTTTCTGTAAAGTTTAAATATGTTTAATATATATAGGGAAAGGCGTATTGAAGAATGAGTGGGTGTAGAAGCGCCTGAATGGATGATTTAGTAGGTGCGTGACTGAGTCTATAAGTGAGTGATTAAACGTATCTTACTGGATGCATGGGTGAGTGACTAAACTGTGTGAATGTCTGTATCCGTCTGTCTGTTGTTGTGTAAGCAACTGCATGGGTTTCTGACTAGCTAAATGAGTGTCTATATGGGTTATGGATTGGTTCTCTGAGTATCTGTATGGGTGCCTCAGTGTTTGTGTGGGTGGGGTGTGTGTGACTCTGTGCATAGATGTGTGAGTGGGTGATTCACTGGGTGCATGGTTTCAAGAGTGCGTCTGTGATGGACTGTATGGGTGGGTGAGTGTGTGTATGGGTGTGTTAGTGATTGAATGTATATCTCAGTGGTACATGTGTGAGTAACTACATATGTGAAAGGCAGTATATATGTGTGTTGGAGTATATAAATGGCTATAAGTGAGAGTGTGTGATTGTGAGAGTGGCTATATGGATGAGTGTGTACTTGCATCAGTGATTGCATAGGAGCATAAGAATGTGCTAGTATTTGTATGAGTAAGTGAGCTGGTGTGTGTATAACTGTATAGGTGAGTAAATTGGAGTGTGATTAATTATTTGCATGACTGACTAGGTGTGTGAGTACCTCTATGGATGAGTTGCGTTGTGTGAGTGTTTATATAGGTGTATGAGTGCATATGATAGTCCTGTACTGAGTGACTGTAAGAATGAGTGACTGTACGGGTGAGTGAGTAGATGTGTGTGTGTAGACCTAAGAATCAGTGAGTGGGTATGTACTTATTGGTATTGGAGTGTGTATGGTTTTGAGAATGGCAGTCTGTAATGTAGAGTGGGTGTATCAAAACTTATATTAGGTGTGAGAAGATGCATTAAATTCTCACATGGATGATGTCATCAGTGATGTCATTTGAGATGTCATCAGTGATGTCATCAGTGATGTCACTGACCATGTCATGAGTGATGTAATATGTGACGTCATCAGCAGTGCATTGCGGGGGCGCGAGTTATAGATACCTGAACTAACTATAACGGGGGAATTTCACGGGTTTTGTACGAGTGCAATGTCCAACTAACTATAACTGTCCCTAAAACCTTATGGTTTTTTCAGTGAATTTCTAAGGTTTTTTAAATGCTAATTTCTAACTATAACGTGCCTGAAACCTATGGTTTTTTCAGTGAATTTCAAAGGTTTTTTAAATGCTAATTTCTAACTATAACGTGTCTGAAACCTATGGTTTTTTCAGTGAATTTCAAAGGTTTTTTAAATGACAATTTTTAAATGTATTAATTGTTATATTTATTTTTTTCATACTGATTTACTACATTTTTAGAAACAATTTTTTTTTACATATTTTATTTTTTAAATTACATTGTAATTACATTATACATTACAAAAAATACTTTCTCAGAATGAATTACTTTAGTTTAAATACTTTGCACATAGGCAATAGACTTTTAAGTACAGTAGTTACAGTTGTTGCAATGGGCAACACATTTTCAAACACAATGCAACATTCAGCTCAATGTGAATTTCTAGTTAAATGCAATTAGTTACTTTATGGATTACTTTTCTAACCACAGGACTGGATCCTAGATTCAGTCCTGGGACATCTCCTGTAAACAGTTGAGTAAAAGCGTTTTGGTTACAGTAGTGATTTTTAAGGAATATTATTGTATTTTAAAAGTTGACACTTAGAAACTTTTTCTCATAGAATCACCAATGTTATCCTATGGAAGGAAATTCACTTAGCAGGTAAAAACTGTTATCGTTACTTTTTCTTACTCAGTGTTGGATCCTGGATCCAGCACTGGTGCATCTCCTGTAAACAGTTGAAAGAATGCGTTTAAGTCATACAGGCGATTTTTAAGGAATATTTGTAGTTTGTGAAAATCGACACTTTGAAACTTTTCTGCTGAAAACCAGACAATGGATTCCTATGGAAGGAAATACAAGTTACTGGTAAGTACGGTTAGAATTACTTTTCAGGGTCAGTGCTGGGCTAAAAGATGCAGCACTGGGTTCTCTCCTGATAACAGGTGAGTAAATTGGAATTCGTACTTTGGTTGATTTTAGAGGAATATTATAAAGTTCCAAAACTCCACACTTAGAAGAATTTCCAAGTGAAACCAGTCAATGTTAGCCTATGAAGGAAATTCAAGTTACTGGTAAGTACGGTTAAAATTACTTTTGAGGATCAGTACTGGGCTGAAAGATGCAGCACTGAGGTCTCTCCTGATAACAGGTGAGTAAATCGGAATTCGTATTTCGGCTGATTTTAGAGGAATATTTTAAAGTTCCAAAACTCCACACTTAGAAGAATTTCCAAGTGAAACCAGTCAATGTTAGCCTATGAAGGAAATTCAAGTTACTGGTAAGTACGGTTAAAATTACTTTTGAGGATCAGTACTGGGCTGAAAGATGCAGCACTGAGGTCTCTCCTGATAACAGGTGAGTAAATCGGAATTCGTATTTCGGCTGATTTTAGAGGAATATTTTAAAGTTCCAAAACTCCACACTTAGAAGAATTTCCAAGTGAAACCAGTCAATGTTAGCCTATGGAAGGAAATTCAAGTTACTGGTAAGTACGGTTAAAATTACTTTTCAGGACCAGTACTGGGCTGAAAGATACAGCACTGAGGTCTCTCCTGATAACAGGTGAGTAAATCGGAATTCGTATTTCGGCTGATTTTAGAGGAATATTTGTATGTTTCAAAAATCAACACAGAAACTTTTCAGCAAAAAGCAGGCAATGATATCCTATGGAAGGAAATTCAAGTTACTGGTAAGTACGGTTAAAATTACTTTTCAGGATTAGTACTGGGCTGAAAGATGCAGCACTGAGGTCTCTCCTGATAACAGGTGAGTAAATCAGAATTCGTAGTTCGGCAGATTTTAGAGGAATATTTGCACAATGGTGAAGGGAGGGGCGGGGCCTGAGGTGACATCTGTGCAAACGCGCCCTGTGGCGCGTTTTAGGTTGGGGGATTAAGTCCCCTTGAATCATGAGGGTCCCTAGGGGCCAACTAGCCCACCAGGAACCTCCAGTATGCGCCAGGGGCTGCGTTGCAGAGACGTGTAGAGAGGCCACACCCTTTTACACCTCTCTGCAACGCAGCTCTGTGGCGCTTTCTGGATGTACCTGTTGGGCTAGTTGGCCCCCAGGGACCCTCAGGATTGAAGGGGATTTAATTCCCCATCTTAAAACGCGCCATGGGGCCTGTTTGCACACATGTCACCTCAGGCCCCGCCCTCCCTTCACCACTGTGCAAACGCGCCCGTGGTGTGTTTTAAGTCGGGGGATTAACTCCCCTTGAATCCTGAGGGTCCCTGGGGTGCAACTAGCCCACCAGCTACCTCCATTAAGCGCCACAGAGCTGCCTTGCAGAGAGGTGTAAAAGGGGCGTGGCCTCTGTACACCTCTCTGCAAGGCAGCTCCCTGGCGCATACTGGAGGTTCCTGGTGGGCTAGTTGGCCCCCAGGGACCCCCAGTATTCAAGGGGAATTACTTCCCTTCTTAAAACGCGCCAGGGGCGCGTTTGCAGAGTACTGCAGGGAGGGGGCGGGCCTCCGGCACGATGCCGTTTTTGTTTTTTGTTTTTTTTTATGGGAGGGGGGCTGCGTGGCCCCCCTTCCCTCGGCCACTTTTGGCCCTGGGGACCCCATCCCCCGGGGCCTGGGCATTTTTTTTTGTTTTATTAAAAAAAAAAAAAAAACGGGAAGGGGGCCGCGTGGGCCCCCTTCCCTGGGCCCCCCTCCTCAGGCCATTTAAGGCCCCGGGGACCCCATCCCCGGGGCCGGCCTTGCCCTTATTTTTTTATTTTTTTATTTGGGGAGGGGGCTGCATGGCCCCCTCCCGGGCCACTTATGGCCCCGGGACCCCATCCCCGGGGCCTGGCCTCTGGTTGGGGACTGTGGGGGTCCCCAAACCCCCACAGTCCCGCCGGCTCCCCGTGTCCTACGGGAGCCGGCATTCCTTTTCACATGGGGAGCAGCTAACATGCTGCTCCCCATGTGGAAAAGCATTGGTTTGCATTTTGAAAGAGAGAGCAGGTTTCCTGCTCTCTTTTCAAAATGCAAACCAAGTTTGCTATGACAGGACGGGAGCCGCGAGGCTCCCGTCCTGTCATAGCAAACTACAGTGTCTCGGGGGTAGGCACCCCGGGACACTGCAGGAGCCGGCCCTGGGGGTGGCGGTCCCCAGGGCCACCAAGGGCTCCAGGAGGGGGCCGCGCGGCCCCCTCCCTACATTTTGAAAGCCCCGGGAGGTGGTGGTCCTCGGGGCTTGGGGTCCAAAACAGACCCCCATTTTAAATGTTCTTAGTGCCCCGGGGAGGTGGTGGTCTCGGGCGTGTGGGGGCTGGAGCCCCCACACAGGTTTTAAAAATAAATAATAAAAGCCCCGGGGAGGTGGCGGTCCCGGGGCTGCGGGAGGGCTCAGAGCCCTCCCGCACCATTAATGATAAAGCCCCGGGGGTGGCGGTCCCCGGGCTTGGGGGCCCTTGGAGGCCCCCATACATAAAATAAACCCCCCAGCATGCCCCCGGGACTTGGCCCACCCGGGGCAATTAACATCGAAGCGCGGGAGACCGTGCTTCGATTTTTTTCCGGCAGGATCCGCGCTCCCTGAGCGCATCCTGCCGATTTTTTTTTTTAAAAATGCTTTTTTGCCCAGGGGTCCTTGTGGGACCCCCTGAGCAGGCCTAGGGGTTAGGGTGTTTCTACCCTGCCCCCTTTGTGCGTTTTGCGCACTTGTTTCTTTTTTTTCTCAGCGGATCCGCGCACCCTAAGCGCATCCCGCCGATTTTTAAAAAAAATGCTTTTTTCTGCCCAGGGGTCCTTGTGGGACCCCTGAGCAGACCTAGGAGGTCAGGGTGTTTCTACCCTGCCCCTTTTGCGCTTTGCGCACTTGTTTCTGTCCCTCGGTTCTACCGAGGACAAAATGGCTGCCAACACTTCCTGATTTGGAGTGTTGACAGCCAATTAGCATGCAGCTCGTGATCGGGAGGGTACGCGGATCCGACGCGCCCATAGATATATATGTGATTTTAATTGTGAATTTCTCAGGAACTACTGAACGGATTTACACCATTTTAGCAAAAGGCACCAGTCTGAACCAAGGGCTACCTCTTTGCCAAATTTGGGGTAATTCCGTTCAGCAGTTCGGGCTCTAGCTGCGACTAAAGGTTCCTATGGAAAAATGAATGGGGAAAACGCGTTTTGGGACCCCCTTTTTTCTCGGCCCCCGCTTGACGTATCACCCCGAGACTTTCAGGGTAGGAGCGGACCGGAGCGCCCCAACAAGTTGGAAGCTTTCGCGAAGATTCGTCAACCGGCGCCAACGTTATTGCAAATAGAATGTCGCGGATTTCCTATGGATAATAGGTCCTAACTATAACTATCTACTGGCGACCGCCAGTAGATAATATATATATATATATATATATACACATATACACACGCATATGGGTTTATACTTACCTGGAAAATAGATACATTAATGGGGTAAAGGCAATCATGGTAAAGGCATAGTAGCTGTAAAAAATAGTAGTTGTTAAAACTTTAGTGGTTTAGACTAAGTAGTGGTTGAGGAGTAGTGGTTTAGACTGTAGTTGTTCATGTGGTAGTTGTTCCATCATACAATCTTTTGCTAGTGGCGTCATACATAAAAAGAAACATACAAATAGTTGTAGACCTGTGTTTCAAAAGTGTAGCATATTCAGATGCATAACACGTGAGAATACATGTACAAATGCACACATACCTCAGTCATGAGAGCACAGAGACAAGAGTGGTGCAGAAAAAGGCAAGAGAAGTACAGAAAGAAGCAAGTGAGCTGCAGAAAGAAGCAACCGAGGTGCAGTAAGAACTAAGAGAGGTGCAGAAAGAGGCAAGAGAGGTACAGAAAGAAGCAAAAGAAGTGTACAGAAAGACAAGAAAAGTGCAGAAAGAGGCAAGAGAACTGCAGAAAGCGGCAAGAGAGGTGCAGAAAGAGCCAAGAGAGGTGCAGAAAGAGGCAAGAGAGGTGCAGAAAGAGCCAAGAGAGGTGCAGGAAGAGGCAAGAGAGGTGTACCTTACCAGAGACTCATACGAAGTACTCAAATCACTAATCCCTCTACTAACATGTCTTAAAGCTCACTTTTCTTTTGCAGCTTTAGTTTTCGCCAACTCCTGAGAATGTTTGGCCTACCAACATTTTAAAAAGCAATCCTTCCCTTGTTACTGTTGTAAGTCTCACCACATTCCTGAAAGCATGCATGCATGTGTCTGTGCCTTTTGCTAGTGGCGTCATAAATATAAAAGAAACATACAAATAGTTGTATACCTGTGTTTCAGACGTCTAGCATCTTCCAATGCATAACATGTGTGAGAATACATGTACAAGTAGAGACATACCTGAGTCACAAGACCATGTAGAGCTTTAAACTTGATAGACTGCACTTCCCGTTTCTAGCACACACCTAAATCTATATGGCGTACTTCAAGTGTACCTTTCAAGAGACTCATACAAAGTACCCTAATCACAAAGACAAGAGGGGTGCACAAAAAGGCAAGAGGGGTGCAGAAAAAAGCAAGAGAAATGCAGAAAGAACCAACAGAGGTGCAAAAAGAGACAAGAGAAGTGCAGAAAGAGGCAAGAAAGGTGCAGAAAGAGGGAAGAGAGGTGCAGAAAGAGGGAAGAAGGGTGCAGGAAGAGGCAACAGAAGTACAGAAAGCAGCAAGTGAGCTTCAGAAAGAACCATCTCAGGTGCACAAAGAACTAAGAGAGGTGCAGAAAGAGGCAAGAGAGGTACAGAAAGAAGCAAAAGAAGTGTACAAAGAGACAAAAAAGTGCAGAAAGAGGCAAGAAAACTGCAGAAAGTGGCAAGATAGGTGCAGAAAGAGCCAAGAGAGGTGCATAGAGGGGCAAGAGAGGTGCAGAAGGAGCCAAGAGAGGTGCAGAAACGGACAAAAGAAGGACCAAAAGAGGCAAGAGAGTTGCAGAAAGTGGCAAGAGATGTACTGAAAGACACAAGAGAAGTCAAGAAAGTGGCAAGAGAGGTGCAGGAAGAGGAAGAGGGGTACAGAAAAAGGCAAGAGAGGTACACAAACAAGCAACAGAGATGCACAAAGAATGAAGAAGGGTGCAAAAAGAGGGAAGAGAAGTGCATAAACAAGCAACAGATGTGCAGAAAAAGGCAAAAGAGCTGCAAAAAGAGGCAAAAAGCTACAGTAAAAGATAAGAGAGGTGTAGAAAGAGGTAAGGGAGGTACAGAAAGACTCAAGAGAGGTACACAAACAGGCAACAGAGGTGCACAGAGAGGGAACAAGGGTCCAGAAAGAAGCAAGAGGAGTGCAGAAAGAAGCAGCAGAGGTGCAGCAAGAGCCAACAGGACTGCACAAAAAAGTAACGGAGGAGCACAAAGAGACAAGACAAGTACAGAAAGAACCAAGAGAACTCCAAAAATGTAAAGCACCAACCCTTCCCATGTCACTGTTGTAAGTCACACCACATTCCCGAAACCATGCATGCATGTGTCTATGCCTTTTGCTTGTGGCATCATAGATAAAAAGAAACATACAAATAGTTACAAAAATGTATACCTGTGTTTCAAACGTCTAGCATAGTCAGATGCATAACACATGTGAGAATACTTGTACAAATACACACATCCCTCAGTCACGAGAGCACACAGACTTTTAAACTTGACTCAGTGCACTTCCTATATCAAACAGATACCTTTGTTTACATTTATACACCCTTCTTCAAGTACAGCTTTCCACAGACTCATACAAAAGAGCCTAATCTGTAATCCCTCTGCTAACATCTTTTAAACCTCACTTTTCTGCTGCACCTTCATTTTTCACTGACTGCTCAGAATGTTAGACCTACCAAATATAAAACAGCAATCCTCCACCATATTCCTGAAAGCATTCATGCATGTGTCTGTGCGTTTTGCTAGTGGTGTCATACATAAAAGAAACATACAAATGGTTGTATACCTGTGTTTCAAACATCCATCATATTCAGATGCATAACACATGTGAGAATACATGTACAAGTAGAGACATACCTCAGTCACAAGACCATGCAGACCTTTAAACTTAAGAAGACTGTACTTACAATTTCAAGCAGACACCTAGATTTATACACTGTACTTCAAGTGTACCTTTCCAGAGACTCATACAAAGTACCCAAATCACTAATCCCTCTACTAACATGTCTTAAAGCTCACTTTTCTCTTGCAGCTTCAGTTTTCACCAACTCCTGAGAATGTTTGGCCTACCAAACTTTAAAACAGCAATCCTTCCCATGTCACTGTTGTAAGTCTCACCATATTCCTGAAACCATGCATGCATGTGTCTGTGCTTTTTGCTAGTGGCGTCATACATAAAAAGAAAAATATAAATTGTTGTATACCTGTGTTTCAAACGTCTAACATCTTCAGATGCAGAACATGTGTGAGAATACATATACAAGTAGAGACATACCTCAGTCACAAGACCACGCAGACCTTTAAACTTGACAGACTGCTCTTCCCATTTAAAGCAGACACCAAAATGTATACGGCATACTTAAAGTGTACCTTTACAGAGACTCATACAAAGTACCCTAATCACTAATCCCTCTGCCAACATGTATTAAACCTCACTTTTCTGCTGCATCTTCATTTTTCACCAACTGCTCACAATGTTAGACCTACCAAATTTAAATCAGCAATCCTTCCCATGTCACTGTTATAAGTCTAACCATATTTCTGAACGTATGCATGCGTATGTCTGTGTCTTTTACTAGTGACATGATACATAAAAAAACATAGAAATACTTGAATATCTGTATTTCAGACCGCATACTCTCTAAATTTATGTAGAAGAAAGTTTATATATTCCTTTCTGATCATAATACAGGGAACATGGGTATAGAGTTATATAGAGTGGGATATAGTTTAATACATCTGTCAATATGAATTAAACATCAGTTTTCTCTACTACTATCATTAGAAACTCAGGAAGCACACATATTACTATGCACAACCTATTACAATCTTCAATTCAGTACAATAAAACAAACTACAATACACTTTCGTTTATTTGGCAACATATTTTAAACATCACACTTCTCTAATACTTTGCAAACTTTATAAATAATGCTTTTCAAAGTTAAAAATATCACTACAAAGACTGAAGCACTGATACACAATACATAACACACCTTACAAATTTGTAACTCACCTCTTAAATAGTATTGCAGAATATGAAATATCAGAAACTCATAAAAGATGTTCTTTCCCACACAATAAATGTAATGCACCACTCTCAACAAGATACAACCAGTAATGGCAAGCTTTCCCTCTCTTACTGCACACAAATGAATGTAAGTAACAAATCAAAATGCTTCCTTCATTATTGCAAATTCTGAGACCCATCTCTATTGGTTAGACATATTAATCCTTTATTAGTCTCTTCTAAAAGTGCTCAAACTGGTTCTGTTATTTACTGGAGTCGCGACTCCACCGCTGTGCCCCAGTGTAGCGTCACGATGGAGCCACGAACCCTTACCGGAGTTCAAAAACCTATTTCCAATAATACTAGTATTATTTTTTTAACAACACACCACTTCTAAACATAGTACTGATTTGGGAAATGTTACTTTAGTACCATATCACTTATATATAAGTTAGAATTTCATATTTTAAAACCACAGTTAAGTTACAACCCTTCCCCCATTCTGTTTAATTCTAGTTTCCATAGTAACAATTTCTGCTACATTCAACTGTGCTAGAAGCTCGCAAGTTCACCATATTTTGAAGTTCAGCACACTAGATTACAAATGCAAATAGCAGGTGTGGTCGACTTTTGCAAAATATCACCTTATCCTATCTATTGTACCTTTTAAACATTTTTCAAAAATCAATCAGAACCATGCTTGTTCAGGAATCCATTCATCCTATTTTTTAAGTACACAATGTTTATGACCAACCAATCAGTTATCTGCTTTTTGTAAAACAGCACCATATCCACCATTTTAGATAACTCTCATTCCACCAACTGACTTACTCAGCTACATATGTCTTTTGATTCCTTCCACACAGCCCTTCAAATTGATTACAGTATGGATTGTAGGCCACAGCTATGTTTTCTGGGGCAAAAGGTATGCTGAACACAGAGGTATTGACAAAGATCTAGGTTTGCAAAACGTGGATATTAAATGGTTTGCTCAGAGAGGATTAAAGTGGCACCATTTGCTGCCTTTGGTTAAAATCTTTTTGCATCTCCAACCCCCTCATCTCATGATTGTGCACTGTGGTGGCAATGACCTAGGCACATTGACTGGGGTAGGGCTGGAAATCCTAATGAAGGATACCTTTGCCCAACTGATGTTGTTTTTACCTCAAACTGTCTTTGTATACTGTAACATATGCCAAAGACAGAAATGGATGTAGTCAAAACAATTCTGTCCACAGATTGAGAAAGCTAGGAAGAATGTCAATAAAGCTGTTTCTGCTTACCTCAGAGACCATAGGATGGGCTCCATCTATAACAACAATCTATGTTTTGATATGCATGACATCTACACAAGTGATGAAGTTCACTTCACAGATGAACAGAACAGAGTGTTTCTCAACAACCTTAAGCTGTGCATCCGCACTTACATGTAGCTCCTACAAAGTCATAATAAACACAACAGCTCTTGTTAAAGCCACCATATAACCCAACAGTGAAACTTATATATTTTTTAACACATAAAGCACGAATTCAATGTACTACAACACATTTTACTTTTCAAGTTTAACTTTTAATTTATATTTTTGTATTTTTATTTCTAACTCTGTCAATTTTAATGTGATTATTAACTTCAATCTCACTAGCTCTATTAAAAAAATCATAACTGCAACACTACCTTCTGTATTGTATACTATTTAATTCTTTATTTAAGGTGGGTCCGTGAATCCACCGCGACGTTACACTGGGGGGCCGCGGTGAGAGCCGCGACAGGGTTGGGACTCCTACCACGAGAAAAAAACATAAATGATTGCCCCTCACTACCATAGGCTGTTTTCGGCCCCGGGGACCCCTTCCCCCAAGGCCTGCCCTCTAAATTTTAAACAGAAACATTTTGGAGGGGGGCTGTGCGGCCCCCTCCTGAGGCTGATACAGCCCCAGGGACCCTATCCCCGGGGCTTGGCTGCATGTTGGGGACCGCAGGAGGGAGCCTCAATGCCTCTGTGTTCCCTGCCGGCTTCCCGCCTCCTGCGGGAGCCGGCATTGCTTTTGGGCAAAGGGAGCTGCTAACATGCAGCACCCTTTGCCCAAAAGCAATTCTGCTTCACTTCATGGAAGCAAGAGCAGTTTTTCTGCTCTCGCTTCCATGAAACAAAGCAGAAGTTTGCTATGGCATGGCGGGAGCAGTGCTCCCACCATGCCATAGCAAAGTGCAATGTCCCGGGGGTGGGTACCCTGGGACATTGCTGGAGCTAGCCCTGGGGGGTGGCGGTCCCCAGGGCCATGGAGGGCTCCACCAGGGGGGCTGCGCGGCCCCCTTCCTATCTTGTAGATAGCCCCGGGAAGGTGGTGGTCCCCGGGGCAGGGGGTCCACAACAGACCCCGCATTTTAATTAATCTATGCCCCAGGAGGTGGTGGCCCCCGCTTCAAATTGCAGCATTGCCCCCCGGACCTGGCCCACCCAGGGGCTTAAAGAAAACCAATAGTGGGAGACTGCGCTTTGTTTTTTAAAAAAATTATGCCAGATTTACGGACCCTACACGAATCCCACCAATTCTTTTTTTTTTAAATGCTTTTTTGGCCCTCGGGGGTCCCTGTAAGACCCCCTGAGCAGGCCTAGGGGGTCAGGGTATTTCTACCCTGCTCCCTTTTTTTTCCCTTTTTCTTATGACTTGGTTCAACCGAGTCACGAGATGGCTGCCAACACTTCCTGGTTGGAATTGTTGGCAGCCAATCAGATCTCAGGCACGAGATCGGGAGGGTTTGAGGTTCCTTCGCCGTGAAATATGGATTTCTGTAAATATTTAAATTTCTCAAAAACTATTGAACGGATTTACACCATTTAACAAAAAGAGTGCACTCTGGACCAAGTGCTACCTTTCTGCCAAATTTGGTGTAATTCCATTCAGCAGTTCGGGCTGTCGCTGCGTCAACAGTTTCCTATGGAAATTAACATGAAGAAAACACATTTTGGGACCCCCCCTTTTTTCTCAGCTCCCGCTTGACAGATCACCCCGAAACTTTCAAGACAAGAGCTAACCTGAGCACCCCATTAGTTTTGAAAATTTCGCGAAGATTCGTCAAACGACGCCAAAGATATTGGCAAAAGAAAAAACACTTTTTGAATAGAAACAAGGCCCTAACAATAACTACCAACTGGCGACTGCCAGTAGGTAATAGATATATATATATATATATATACATTCACTGAAAAAACCATAGGTTGCAGGGATGTTATAATTAGAAATTAGCATTTAAAAAACCATAGAAATTCACTGAAAAAACCACAGGTCTCAGGGACGTTATAGTTAGTTGGACATTTCACTCGTACAAAACCAGAGAAATTCGGCCGTTATAGTTAGTTGAGCTAACTATAACTTGCTCCCCCACAATGCACTGCTGATGACATCACATACTACATCACTCATGACATGGTCAGTGACATCACTGATGACATCACTGATGACATCTCAAATGACATCACTGATGACATCATCCAGTGACTGAATGTTTCTAAAAAGTTTAAATATGTTTTATATATATATAGGCCAAGGTGTATTGAAAAATGAGTGGGTGTATGAGTGTCTGAATGGATGATTTAGTAGGTGCGTGACTGACTGAATAGTGAGTGATTAAACATGTCTAACTGAATGCATGGGTTAGTGACTAAACTGTGTGAATGTTTGTATCTGTCTGTCTGTTGGTGTGTAAGCTACTGCATGGGTTGGTGAGTAGCTACATGAGTGTCTATATGGGTTATTGATTGGTTGTCTGAGTATCTGTATGGGTGCCTGAGTGTCTGTGTTGGTGGGTGGGGTGTGTGTTACTCCCTGCATGGATGTGAGTGGGTGATTCACTGGGTGTATGGGTTCAACAGTGCATCTGGGAGGGACTGTATGGGTGTGTGAGTGTATGTATGGCTGTGTTGGTAAGTGAATGGATGTCTCAGTGGTACATGTGTGAGTAACTACATATGTGAAAGGCAGTATATGTGAGTGTTGGAGTATATAAATGATTATATGGGAGAGTGAGTGATTGTGAGAGTGGCTGTATGGATGAATGTGTGCTTGTGTCAGTGATTGTATAAGAGAGTAAGTATGTGTTAGTATCTGTATAAATAAGTGAGGTGGTGTGTGAGTAACTGTGTAGGTGAGTAAATGGGAGTGTGATAGATTCTTTGCATGACTGACTAGCTGTGTGAGTAACTCTAGGGGTGAGTGGCGGTGTGTGAGTGTCTGTATGGATGTACGAGTGCATATGATAGTGGCTGTATTGATGAGTGACTGCATGTATGCGTGACTGTATGGATGAGGAAGTGGATGTGTGTGTAGACCTAGGAATCAATGAGTGGGTATGTAATAACTGGTATTGGTGTGTCTATGGTTTCGAGAAGGGCAGTCTGTATTTTAGAGTGGGTGTATCTAAGGTTATATTAGGTTGTGAGGAGGTGCATCAGATGATCACGTGGATGATGTCATCAGTGATGTCATTTGAGATGTCATGAGTGATGTCATCAGTGATGTCACTGACCATGTCATGAGTGATGTAATATGTGATATCATCAGCAGTGCATTGCGGGGGCATGAGTTATAGTTAGCTCAACTAACTATAACGACCAAATTTCTCTGGTTTTGTTCGAGTGAAATGTCCAACTAACTATAACGTCCCTGAAACCTGTGGTTTTTTCAGTGAATTTCTATGGTTTTTTAAATGCTAATTTCTAACTATAGCTTCCCTGAAACCTATGGTTTTTCAGTGAATTTCAAAGGTTTTTTAAATGCTAATTTCTAACTATAACGTCCAAAAATACTTTTTCATAATTTTTAAATTTTTATAAAAATAATGTGATGATTTCTCTTTTCTATAATATGAATTTACATTTTTTATTTATTTATTATTTTATTTTATTTTTTAAAGTGGATTTGCGTACCGATCGTGTACCAGTCACGGTGGGTGCGCGAATTCAAGAATTTTACCGCCATATTGGTTAAATCATGTACGATGCGCGTTCGGTATGTGAAGGGTGCGCGGTTCTCGGCCCCGCGTAATGTCACGTACGTATTTCCGGGGGTTGTGCCAGGTGCACGAATCCACTGCAAATTTTTAAGTTTTAAAAGTATATGTTTATAACTTTAATATGTATATTAGCCCCCCAGCCCTGGTCTCGTCAGTAAAAAGCCTGAGAATCATGATCAGCAATGATCTTACCATGAAGGCCCAGGTCAGCTCAGTGGTCTCAGCATGCTTTTTCCATCTTCGCAGAATCCGAAAAATCAGCAGATTCCTCTCCACCGAAGCCCTGACCCAAGTGGTTCTCGCCCTGGTTATTTCGCGTATTGATTACGCCAATTCCCTGTACGTTGGTATACCTGTGTACCAAGTCCATCGCTTGCAACAGGTTCAGAACCAGGCAGCCAGACTCATTCTTGGACAGCCAAAGCACTCCCATGTGAAACCACTGCTGAAAAGCCTCCATTGGCTTCCCATACCCCAACGCTGCCTGTTTAAGCTGGGCTGCACTATCCACAAAGCCCTGTCAGGACGTGGTCCCGCCTTTATTGCTCTAAACATTCAGCGGTATCTCCCCTCTCGCGATCTACGCTCCTCCAATAAGAACTTGCTGTTCTCCCATTCTTTTAAACAGAAGAAACATGGTGGCCTTAGATACACGTCCCTGGCCCCTCAATTTTGGAATGCCCTCCCTCTCTATTTGCGCATGGCGGACTCCTACACTCAATTTAGGAAATCACTCAAAACCTGGCTCTTCTCCCACGTTTATAATTGACACCCACTTACTGTTTGGAATTGCTACCGTTCTGCCCATAGCGCCAAGAAACTGTTTGGTGAACGTGCGCTCTAAAAATGAATTTTAACATAACATAACATAACATAACAAGAGATTATTTAACATAATTGTAAATATCATATATTTGTAACTGGAATAAAGATATATAATTGTTAAATATATTTTTCGGGAATCGCGTCTGGTACGCGCCGGTTTGCGCGCCGGGTGCGCAAATCCCATGTGACTTCAAAATAAAGCATTTCATTGGTTAAGAAGCTTTTTATTCTAGAATTTACAGCACCCCACCCAAATTTCTCATTCCTCCAACAACATCCTCAGGAGACACACCTTTTGTGTTTGCTGCTCTTGTTGTATTTTTTGGGTGTTTTTCTTTTTAAAAAACTACTACATTTCTGTTAGACCTGGCATCCTTGGCGTGGGTCTCCCTTCCATTTTTTCGTAATGCCTCCACTGTTGCCGATATGTTTTTGCTGGACTAGATGCTCATGGGCACTTTGCCGCTGCTAATCAGTGCCAAAGTGCAAGTGCTCCCTATCGTTAATTGATATATGTATTAGTGACTCCGTGATTGGATGATTGGTTTACTTGTCAGTCCCTGGTACAGTGCACTCAGTGTGCCCAGGGCTTGTAAATCCAATGCCGCTGGTGGGCTTGCAGCACTGGTTGTGCCACCCACAGAAGCGGCTTGTAAAATGTGTCTCAGGCCTGCCATTGCAGAGCCTGTGTGCAGCCTAGGGCTGCCATGTCGACTTGGTGAGTACACCCACTTACCAGTCCCTAAACCTTCCCTTTACTGCATGTTGGTCACCCCTAAAGTAGGCCCTAGGGCAGGGTGCATTGTAAGTATAAGGTAGGACATGCCCGGGTGTGTGTGGCATGTCCTAATAGTGAATTACAGCCATTTTCGTTTTTCACTATTGCAAGGCTACCTGCTCCCCATAGGCCAGAAGGGGCAGACTGACTATTACACCTTATAGTCAGAACTGACCCAGGGAACATGGTAGAAAAACGAATTTAGTATGCCTGAACTCAGGATGATAAAATACATCTTTTAGTGAAGTTGGTTTTAACATTCTGTGTTCGAAAATACCACTTTTAGAAAGTGGGTATTTTCTTGCCTAACTATCCAAGCCTGCCTCTGCTAGGTTGTGTATTCCTTGTCTGGAGATTGAGTGACAGGGGCTGGGGTGGCTACAGGAGACAGGGTGAGTCAGCGCAGGGCTGAATAGAAAGATCTGCATCCAGAGTGGAGGGAGGAGTTGCACCTGGGTCTGAATAGGGCTGTGCCTGCCTTCCACAATGCTGGCTCCACCTCCTGCCGGGCGGCTGAGCACTCTGCCCCACATTCTGAAAGGAAAGAAGGAGTCTGAAAAACAAAGTGCTCCAGAACTGACCAGAACTGGTTTTGGACTAGGCAGAGGCCTCTCTGCCTCCAGAGAACAAAGAGAATCAGGGTATAAGAGGGGCACCCAGACCCCAGGAAAATTAGATCACTTTTGGGAACAAGAAGAAACCTTTGCTGAGGAGCGGAACCAAGAAGAAACTGAGGAGAGACTATCCCTAAGCCTGAAGTGCTGCTTGGGGGATTGGCCTACAGTGGTGTGCCTGACTGCCAAAGAAAGGAGAAAGGAACTTTTGCTTTGCTGTGACTTTCATCAACTTGTGAAGGATCTCCAAGGGCTTGGAAGAGAGCTTGCCCCCTGACCGAAGTCCCAGGACCATTGGACTTCACCCCCTTTGTGAATTGCTGCTGGAAACTCTGTTTCAGTGGCTACAGAGGTAGGGAGCTGTGACCGACTCTCACGACCGACTCGGTGTCCTGTAAGCACCGCACCGAAGCACCGTCTCGCCCTGCAACGCACGGCCCTGGTCTCACCGACTCCGTCAACGAGCCGCTGCCTGCACCGCATCGAGGGACAACGCGTCCTGCAACGCTTCGCTACGCCGAATCGAACTGGTCCGACCGACACGGTCACTGCTGCTGAGTTTGAGTCCTGTGACCGCATCAGTTGGGCACCGCTCGCACGCTTTGCGACGCATCGCCCGACTCGCACCGCTGTCCGGACTGATCGACGCCAGCTCCTGAATCCGGCTCCGTTGCCGCACCGCAACCTGCCAGCACCGCATCAAAGCACCGTCTCACCCTGCAACGCACGGCCCTGGTCTCACCGACTCCGTCTCGACGACGTCAACGAGCCGCTGCCTGCACCGCATCGAGGGACAACGCGTCCTGCAACGCTTCCATTTTTGCATCACGACCGCGACGAACAGCCATCCGGCTCGCACGCCCGTGCCTGCCGCTTCAAGTAAAAGGTACTGTGACCGAGTCTGTCTACGCTGTGTTGGCCCGTCTCGACGCGGTCAGTGGGATTTGTTAGACTCTGTTTGTTCTCGACATCGCCGTAGCCGGAGGAGGCTACCGACTCGCACAGAACCTTGAATTAAGCCTTTTTGATCAGAACTAAGCACTCTTGACAGTATTGTGGATTATTTTTGTCGTTTATGGTCTTGTGATAAATCTATATAAAGTATACCTATTTTTATAAATATACAACCGGTGTGGTGTCCATTTGTAGTGTTGTCACTTGATTACTGTATGTGTTCACAAATGCTTTACACACTGCCTCTGAACTAAGCCTGTCTGCTCGTGCCAAGCTACCAAGAGGGTGAGCAGGGGTTATTTCTGGAGTGTACCTACTTTCCTTGACTAGACGCAAGGGTCCCTATTTGGACAAAGGTACCTACCTCTGCCAACTAGAGACCCCCAAATCTAACAATTGCCATCTTCAAATCCACCTGACAACATCCTTGGTGAAGAAGATGACTTGGAGGAACCAAGAAAACAGTGGAAGGAGTGTATCGTCTGGGCCTTCTTTACCTTTCCACCTGGTGAAAAGAAGGTGAATGCAAGAAAGGTGACCTGCACTGTGTGTGAACGAATCATATCTTGGGGCTCTGAGAAAAAATACTCCTGCGGTACTTCGTCGATGTTAAAGTACCTTCAAACTATGCACCCTCGTCGTCTAGCATGAGAAGAACATCGACATGAGCTGGAACGTCAAGCACAGCAAGGTGAGGACGAGCAGGACCTAGCACCTCAGCCGGTACATCAACAACAAGCAGAGGACCAGACATTTGACCAGAGTTTGCTGGTCTTGAACAATGCTGCATCAAATGCAAACAAGTTATTTGCTATGGTGAGCAGTCAATTGATGCAATTGTTTTTGCAGCAAAAAGCCACCGTTGTTAATTTTTTTTTTGCAATGATTTTTAAATTGCAAAACGTTAGAGAAAGTTTTCTCAGTTTATTCTGTTGTTTTTTTCATTTTTTTTTAAAAAAACACCCAAAATATACAAAAAAGAGTTAAAAAAACACAAAAAAATTATAATAGAAAAAAGAAGAAAAAAAATGGTTCTTGTTAGAACCCCTATTTGGTTAAAAAAAGACAAATTTCTAAGTGTTGTATGAATTGCTGCAAGTGTAATATATGGAGAGGTGCATGGGTAGTGCATGTGTGATTGCATGAGTGCATGTGTAGTACCTGCGTAATTGTAGAAGTGCGTGTGTACTACCTGAGTGATTGCATGAGTATATGAGTAATGCCTGGGTGATTGCAATAGTGCATGGATACTGGCTGGATGTTTGCATGAGTGCAGGGGTAGTGCCTGCAAGATTAGAGGAGTGCATACATAGTGCCTGAGTGATTGAAGGAGTGCATGGGTAATGTGTGGGTGTTTGCAAGAGTGCATGGGTAGTGTCTGAGTGATTGAAAGAGTGTATGGGTAGTGCCTGGGTTATTGCATAAGTGTATGGGTACTGGCTGAATGATTGGAAGAATGCATGGATATTGCCTGTGTGATTGGAGGAGTGCAACCGTAGTGCCTGAGTGATTGGAGGAGTGCATGGATAGTGCCTCGGTGATTGGAGGAGTGAATGGGTAATGCCTAGGTGTACGGAAGAGTGCATCAGTACTATCTAGGTTATTCATGAGCGTATAGGTAGTACCTGGGTGATTAAATGAGTGCAGCAGTACTGCCTGGGTGATTCAATGAGTGCATAGTTAGTGCGTGGATGATTTTATAAGTGTATGGGTATTGCCTGAGTGATTGAAGGAGTGCATGGGTAATGCTTGGGTGTTTGCAAGAGTGCATGGGTAGTGCCTGAGTGATTGAAAGAGTGTATGGGTAGTGCCTGGGTTATTGCATAAGTGTATGGGTACTGGCTGAATGATTGGAGGAATGCATGGATAGTGCCTGGGTGATTGGAGGAGTCCAACGGTAGTGCCTGAGTGATTGGAGGAGTACATGGATAGTGCCTGGGGGATTGGAGGAGTGCATGGGTAATGCCTAGGTGTCTGGAGGAGTGCATCAGTATTATCTAGGTTATTCATGAGTGTATATGTAATACCTGAGTGATTAAATGAGTGCAGCAGTACTGCCTGGGTGATTGCATGAGTGCATAGTTAGTGCGTGGATGATTTAATAAGTGTATGGGTATTGCCTGAGTGATTGAAGGACTGCATGGGTAATAGCTAGGTGATTGCATGAGTGCAGGGGTAATGTCTGGGTCATTGGAGGAGTGTTTGGGTAATTCCTAAGTGATTGCATGTGTGCAGGGGTAATGTGTAGGTAATTGGAGGAGTGCAAGGGTAATGTCTGGATGATTGCATGAGTGCAAGACTAATGTCTGGGTCATTGCATGACTGTAGTGGTAGTGGCTGGGTGATTGGAAAATTGTATAGCTAGTGCCTGGGTGATTTTTTAAGTGTATGAGTACCGACTGGATGATTGGAGGAGTGCATGGATAGTGCCTGGATGATTGCAGCAGTGCAAGAGTAGTGCCTGGGTTATTCTATGAGTGCATAGCTAATGGCTGGGTGATTGTATGAGTGCAAGAGTAATGTCTGGGTGGTTACATGAGTGTAGTGGTAGTGCCTGGATGATTGGAGTAGTGTATAGGTAGTGCCTGGGTGATTGGAAGAGTGCATAAGTACTACCTGGGTGATTGCATGAGTGCTGGAGTAATGTCAGAGAGATTGGAGGAGTGCAAGGCTACTGCCTGAATAATTTGAGGAGTGCATGAGTAATGTTTGGGTGATTCCATGTGTGTAGGAGTAATGTCTTGGTGATTGCAGGAGTGCATGGATACTGCCTGGGTGATTGGAGGAGTGCTTAGATAATGCTTTGGTGATTGCATGACTGCAGGGGTAATGTCTGGGGAATTAGAGGAATGCATAGGTAATGCCTGGGTGATTGCATGAGTGTAGAGGTAATGACTAGGTGATTGTATTAGTGCAAGGGTAATGTCTCAGTGATTGCAAGAGTGCTTGAGTAATGTTTGAGTTATTGCATAAGTGCAGGGGTAATGTCTGGGTGGTTGCATGAGGGTAATGGTAGTGCCTAGGTGATTAGAGGAGTACATAAGTAGTGTCTGGGTGATTTTATAAGTGCATGGTACTGGCTGAGTGATTGGACGAGTGCATAGATACTACCTGAGTGATTGAAGGAGTGCATGAGTAATGTTTGGGTGATTGCCTGAGTGCATGGGGAGTGCCTGGGTGGTTGTAGTAGTGCATGGATAGTGCCAGCATAATTTCAAGAGTGCAAGTGTAATGCCTGGGTTATTGCACAAATGCACAGGTAATGACTGGGTGATTGCATGAGTGCATGAGTAGTGCCTGGGTGATTGGAGTACTGCATGAGTACTACCTGGGTGATTGAATGAGTACTGGGGTAATGTCTGGGTGATTGTAGGAGTGCATGGGTACTGCCTGAGTGATTGAAGAAGTGCATGAGTAATGTCTGGGTGATTGCATGTGTGCAGGGGAAATGTCTGGGTGTTTGGTAGATAGGTCGCTCTTTAATATAGACTGAACTGAAAGATAATGGAATATTAATTATGTGCTCCCCCTATGTTTTAGCTATCTTTAATTAATCATAGTAACTGTTTTATTGATCTACTGATTTTATGTATATGCAGGATTTTATATTGTATATAACATAGTACAAAATGAATTGTAAAATGTATTTATTGACTTGCCGGGTATTTAATCAATAAAAATTAAAAATATTTAAAAAAAAAAAAATACTCGAAACCTGAAGTAAGAATAACAAATTAGCAGGTTCTCGAATATTTGATCATATTTTATAACTCACTTCCACATTTCAAGTAAAGCATGGAAATACAGTGATTTCGGGAAGCAGAGAATTATGGGGAAGCTTAAACAGTTGCTATGCCACAAAGAAGGCTGAGCATGTTAAACACTCGCTGCTAATATTTACTGTGATTTGCAGATCATGGTGTTTGGTTCCTAGCAATGCCACATCAGTATTTCATCTTTCCAAGGATGATAAAATTGAGACTCAGTAAACTAGGTAATAGTAACACCTGTTATTTACAGAAAAGATAACAATGTATGTATTAAAAATATTACACCAGAGCGTTAAAAAAAACAACAACAAAAAAACAAGTCTTTTACAAGCAAAAAACGAACAGCCCAACGTCCAATCTCTTCAAATTTAATCTTCAAAAATTCAATTCCATCTCTGTTCTGAAAATTTACAAAATCAACAACTTTACCCATTGCTCCATTTACTAAACCTTCTTCTACATTTAAATTACGCCTTAAAATTACCTGACAGTTTACACATACATATAAAGTCTTTTCTAAACCTGCAGTCTTAGACACTGACTTTTCCAAGGAATCTAATTTTGACTGTAATTTCTCTGTGAGAAGAATAGTAACTCCTTCATGTTCCATTTTGTCAATAGATTCCATTTTCACTATTGTTTGTTTTTCCAGTTTCAAAAGTTCTTGATTGAATGTAGAACACTCTTGCAGTTTTGGCATTAGGCAAACTATAGACTTCTTTTCACCAATTTTCTTATATATTATTTCAGGTGCTATGTTTTCGTTTGTAAACAACTTCGTTAAAAGACGACTTAGTAAAGCTTCTTTGCCATGTTTAGTCAAAACACCATTTCCTATATCTAGAAGAATTTTTCCATAATGTTCATCACTTGCTTGTCGCATATTCTTAATAAGTTCTTTATATTCAAAATGACACCAAATGTTGACATTTCAAATACTTCCCAAAGATTTCCTAGTGTCTTCATGGACAAGTGTTTTAAAAACAGGTTGCCCTTTCACAGGAGTAAGTTGTAGTAGGTCGCCAAATACAATTGCATGTTTTCCTCCAAATGGAACATCATAATCTGTTTTTAAAATCTGTTGCATTCTTAAATGTACAAAGGCAAGCATTAAGTTTGAGGCCATGCTCACTTCATCAATAATTAGAAGTTTCATTTTCTTCAGTACTCTTGACACTTCATAACAAGCTTCTCCAGATAGCTTGTGATATTCCAATTTATTTTCATGTTCAACTGGTAGCATGAGTAATTGATGTAAAGTAATCCCTTTAATATTGTATGCTGCTAATCCAGTTGGAGCTGTTACAACACAAGACAAATGGCATCCAGCAGTTTTGTGTAGATAACTGGTGAAAACTTTAATTAAGAAACTTTTTCCTGTTCCAGCTTGACCACTGATGTACATTTGAATAGATTTAAATGATGTGCATTGGCATTCTTTTTTTTCATGTAGCAAACCATGCTGTATCTGTACTGTCCCTTGCTCATATATTTCTTTTTGTTCAATATTTAGTTGTTCTTCCAACTTTCTCAAATCAATAATATCCTGTTGTGCTTGTTGCATTGTCGTTTCTACTTCATTCATGGCCATTGCTGCTTCATTTTCAATAATTGGTTGTCCTAGTGGATCTTGACTTAGTGGAGCAGAACTCTGACTATCTTGAGAACTGTCTCTACCTATTTCAGCTGCAATTTTAGTTTCTTGTTCAGTCTCTTCATTTAACATTTGTAGATAAGTAGGAAACATTGTGCATTGAATGTTATCTTTACATGCATTAAAAGAATCTTTAGAGCAGTCGAAATCTCCAAGTAATTCCGCTTCACTACGCCAAGGCTTGAAGAGTTGCAGTAGTGCTAAATAGAAAAATTCCCTTTTTTCTGGAGTTTCACAACTGAGTTTTCTGTGATTAATAAGATTTCCTTTGGCATGTTTTACCAATCATCCATCACATCCAATTACTGTATATTTTTCTTCATTTATATTTTCAGTAACATTTCTCTTAAAGCTGTAATGTTGCAGTACTTCATAGAGACATATACGTTTTCCAGATGTGGACTCCTTTTGGGATAGTACGTATCCAACATATTAGTTTTTACAATATCTGTACTTTCTGGTTCATTCAATGCTAAGAAATCAATTTATTGTAGAGATTTCAAAACTCTATTTCGTGTAGTCGCAAGACCTAGACTTACCCAAATGATTCCTCTTGACTTTGAATATAAACTCGCAGAGCTCAACCGATCCGAACATTCATAGGATCCAATCTCTCTATGTGAAAGCATTTTCAAACTAAAGCTGTACAATTTGTTACTAAGACTCTTCTCTTGTGAAATTTCTTCCCATATTTCCTTCAACTCTTTCTTTTCAGATTTCGTTATATATGACGTAACGTAGCGAGCAACAGCAATTGAGTTATCTGCAACATACTGGATATCCATGTTTGCATTCCACATTGTCAAAATCACTGGATTGTAGTCATTAATATATTTTGAATCTTCAGTTCTTCTTATGTTGTATGTACTCTTTTGAGATTTTCGTGTTATAGTATGTCTTACTGCTGACATAAAACTATTGACTCTTCCTTTTGAAATTACTGGACGTGGGAATCCAAAACAACATTTTGTATAAAATGTTCCATTTGACATGTATTTTCGTCGAAAATATTTCCACATCGATGAATTTGAAAACAAAAAACTTGTTCTCTTAAGCTCTCTTCTCCTCCTTTTTTTGGAATGGCACAGGTAACATACTCTTCAGTAAAAGACAAAACAGTTTCATTAGAATCGGTTCCAAATTTAGGTGCATCCTTGATCCACAATAACGTGTATATGAGGAGCACCTCTGGCTTGGTACTCCTTTCTCCAAAAGAAATCAGTAACTTCTACAAGAGGTGGATTATTTTTATTGTAGATAAGACATCATAACTTGAAACCTATGATTAAAATATTGGCACACATTCACAGGATCCAAAGAACACAGTTCTCCAGCTGCCTTCAATTCAATATTCTTGACATTTGAATTTGCTTGTCGAAGAAATTCAAGTAAATCATTCCAAGCATATGCAGCACAGCTAAGTGTTAGAAACCACGTAGGAATACCCAAGTTTCATAACATACATTTAAGTTCACCATGACGACAGTAACAATACTCATTAGTACCACGTTGACACGCCATCAAATTAATTAACTGAGATTCCAAATGATCGTCTCTTTGTTGAACTTTGTCCATAAATTCCTTTGCAGAAACATGTGTAAAATGAACTCCTGTTTTCAATATGTGATTCACTGCATATGAAAGTCCAGACAAGTCACTTTCAAATAGAATATGAAATATATATGGAATGCACTGTCGAAATCTTGGATCTTCTGAGTACAATCTTGTCGTCCAGCATTCTGAAGCTGGAATCTGTACTGCTCGTTCATCATATCGTCCACCTTCTCCAGTGGGGAACACCTGTGGAAAACAACAAGCTTCTAAACTTTTTTTCCATACACTCATGGGAGTTCCCTTTGCTTTCTTCATTTGAAATAATTGAATAGTGTTTCCAATCTCTTCTTTTGAATGTAAAGGATGTATACTGTAATGTTCGTAAATCTCTTCACACCTGCTCTTGTCCACTTTTTCTATTTGGCCAGTTGTAATTTCTGTATCTTCTTCTAAACATATTTCCTGGTCTTCCACATTTACACTTTTATAATAAATATTGTTCTGTACAAGATATAATATAGCCTTTTGAAGTTTGCTGACATCTACTAACTCTTGCCATATTTTCAGACTCTTTGTTGGTATACCATTAACTAGAATAACTACAGGCTCACTTTCCTCTCTCTCTATACCATCAGTTTCAATATATTTTTTAAAATCTAAAAGTAAGTACACAACTCTTCCTTTCAGACCTCTTTGTAAATCTGTTGGACGCAGCTTACCTGTTTTAGGCTCCATACGAATAATAGCCTGAAACGGGTGCACAGATTGAATAAGAATGGACTCATATGTATTTAAATCTGCCAGTTCCAGAGGAATAGCTACCAACTCTAAATTGTTATGTAGTGCTCTAGCTGGCATTTTGTTCTCTTCTAATTTGTTGTAACAATATTTACAAATAAGTTGATCAGTACCCAACTCAAAACAACCTTCCACCAACATATAGACACCAAATTGCTCCTACTTATCATTATTTTCCTTTTCACTTTTTAAATACACATCAACATTCCTAGTTTGACTTCTATAGTGAGTACGTCAACAACAAATACAAACATAGTTTGGTTTTTCACATGAAAGTATCTTAAACTTTGTAATTTCTTCTTCAAACTTCTCAGTACTAATATCTTCCAACTGTTGTTCAACACCTACACTCATCAAACTCTCACTTTCTCTACACTCCTCTTGTGAATCAAAGAAACAAAACTGTACATCATCACAAACTTTTTTTACATCCGATACTGAAGCATGCAAAAGAGCTGTGTTCATTTCACTTAAAGATAATGTAGGACTTTTACGTAGTCTCCTTACTAACTTCTGCATTTCTGTATGATGTACTGCTAACATTCTTAAATGATCAAAAGTACTTTTACACACTTTTCTAGAAAGACAAGTCAGAGAATGGCCCTGCAAGTTACTATATTTTCTCACTTTACAAGGATCTAGTCCTTGCAACATCTTAATCTTCTGTTTAACACTCTTTTTTGCATATTGTCGCAAGAAAACTCATAATATATCAATAGATTCCTGTCGAATACTACAAATACTACTACAATCCCACTTATACACTGGAGCATGTGCACGTCTCCCTTGAACTTCTTCAGCTATTACTTCTTCCACATTTTAGGAACCATCTTTTCTTTTTCAATTGGATAACCATCCTTTATCTCATAACAACGACCACAGGTATCAACTGCGTGAACTAATGTATTTTGTTGAAAATAACTTTCTTCATTTAAAAAAGGCTCAGTACTCGAAGTATGCTTCCAGTCACAGAAAAAGCTTTGCAAAAGGTACTTCTATTAACCAGTCTTTTTCTTTTGCTTTTCTCCTTCATAGAGTGCATTGTTTTATTCAATGTTCTCATTCTCTTCAATACCAATATAAATAATTTCCGTTTCAATTCAAAAGCAGTATCTACTACACTTTCAATCTGTTGCTTCTTCTTAAATGCTGCAGATCTTTTTTTATACTTTTTACAATCTTTTAATAAATTTTGAATTACTCTATTATGAAACATACGAACACGTATGTCCTTAAATAGTTTCTGTCTTTTTGTCACATGTGCTTCTTTTCCATTGTGTTTCTTCATTTGCTTCTTCTTTGTATGAAAAATTTCTTTCCTCATTTGATTAGTATTTTGATCGTTCAATCTCTCCACAACTTTTTTAATAAATTGTTTAGTTCTCTTACCAGAAGCCACTTTATTCTCAGCATCTTTTTGGTGTTTTTCTACTTCACTCGTTTTAGTTTTCATTCAATACTTCTGTTTCCTTTGTTCTCTTCTCTTTTCATTTTTTCTTGCCATCTTTTATTTCTAATCCAAATAAAATATCTTCCTAAAAAACAAATAATACTCTAATTATTTTAGTACATTAATTCAAATTTCAAAATTAATAACATTTCAATTTTGAAAATAACTAAGTGCAAAATTACAATTACATTTATATCTCATAAGAAGAGAAAAGTATAAAAATGAGCAAAACAACTGCAAAAACAGAAGAATAGGTGGTCAAACAGCCAAAAGGAGAAAGGAAAAAAAACAAAAGGTTTACAAACAGCAAAATGAAATACTCAAACAACACAACTACAGAAAAATGTAAGAGAATGCAAAAATAATGAACAGATGTACAAAAAGAAAAAAGACAGGTGCAGAAAGTGGAAAAAGAAGTGCAGAAAGAGGAAACAGTTGTAGAAAAACGCAAGTAAGGTACAGAAACAAATAAAAGGGGTGCAGAAAGAGGCAAAATGAGTTGAAAAAGAAATAAAACACATGCAGAAAGAAGGAAAAGAAGTCCAGAAAAAGTAACAGAGGTGCAGAAAACACAAAAGAAGTGCCCAAAGCAGCTAAGAGACACAGAAAAAGACTCCAGAGGTGCAGAAAGAGACAAGAGAGGTGCGCAAACAAGAAAGACTAGTGCAGAAAGAGGCAACACGGGTACAGAAAGAAGCAAGAGAGGAGCAGAAAGAACCAAGAGAAGTGCTGTAAGATGCAACAGAGATACAGAAAGAGACAACATAGTTGCAGAAAGAAGCAAGAGAACTGCAGAAACAATCAAGAAAAATGAAGAAACAGGCCAGAGAAGTGCAGAGAAAGGCAAGAAAAGAGCACAAAGAAACAAGAAAAGTGCAGAAAGAAATAAAACACATGCAGAAAGAAGGAAAAGAAGTCCAGAAAAAGTAACAGAGGTGCAGAAAAACACAAAAGAAGTGCCCAAAGCAGCTAAGAGACACAGAAAAAGACTCCAGAGGTGCAGAAAGAGACAAGAGAGGTGCGCAAACAAGAAAGACTAGTGCAGAAAGAGGCAACACGGGGACAGAAAGAAGCAAGAGAGGAGCAGAAAGAACCAAGAGAAGTGCTGTAAGATGCAACAGAGATACAGAAAGAGACAACATAGTTGCAGAAAGAAGCAAGAAAACTGCAGAAACAATCAAGAAAAATGAAGAAACAGGCCAGAGAAGTGCAGAGAAAGGCAAGAGAAGAGCACAAAGAAACAAGAAAAGTGCAGAAAGAAACAAAAGATGCGCAGAAATAGGCAAGACAGGTGCAGAAAAAGGCAAGAGAAGTGCAGAAAGAGGGAACAGGGATATAGAAAGAGATAAGAGAGGTACAGAAACAAGATAGGTGCAAAAGAGACAAGAGGGGTACAGAAAAAAGCAAATGAAGTGCAGAAAGAAGCAAAAAAACTGCAGAAAGAAGCAACAAACATGCACAATGAGACAACAGTGGTGCAGAAACAGTCAACAAGGATACAGAAAGAAGCAAGAGAAGTGCAGAAAGAAACAATAGAAATGGAAAAAGAGGAAAGAGAAATGCACAAAGAGTCAAGAGAATTGTAGAAACAGGCAACTGAGGTAAAGAAAGACAGAAGAGGGGTGCAGAAAGAGGCACCAGAAGTACAAAAACAGGGAAGAGGGGTGTAGAAAGAGCCAAGAGGAGTGCAGAAAGAAACAAGTGAGGTGCAGAAAGAGGCAACAGAGGTGCAGAAAGAGCAAGAGAGGTGCAAAACAACTAAGAGAACTGCACAAAGAGGCTAGAGAGATGCTGAAAGAGGTAAGAGGAGTAGTATGTGTATAGGTAGTTTCTCCTTAACTCTATGACTGCATGGTAGTGCCTAAGTAAAAGGATGAATGTCACAGTAACGGTAGGATCATTGCATGAATTCATATGTAGTGCCTAACAAAATATATCACTAAATCGCTACTAAGTAAGTCAATAGTTCAATGCTAGAGGAGAGCCTCAATAATAGAATGAGTGCACCAATACTGCCAGGGTGATTGCATCAATGCATCAGAAATACCTGAGAGAAACTATGACTACAAGCCTAAAGCATGGTTTAGTGCATAACTGTATGGGTGGAGCTTGAGATAATACATGAATGTACGCATACTGCCTGTGTGATTCTATTACTGTAGAAGTAGTACCTGGATCAATGTATGAATGTATGGGAAATACCTCTGAGAAACTATGAGTATTAACGTAATGCTTGGACAATTACATAAGTGCATCAGTACTGTCTCAGTGAATACATCAGTGCATAGGTACTAGCTGAGTAAATGTTTGACTGGAATAGCAGTGTCTAGCTGACTATATTCCTAAAAACAAGCATGCATATGTATGTACCTTTTCCAGGTGCCATCATATGTAAAAGAATCATACAAATACATATATACCAGTGTTTTATAGCTCTACCATCTCTATAGAAATAACACATTTGAGAATATATGTGCAAGCTGACACATACTTGAGACATAACACTACAAAGTCCCTTAACCTTGACAAACTGCACTTTCCATTTTAAAGAGACACCTACAATTATACAGTATACTTGAAGTATGCATTTCCATACACCAATACGAACTAACCTAATCACTAATCCTTCTATCAACAAGTCTCAACCCTCACTTTTGGGCTGCACGTTCACTATTCAGCAACTACTCAGAGTGTTGGGCCTAGCCAAATACAAAGCAGCAACTTTTTCAATGTGTCTATTAAAAGTCTCACCATATTCCAGAGAGCATGCATGTACCTTTTAAAAGTGGCATCATATATCAAAGAAACATGCAAATAGATGGGTAGTGTGTAGTGCCTGAGAGAATGGATGACTGGATGGGTAGCGCCTGACTGAATAGTTCATTGCAAGAGTACTGCCTGGGTGATTGCATGAGAGCAGCAGTACTGAATGGGTGATTAGATTAGTGCAGGAGAAATTCTTTAGACAAACCATGAGTGCAAGGCTAACGCAGGGTTGAAGACAAGAGTGTATGAGTAGTGCTTGAAAGAATAAAAAAGTGCAAGGGTACTGCCTGAGTGATTCTATGACTGCAGTGGTAGTAACTTGATGATTGTATGACTATATGGGAAGTACATGAGAGAAAATATGAGTGTAAGGGTAATGCTTGGGACATTCTATCAGTGCACCAGTAGTACCTGAGTGAGTAGATGAGAGCATGGGTAGTGCCTGACAGAATCTTTGAATGGGATAGTAGTGCCTACATGATTGCACAAATCTATGGTTAATGTCTGAGGGATTACATTGCATGCATGTGTCTGTGACTTTTCCTAATGGCATCATATATAAAAGAAACATATAGATACTTGTACACCAAAGTTTTATACCTCTACCATCTGTTTAGACATAACACATCAGAGAATACAAATGCATGCAGACACATACCTCACTCATAAGACTAGAAAGTCCCTTAAACTTGAGAGACTGCACTTCCCATTTTAAAGAGACACCTAAAATTATGCAGCATACTTGAAGTGTAGATCTGAATAGACCAATACAGGCTAACCTAATCACTAATCCCTCTGCCAACATATTTTAAACCTCATTTTTGGGCTGCACCTTCACTATTCAGCAACTACTCAGAGTCTTGGGCCTAACCAAATACAAAGCAGCAACGTTTTCAATGTGTCTGTAAAAGTCTCACCATATTCCAGAGAGCATGCATACATGTGTCTGTACCTTTTAAAAGTGGCATCATATATCAAAGAAACATACAAATAGATGGGTAGTGGGTAGTGCCTGAGAGAATGGATGACTAGATGGGTAGCACCTGAGTGAATAGTTCAGTGCAAGAGTACTGCCTGGGTGATTGCATGATAGCAGCAGTACTGAATGGGTGATTAGATCAGTGCAGGGGAAATACCTTAGACAAACCATGAGTGCAAGACTAACGCATGGTTGAAGACAAGAGTGTATGAGTAGTGCTTGAAAGAATTAAAAAGTGCATGGGTACTGCCTCAGTGTTTCTATGACTGCAGTGGTAGTAACTGGGTGATTGTATGACTGTATGAGAAGTACATGAGAAAAAATATGAGTGTAAGAGTAATGCTTGGGCCACTCTATGAGTGGATCAGTAGTACTAGAGCGAATAGACAAGAGCATGGGTAGTGCCTGACTGAATCTTTGAATGGGATAGTAGTGCCTGGGTGATTGCACAAATCTATGCTTAATGTCTGAGGGATTACATGGCATGCATGTGTCTGTACCTTTTCCTAATGGCATCATATATAAAAGAAACATACATATACATGTATACCAAAGGTTTATACCTCTACCATCTGTTTAGACATAACACGTGAGAGAATACATGTGTACGCAGACACATACCTCACTCATAAGACTAAAAAGTCCCTTAAACTTGACAGACTACACTTCCCATTTTAAAGAGACACCTAAACTTATGCGGCATACTTGAAGTGTACATCTCCATAGACCAATATGAGCTAACCTAATCACTAATCCCTCTGCCAACATGTCTTAAACCTCACTTTTGGGCTGCACCTTCACTATTCAGCAACTACTCAGAGTCTTGGCCCTACCAAATACAAGGCAGCAACTTTTTCAATGTGTCTGTTAAAAGTCTCACCATATTACAGAGAGCATGCATGCATGTGTCTATACCTTTTAAAAGTGGCATCATATATCAAACAAACATACAAATAGATGGGTAGTGATTAGTGCTTGAGAGAAGTAATGACTGTATGAGTAGCACCACACTGAATCGTTCAGTGCAACAGTACTGCCTGGCTGACTGCATGAGAGCAGCAGTACTGAATGGGTGATTAGAACAGTGCAGGGAATATACATTAGACAAACCATGAGTGCAAAACTAATGCATGGTTGAAGACAAGAGTGTATGAGTAGTGCTTGAAAGAATAAAAACATGCATAGGTCCTGCCTGAGTGATTCTATGGCTGCAGTGGTAGTAGCTGGATGATTGTATGAGTCTATGGGAAGTACCTGAGAGAAAATATTAGTGTAAGAGTAATGCTTGGACCATTCTATGACTGCAGCATTAGTATCAGAGTGAGTAGATGAGAGCATGGGTAGTGCCTGACTGAATGTTTGAGTGGGATAGTAGTGCCTGGATGAATGCATAAATCTATGGTAAATGACTGAGGGATTACATAGTATGCATGTGTCTGTGCCTTTTCCTAGTGGCATCATATATAGAAGGAACATACAGATACATGTATACTAGAGTTTTATACCTCTATCATATATTAAGTCATAACACGTGAGAGACTAGATGTGCAAACAGACAGATACTTCAGTCATAAGACTAAAAAGTACATTAAACTTGAAAGAGTGCACTTCCCATTTTAAAAAGACACCCAAAATTATGCGGCTTATTTCAAATATACATATCCACAGACCAATACAAGGTAAGCTAATCACTAATCCCTCTGCCAACATGTCTTAAACCTCACTTTTGGACTGCACCTTCACTATTCAGCAACTACTCAGAGTGTTTGGCCTAAGCAAATACAAAGCAGCAACCTTTTCAATCTATCTGTTAAAAGTCTCACAATATTCCAGAAAGCACGCATGCATGTGTCTGTACCTTTTAAAAGTGGCATCATATATCCAAAAAACATACACACTTGGATTTTTTATTTTTAAAGTAAAAATATCACTAGAAACAATAAAACAGTGCTGAATAATATATAATACACCTTACAAATTAGTTACTGACGTTTGAGGTAGTATTGCAGAATACCAAATGTCAGAAACTCTTAAAAGATTTTCTTTTCCACACAAGAAATGTAATGCACCTCTTACAGAAGGGTGAAACCAGAAATGGCAAACTTTCTCTCTCTTTTTGCACTCAAATAAATGTAAGTATCAAATCGCATTGCTTCCATCATTATTTCAAATTGTAAAACACATTACTATTGGTTAGACATATTAACCCTTTCTAACTGTCTTCAAATGGTGCCCAAACTGCTTCTGTAATTTTCTGAAGTCGCGACTCCACTGCGGTGGAGCCGCGAATCCACAGGGAGTTCAAAAACTTATTTCTACACTACTTCTACACATACTACTGTCTTAGAAAACCTTAATTTACTAACTTTTCACTTATATTTAAGTATCCATTTCACATTTTAAGTCCACAGTTAAGTTTCAACCCTTCCCCTATTCTACTTAATGCCAGTTTCTAGTAACAGTTCAAGGAACATTCAACTGTACTGGCAGGTCACAAGTTCACCGTAGTTTCAAGTTCAGCACACATGCTTACTAATGCATACAGCAGGGGTGGTTCACATTTGCAAAATATTACCTTATGGTATCAACTGTACCTTTCAAACGAATCACAAACATGATACCTCAGCAAAGTAACATGCATCCTATTTTTGAGTGCACAATCTTGATGAACAGCCAATCACTTATCAACTTTTTAAAAAACATGTTCTCCACCATTTTAAATACCTCTCATTCTACCAACTGACTACCTGAGCTACAGACATCTTTTGATTACTTCCAGACATCCCTTCAAGATGCTCACAGTGTGGATTGTAGGGCACAGCTATGTTTTCTGGTGCAAAAACTATGCTGAACGCAGAGGTATTGCCAAAGACCTAGGTTTGGAAAATGTGGACATTAAATGGATTGCACAGAGAGGGTTAAAGTGGCACCAAATGTTGCCTTTGGTTAAAACCTTTTTGCATCTCCAACCCCCTGACCTCATGATTATGCACTGTGGTGGCAATGACCTAGGCACATTGACTGGGGTAGGTCTGGAAATGATAAGGAAGAACACCTTTGCACAATTGATGTTGCTTTTGCCTCAAACTGTCTTTGTATACTCTAACATATGCCAAAGACAGAAATGGAACTGGTCAAATCAATTCTGTCCACAGTTTGAGAAAGCTAGGAAGAATGTCAATAAAGCTGTTTCTGCATACCTCAGAGATCATAGAATGGGGTCCATCTACAACAACAATCTACGTTTTGATATTGGCGACATCTACAGAAGTGATGGAGTGCACTTCAGAGATCAGGGAAACAGAGTCTTCCTCAACGACCTTAAGCTGTGCGTCCGCACTTACATGTAGCTGCAACAAAGTCAGAATGAAAACAAGGGCTCTTTTTAGAGCCACCCTATAACCCAACAGTGAATCTTATTTTTTTTAAACATACATACTCTTTTTTAAATTTTGCTTGGAGTCGCGAACCCATCACGGTTACACAGGGGGCTATGCTGAGAGCCGCAATGGAGTCGCAACTCCAAGCACGCGAGAAAAAAAAAATTACCCCCATTCTTACAACTCAAATTCTGCCTCGGGGAACCCCATCCCCGAGGCCCAGCCATTTCATACTATTAAAAAACAACTAACCCCCCACCCCCCTAAGGGCTTTTACTGCCCCGGGGACCCCATCCCCCGGGGCATTCCCTCGTTTTTTGTTTTTAAATACATTTTTCACCGGAGGGGGGCCACCTGGCCCCCCTCCCCTGGGCCCCTTTTGGCCCCGGGGATCCCATCCCCTAGGGCCGGCCCTCACGTTGGGGACCGCAGAGGGAGCCCAAATGCCCCCGCGGTCCCTGCCGCCTCCCCACCTCCTGGGGAGCCGGCATTGCTTTTGCACAAGGGGAGCTGCTGACATGCAGCTCCCCTTGTGCAAAAGCAACACTGCTTTGCTTCATGGAAATATTTTTGGGGCCCTGGGGTTCCCTGTGGAACCCCTGACCAGGCCCAGGGGGTCAGGGTGTTTCTACCCTGCCCCCTTTTCTTTTTTTGATCATTTACTACTGTTTTTTATTCTGACTCGGTTTTACCAAGTCACAAAATGGCTGCCAACACTTCCTTGTTTGGAGTGTTGACAGCCAATCAAAATGAAGCTCGTGCTCGGGAGGGTTCGCGAATCCTCCTAGGTGCTCAGATATCGATATTTATATTTTTTGAATTTCTCAGGAACTACTAAATGGATTTACACCATTTAAAGCAAAGAGTGCACTCTGGGCCAAGAGCTACCTCTCTGCCAAAATTGGTGAAATTCGGTTCAGCAGCTTGGGCTGTAGCCCCGACAAAAGTTCCTATAGAAATTAACATAGGGAAAATGCGTTTTGGGACCCTCCTTTTTTCTCAGCCCCCGCTTAATGAATCACCCCGAAATGTTCAAGACAGAATCTGACCGGAGTGGGCCATTAGTTTAAAAAATTTCGCGAAGATTCGTCAAACGGCGACAAAGATATTGGCAAATCAAAAAACACTTTTCTATGGAAACTAGGTCCTAACTATAACTACCTACTGGCGACCGCCAGTAGGTAATATAGATATATATATCAGCAGCAGCACTTTATCCATTTTGTCTATTTTACCGGTGTATATATCGTATTTATATAAAAGGTATGAGAGTTGAATTTTGTATTACGATGTACCAAGGTATTGTAAATAGTCTGTTGTCTATATTCATTAACAAATGCCTGTGAGTTTCTCAAACCGATAGGGCATGCACACTATTTATTGGTCAATTGTCAGCGGCGTGTCATGTGATCAATATCGCGTTCCAGCGATCGAAACGCGTCATGGCGGGCATTTGCCTGATCAACACTGAGGTCTATGGAATCAATTAAAGCACTTTGAACTATCTTTGCATCTCAGCGTATTGTGGTCCGTACCTGGATGGTCCCGTCGTATGAAGGTGGTGGGCCAGGATTATGCAACTTATATATATATATACGGTTTCAGAGCCACAAAAAGCAAATCAATACAAAGGATATATACTGCCAACAAAAATTCGGACACAGGACCAGAAACTTCACGATCTGACATGAGTTCAGCAGGAGGCAGTAATTCAGATTCCGAGATGAGAAATCCAGACTCTGCTGAAAATCATAAAAAACCATTACCAGGAGAGGAGTTCGTTTTTTTATGTCAGCAAAGGAGACAAACTCTCCGCCCCAGACCACAAAGACAAAACGAAGAACCACTAACTTCAGGCGCAGGCAGACGCGCAAAGCAAGCAAATGGCGCACAAAACTATTCGAGGAAAAGGGGAAGGGGTCACTGGCAGAAAAAGTAACCATGGGAGAAAAACTAAATCGAACCATAATCAACCTCTCCAATGTTAAATTGTCAGCCAAGGAAGAAAACATCTTAAGCTTAGGTCTAACGTATTCCCCAGGTGCCAATTTTGATTGCGCATCAACACGACTCGATGTTTATAAAACAGTGAGAAAACTTAAGCTTAAGAAATTTCATTTACTATCTAAACAAATGGAATCCAATGTGGAAACAGAACAAGCCCTTGAAGAATACCCGATGTTATCACAAACTGATATACCGCTGTTAATGGAAATGGAGAGCCTATGGAACTATAGGGAACAAGACCATCAGCAAAGTCATCCATCTAACCCAGATGCAGTTGACGGTATGCAAATGATGAATATCAAAAAGGACCACTACAACCAACATTCAAACAAAAGTCCACATTTAATCCCATTACACCTCGGGATTCTATTGATGTCTTCCACGAGACAGTGACAACACAACTTAAAAAACTAAACAAAGAAGTAGGAATGACCAAAACCAAATATAATAACCAACAGCGACAATATCATAATTTGGTTACAAAACTAAAAAAAGACAAAGGTATCATAATAAGGAACAGTGATAAAGGTGGCAATGTGGTCATTTGGCCACAAGAAGATTATCTTAAGGAAGCATTCAAGCAACTGAATGACAAAGAATGCTATTTGAAAATCAATGCGGCAAACCTGAAAAACATATATGCCTCATATTACAACAAATTGTCTATATGGAAATCAAAAGGGCTTATTACTGTCAACGAATATAAATTTCTGAAAATTGATAACCCTGTTACACCAACGATATACTTCATCCCTAAGTTGCACAAAAATCCGGTAACACCACCTGGACGTCCGATCATATCAGCTAGAGGGGGATTACTGGAGCATACATCTATGTATGTGGATTTCTTTTTACAGGACTTTGTCAAGAAATTGCCATCTTATGTCCGCGATACTGCAGACTTTCTTAGGAAAATTCACACTGCGGAATGGAAAGAGGGCTATCTGTTAATGACAATGGATATAACGTCCTTATATACAAGCATCAAACACGATGACGGCATCCAAGCCATAAAACACTATTTGGCACAAAGACTGACATACCATACTGAACACAATAACATGTTAGTGGAAATGCTAAAATTTTGTTTAACAAACAATAATTTTATGTTTAATAACCTTCTATTTCAACAAATCAGGGGAGTGGCCATGGGGGCCAGCTTTTCGCCCAGTTATGCCTGTCTTCACATGGGCTACTAGGAGGAGCTGGTCCTCATGGGCACACACAACCATCTTATTGCGAACCATGTACAGACATGGCTTCGATATATAGATGACATATTTGTGGTATGGCGAGGTACCCAGCATGAGGCCATAGCTTTTGTTGAAATGATTAACAGCAACCAGTCAAATCTATATTTCACTTCTAACATTAGTGCCAGTACAGTCAATTTTCTCGACACCCAGATTTATGTCAAGCAGAACAAACTAGAAAGTAGGCTCTATCGCAAAGAAACGGCAGGCAACACCACGCTACATGCAACCAGTGCCCACCCAAGACATCTAAAAACAGTATACCATATGGTGAGATGTTGAGGTTACGCCGTATATGTAGCAATGACCAAGATTTGGCAACAGGACAAAAAGATAGCAGCAGGAGATTTAAGGAAAGAGGATATAACGATCAGACTATATCTAATGCAATATCTAAATCTATGCTCCTCAGTAGGGATTCCTTGCTTAAGGATAAACAAACTGAGGCATATACACAGAGCAAGAAACCCGAACCTAACAAAAAATAAACAGAAAACACGTTCCGAATCATAACTAGATTTAGTAACCAGCATAGCCAAATACAAAAGATTATACAAAAAAACTGGCCGCTAGTATTGAATGACGCAATTATTGGACCCCTGCTACCGCAGAGGGTATCAATCACTTACAGCAAATCAGCCTGCATGAGAGATGCATTGGTCAATACTAGCCCTGAAGTAATAGAGAAAACAAATTGGTTACAGACTAACAAAGGCTTTTTCAAGTGTAGGACGTGCAAAGCCTGTGCCCATGGTGTCAATAAAAGAACATATACAACACCATTTAGTGAAAAGGAACACACAATACAGAAATTCCTCACATGCAAAACGGAATATGCTGTCTATGTACTGGAGTGCCCATGTGGCCTCCAGTACATAGGCAGCACGAAGTTACAAGTACACAAATGTATCCTGCAGCATCTTCGAGCCATCAGCAATCAGGATAATACTTACCCAGTGGCTAGACATTTTAGAACATCCCACAACTCTAAAAACACAGATTTGCAGTACTTTGTAATTGATAGTGTTCCCCCTAGTAGACGAGGAGGAGACAGAGAATCCAAACTACGTAGACTCGAAACAAGATATATACTACAATTGGGTTCTAAGGCACCAGGAGGCCTTAATGCCACAGAGGATATGTACACATGTCTAGGTTAACAAGAGGCAAGATAGATCAATTCAAGGTATAGTGGGAACTAATGCGGGTGATTAATATAAAGACTTAAATACCAATAGGTTGGACATCAGAATATTTGATCTAATATCGCAATATCAATACAAGGTATTTAGCAACATTTCCCAATGTAACGCTATATATTATACAATATCCTTCCAATATTAAGCACAGATAAATATATATTTTAGATACCAATTTTGTTGACATACATATATTAATTACCATTTTTTAACCAATGTCAACATATATATTTATATATTTATATATTTATAAAATTCATCTTTTTATTTATTTAAATATGTGTATGAGTGTATATTTATTTATATGGTTGTGTTTTTTCATATTTATACAACATTGTATTGGTTTTAACTATTTTTATTAATGACATCTATTTATATATTTATCTATTGCCAAATTTTGCACATTCTATGCAACATAGCTTGTGTATCAATCAAATATGCTTGTTTCCACACACCTAGGAACTGGTCAAGTAAAAACAATCTATACCTGCAATGCACATGTGCATTAATCCTATGCTTTAGACACTAACATACATTTGACCTCAGTATACCCTACACACTCTGTTCCTAATGAATGCAATTTATGACAAGATTATCAACATGTACTTGTCAGTTGAAAGGAGTTTTTTGATTTTAAACCTCCGATTCACATTTATTTTATACACTGGCACCACACAACGACATGGACTATATTTAATGAATAGAAAACATCTCCCCAAGCCATTTAGGGTTGTAATGTTCAGTATTTACGTGCAATACAATAACTTTATATTGAGTTTAAAAAAAAAGGAATAAAGGACTGATAGAATAAAATTCAATTCAGTAAATCCTGTAAACATGACATTACTAAATATACCAGCAATGGGTATTTTACCATTATATCAAGTAATCGAATCTTCAATATTTGTATGTATTTTGTATACTTGAACAAATCTAATGTGGTGATGCAACGTATTTCTTTTATGTCTATGAGAGAGTCTTTTGTTTTATGTAATCACAATTTTTTCACCTGCACCTGTCACTTTAAATTCCCTCACAACCCCTCTATCTGTGTCATGTGATCAAGGCTCCTCGGAGCCGAAACGTTATGGCGGCACAGCAATAAACCATTGAAGAAATCGACTAACCTGGGTCCTTGTCCGTAATTTCAGCGAATTGTTTGGAGAACGCGGAGTAAAGTTATATATATATATATATATAAATAAATATATATATATATATATATATATATATATATATATATCAAAAGAAACATTCCACTCTATCAAAGAAGAAGAGGCACGTACTCGAGGTAGGTAGGAATAGGGCTCATTTAATGTAGTTTAGGTCTCCCTCGACCCTGCGTTAGCTGAGATACGCGTTTCGGCTGCGCAGCAGCCTTTATCAATTACCTACTGGCGGCCACCAGTAGGTAGTTATAGTACACATACACACATATATATACATATATACACATACACACACACACATATATATATATTCACTGAAAAAACCATAGGTTTCAGGGACGTTATAGTTAGTTGGACATTTCACTCGTATAAAACCATAGAAATTCCCCCGTTATAGTTAGTTCAGCTAACTATAACTCGTGCGCACCGCAATGCACTGCTGATGACGTCACATATTACATCACTCATGACATGGTCAGTGACATCACTCATGACATCACTGATGACATCTCAAATGACATCACTGATGACATCACTGATGACATCATCCTTGTGATAGAGTGGCAGACCTCCTCTCACCCTAATATAACCTTTGATACACACACTCAAAAATACAAACTAACATTTTCAAAACAATGGACATACCAATACCAGTTACAACACACCTATTCAGTAATTCCAAGATCTACACACACATCCACTCATTCACCAACAGTCCCTATACAGTCACTCATACATGTACTCACTCATCATATGTACTCATACACCTATACATCCTGTTACACACCGCCACTCATCCATAGAGTTACTCACACACATAGTCACACATGCAAACAAAGTATCAAACATCCATTTACTTGCATATACAGTTATACACACACTACCACACTTTCTTCTACAGAAACTTACACATACTTACTCTCTTAAACAATCACTTATAGAAACACCTACTTATTTGTACAGGAACTCTTCCAATCTCTCACTCTCACATATACTCACTTATATACACCAATACTCACATATACTAGTTTAAAACATATGTAGTTACTCATAAAGACACTATTGAGACAGTCATTCACTCACTAACACACCCATACACATACTCATCCACCTATACAGTCCTGCACACATGCTGTCTTCAACACATACAAACAGTGAGTCACTCATTCATGCATCTATGCACTAAGTAATACCCCCACCGAACCATACAGACACTCAGACAGTCATACTGATACTCAAAAACCAACTAATAACTCATATAGACACTCATGTAGCTACTCACCAACCCATGCAGCCACTTATACACAAAGTGAGAGACTGATACAGATATTTTCATATTTAAACATTACTCACTAACCCATGTATTCACTAAAATACACTTAGTCAGTTATACAATCAATTTTACAAAAATAAATCATCCATTTAGACACTTATATACCCATTTATTCTTCCATCGACCTTGAGATATACATATATAAAACATATTTAATTTTCAGAAAAACACACATTCACTGGATGATGTCATCAGTGATATCATCAGTGATGTCATTTGAGATGTCATCAGTGATGTCATGAGTGATGTCACTGACCATGTCATGAGTGATGTAATATGTGACGTCATCAGCAGTGCATTGCGGGCGCGCGAGTTATAGTTAGCTGAACTAACTATAACGGGGAATTTCTATGGTTTTGTACGAGTGAAATGTCCAACTAACTATAACGCCCCTGAAACCTATGGTTTTTTCAGTGAATTTCTAAGGATTTTTAAATGCTAATTTCTAACTATAACGTGCCTGAAACCTATGGTTTTTTCAGTGAATTTCTAAGGTTTTTTAAATGCTAATTTCTAACTATAACGTGCCTGAAACCTATGGTTTTTTCAGTGAATATATA
This sequence comes from Calotriton arnoldi, assembly GCA_963921515.1. Lineage (NCBI taxonomy): Eukaryota > Metazoa > Chordata > Amphibia > Caudata > Salamandridae > Calotriton > Calotriton arnoldi. The sequence goes on from CAWUFW010013989.1 coordinate 242,295, forward strand.
TATATTTATTATACTATGTATACATGTGAAAATGTCTCGGTCCCCTGTTTGCCTCGGTGGCACGGAAAAAATGGGTGGAACTGACGTCAGCACGCCGACGAGGTCCTCTTATGGCTCCAATGATGTCATACGGTGTCGTGAGCGGAGCTGTGCTATTATGACGTCCTCGTTGATGTGGGAGAGCTAGGAAAGAATTTCCGTGGAATGCTGGTGCAGGGGATATTCACCTAAGTGTTCAGGCTAGTCCTTTGGGAGCAACTGTTTATGTTGCCACTCCAGAAACCGAAACCAGTGATCCTAGGGCAGAGGCCCTGCAGATGGCACACGAGATGGGGTGCCCAGTCGTGTGCACTGGCGGGGCAGCAAAGTTACAAGCACCACAACCCACAAAAAAGGTAACGAGGGCACTGAATAACACAGGATCTTCTCTTTGTATCTGGCAGGAACAACGAAGTTAAAATGCCCTAGTACCAAAATGTAGAATTAGTGCTACAACGGTCTTCAAGAGGACCTGCGATGCCGCTTCTGCCTCCCGTACCCTGGAGTTGGCACATGGGTCACGCGGTACGGTCATACTGTGGTGGGACACACACTCGTTGACCTCTCATGGCACTGCTCCACACTTCAGGGAGGACGCTTTCCATTAGCTATGTTTTCTGATGACATGGTGCGCCGGCCCCGTCCAACAACAGAACTCCTTTAGATCCAAACAGACTCTTCCACTCTCTCACCGGAAGTGAAACCAGGCCACGCGGACACTTTCACAATACAACAGTCGGGAATGCACTTTTCGGTAAAAAAACCACATTCCTTCCTCCTAATGAATCAAATAAACATCTCACTGAAGAACAGGGGCCAGCTTCGATCTGTAAACAGCCGTTACAACGACTTTATTACTTTGCGATACCATTACAACGCATGCATTACCACGCATGCGTTGTACATCACGAAGTCATTACTACACTTTTTTTTAGAACGCATGGTCATTTACCACGCATGCCTTTACAATGAACTTTGTTGTAAAGGTATGTATGGTAAATGACCATGTGTTCTAAAAAACATGTAGGCGATCCATGTCATTGTAAGGAAACAGAGGCTGTTCCGTTTCCTCACAACGACGTGCACCGCCCCTCAGAGACGACGTGAAGCAGGAACCATGAGGAGAGAGGAACCACGAGGAGTGAGAGGTAAGGGGGATTGGGCATGGGGTGGGGGTTTCTTTTCTCGGGTTTAGGGTAGTGTAGTGGTGTTTGGGTGGTGTAGGGGGTCGTGCTGGGGGTAGTGTTTTAGGGTTTAGTGTAGTGCAGTGGTGTTTGGGTAGTGTAGGGGGTCGTGCTGGGGGTAGTGTTTTAGGGTTTAGGGTAGTGCAGTAGTGTAGGGGGTCGTGCTGGGGGTACTGTTTTAGGGTTTAGGGTAGTGCAGTGGTGTATGGGTAGTGTAGGGGGTCATGCTGGGGTAGTGTTTTAGGGTTTAGGGTAGTGCAGTGGTGTTTGAGTAGTGTAGGGGGTCATGCTGGTGGTAGTGATTTAGGGTTTAGGGTAGTGCAGTGGTGGTTGTGTAGTGTAGGGGGTCATGCTGGGGGTAGTGTTTTATGGTTTAGGGTAGTACAGTGGTGTTTGGGTAGTGTAGGGGTCGTGCTGGGGGTAGATTTAGGGTTTAGGGTAGTGCAGTGGTGTTTGGGTAGTGTAGGGAGTTGTGCTGGGGGTAGTGTTTTAGGGTTTAGGGTAGTGCAGTGGTGTTTGTGTAGTGTAGGGGGTTGTGCTGGGGGTAGTGTTTTAGGGTTTATGTTAGTGCAGTGGTGTTTGGGTAGTGTAGGGGTAGTGCTGGGGTAGTGTTTTAGGGTTTAGGGTAGTGCAGTGGTGTTTGTGTAGTGTAGGGGGTAGTGCTGGGGTAGTGTTTTAGGGTTTAGGGTAGTGCAGTGGTGTTTGGGTAGTGTAGGGGTTCATGCTGGGGGTAGTGTTTTAGGGTTTAGGGTATGGCAGTGGTGTTTGGGTAGTGTAGGGGGTCGTGCTGGGGGTCGATTTGGGGTTTAGGGTAGTGCAGTGGTGTTTGTGTTGTGAGGGGTTGTGCTGGGGGTAGTGTTTTAGGGTTTAGAGTAATGCAATGGTGTTTGTATAGTGTAGGGGGTTTAGGGTAGTGCAGTGGTGTTTGTGTAGTGTAGGGGGTCATGCTGGGGGTAGTGTTTTAGGGTTTAGGGTAGTGCAGTGGTGTTTGTGTAGTGTAGGGGGTAGTGTTTTAGGGTTTAGGGTAGTGCTGTTGTGTTTGTGTAGTGTAGGGGGTCATGCTGTGGGTAGTGTTTTAGGGTTTAGGGTAGTGCAGTTGTGTTTGTGTAGTGTAGGGGGTCGTGTTTTAGGGTATAGGGTAGTGCAGTGGTGTTTGGGTAGTGTAGGGGTTCATGCTGGGGTTAGTGTTTTAGGGTTTAGGGTAGTGCAGTGGTGTTTGGGTAGTGTAGGGGGTCATGCTGGGGGTAGTGTTTTAGGGTTTAGGGTAGTGCAGTGGTGTTTGTGTAGTGTGGGAGGTCATGCTGGGGGTAGATTTAGGGTTTAGTGTAGTGCAGTGGTGTTTGGGTAGTGTAGGGAGTCATGCTGGGGGTAGTGTTTTAGGGTTTAGGGTAGTCCAGTGGTGTTTGCGTAGTGTAGGGAGTCGTGCTGGGGGTAGTGTTTTAGGGTTTAGGGTAGTGCAGTGGTGTTTGGGTAGTGTAGGGATGTCGTGCTGGGGGTAGTGTTTTAGGGTTTAGGGTAGTGCAGTGGTGTTTGTGTAGTGTAGGGGGTCATGCTGGGGGTAGTGTTTTAGGGCTTAGGGTAGTGCAATGGTGTTTGGGTAGTGTAGGGGGTAGTGCTGGGGTAGTGTTTTGGGTTTATGGTAGTGCAGTGGTGTTTGTGTAGTGTAGGGGGTCGTGCTGGGGGTAGTGTTTTAGGGTTTAGGGTAGTGCAGTGGTATTTGTGTAGTGTAGGCGGTAGTGTTTTAGGGTTTAGGGTAGTGCAGTGGTGTTTGTGTACTGTAGGGGGTCATGCTGGGTTCTAGGGTTTTAGGGTTTAGGGTAGTGCAGTGGTGTTTGTGTAGTGTAGGGGGTCGTGTTTTAGGGTTTAGGGTGGTGCAGTTGTGTTTGGGTAGTGAAGGGGGTCTTGCTGGGGGTAGTGTTTTAGGGTTTAGGGTAGTGCAGTTGTGTTTAGGTAGTGAAGGGGGTCATGCTGGGGGTAGTGTTTTAGGGTTTAGGGTAGTGCAGTGGTGTTTGTGTAGTGTAGGGGGTCATGCTGGGGGTAGATTTGGGGTTTAGGGTAGTGCAGTGGTGTTTGTGTAGTGTAGGGGGTCATTCTGGGGGTAGTGTTTTAGGGTTTAAGGCAGTGCAGTGGTGTTTGTGTACTGAAGGGGTTGTGCTGGGGTAGTGTTTTAGGGTTTAGGGTAGTGCAGTGGTGTTTGTGTAGTGTAGGGGGTTGTGCTGTGGGTAGATTTAGGGTTTAGGGTAGTGCAGTGGTGTTTGGGTAGTGTAGGGAGTCATGATGGTGGTAGTGTTTTAGGGTTTAGGGTAGTGCAGTTATGTTTAGGTAGTGTAGGGTGTCGTGCTGGGGTAGTGTTTTAGGGTTTAGGGTAGTGCAGTGGTGTTTGGGTAGTGGAGGGGATAGTGTTTTAGGGTTTAGGGTAGTGCGCCCAACCAGCCACAATATCCGTGGACAAAGCGGATCCTGACTCTTTGGAATGCTCCGTCAATTGAAAAATTTGGGTCAAGGGCCCTACCACGTCCAAGACCTATCAATTCCTTTCTTGGGATCCCTCATATACTTGGAGAAAAAGGTACATAGTTTCTCATCAATTTCAGGCGTGTGTGCCACCTTCCCCTTCAGTGAGGGCCTGGGGCATTCTCCCTCATCCTATTCCTGACCTCCCTTTCAAGGGGTTGATGGATTTTCCCCACCACATACTCTGCCACTTTGGCGTCAGGTGTCCACTCCGCTGACCTAGGATGGTAAATTTGGGTAGGCTCGAACATGTCCGAGTGGACCCCGTCCCCAACCGGGGACTGAGAGCAGTGGGACTCTGGACGCCAGGGACGCCCCGAGTCCTTATCCTCATAGGAGGAGAAATCGTCCTCCGATACACCCTCTCCCTCTAAGGGAAACCCGCCGTCGGGGTCTACAATAGTGGTGACAGTGTCGCAATTTTCTCCGGGCCCCTCCTCCTCCCGGCAGGGTGCATGTTTTAGCGTTCGCGCACTCTTGAGGAAGGTCTCCGTAGGTTTATCAAATCCTTCCAAGTGCCCCGCATTATGCTTAACGGCCCTTTTATTCCCCATCTTGGAGCTACTGGGACCCGCCACCACCAGATCTGGGTCACTGAACACCCCAGGGATGCTTTTCGCCAGCTTATCAGCCTGATCCCTAAGAGGAGCCAGCGCCCTAGAAATAGCCAGAGAGAGGGCTTGGTCCACTGCTGGAGGGAGAAGTTGGGGGCCATTCCTCCTCCACTTCCTGGTAGGAGGAGTAAAAATGGTCTTCTGGAGAAGACATGATAGCAGAGGGTGTGAGCACAGAACAAATGCCCTTAAAATCCTTAAGGCAGCCCCCTCGCCGGTGTTCCAACAGCTGGGCTTTCCCCGAAGCTGTTATAAGAATAGACTGAGGCGCAATACCAATTACCACCTCCAGGTGGCGCTGGTCACTAACATGGCCGTGTGGGGAAATCACCGCGTAGCGGTGTCAAAATTAGGCGAGGGTTGGTCGGGAATCAAGCGGACACTAAAGGAGTGACCGGATACCCAAACGCGCGTAAAGACCAGCGGGAGCGCTCGACGGAGCTGCCTCGCTCGGACCAGACGCGCCTGACAGGATCTCACTGCGCGCAGAGCACACAGCGGGAGAAACTGCGAGGGGGAGAACGTGCTCGGGCAAGAGCCTGCTGCACAGGGAATATGAAACAATACCAAGGCAATAATGCTAATAACGTGCACAAGAAACCGCTATACAAGCAGCAACAACGTCAGATTAAGCCAAGAATGTAAGGAATGCACTTAACTGACGAGCAGTGAAGAAAGAGGAAGCGGAAGGGACGTCACGATATTATATACGATGGACTGTGATATGATTGGACTGTAGTTGCCTTGGAGACTACCCCCCTAATGGTTCATGGGTTGCGTAGTCTTTTGTTTAATGATTGTTGTGTTACGTTTTCTTTGAACTGCTATGCAAATAAAGTGAGGAAAGATATGCATAATCCTCGCCTCCGTCCTGCCATAGAATTCATTAAACTTTATTTGATCTGATTTAGAAACATAGATCATAAAAGTGTACATAAAAACAGTAAATACTCTTTCCTAATACAATACAGTGAGAATTAATTAAAACCAGTAGGTAAAAACGGGTGTTACAAAGCCCGGTTCAGAGCAACTTCAGGTTAACAGAATCGTAAAGGTCAATGTTTCGCAAGATCAATCTCATGTACTTCGTGCAAAATACGCAATAAGGGGTCCAAGTAAGATGTAACGCTCCAATACCTGACCAGTTTGCACTATATAAAACTGCAGAAAAACTAAAAATAAAAAGTGTTTTGCACACTTCTGTCATTGGGCTATATGTGGGCTAGATCTGGGTGATATTTGTGCTACATTTGGGCTCTTTTTCTCTGGTGGCCATCTTGGGAGACTTATTTGTTATGAAGTTTCCTAATTTCGTCATTTACTGCAGTCTCCTCAGTAGGAAATGCTTTCAGTTTTTACTTTGATTCCATCAAGAAGGCATTCAGATGTGTCACACATTTGCCATAAATTCAGAATGTTAGCACTCTAGTTGTTCATTAGATCACTGTAGTAAAGCTACTGCTCACCAGGGAGTTAACTGGAAGTCTACTGCTGGTATTGAAAGTGATTGTTTCAGTCTGCATGTCAGAATTTTCTAATGAAATAGAAGAGGATTTGAGATCTCACTTAAAACATGCCCTATATTTTCTTTCTACAGCACTAACCATAATTTCTATGGCAAAATGAACCCCCTCATTTTGTTCCTTTTTAAATTAAATGTTTTAAGTGTTACCAGTTTATTCCAATCAAGATGGCTTCAGGTGTGCCATACTTTTGTCATAAGTAAGACTGTTAGCGCTCTAGTTGTTCTTTAGAACACTCTGGGAAGCTGCAGTAGAACACAAAGGCATCAACTGACAGGCTGCTCCTGTTGAAATATAACAGGAAGATATTTGAGATCACACTTGAAACATGTCCAAATTTTTCTTTCTACAGCATTAACCATAATTTCTATGACAAAATGAACCCCATCATTTTGTTCCTTTTTAAATTAAATGTTTTCAGTGTTACCAGTTTATTTAAATCAAGATGGCTTCAGGTGTGCCATACTTTTGTCATAAGTAAGGCTGTTAGCACTCTAGTTGTTCTTTAGAACACTCTTGGAAGCTGCAGTAGAACACAAAGGAATCAACTGACAGTCTCTGCCCTTGTTGGATGTACATGTTTTACTGAGAATGTCAGACTTCATTCTCACATGACTGAGAAAGATAATGTGAATTTACAGAAAATATGCTCTCATTTTAGCTTCTGGAGCACCTTCCAAAACTGTATGGGACAAGCATGTGAAAATAGTTTTCTCTCAAACATGATTCATGATATCCCAGCAGAAGGTTTTTCACAGGGTAAAATCACCTTAGAACACACCACAATTCCTGAAATTAGTATGGTACCATCAACAAATGAATTCTAATGTAACTAAAGTCTGTTATCACCCTTTATAGTTCTCCTTTTGGTAACCCTCAAAATCTTCGATTCACTACAATGCATTTCAATGGGGTACTATAATTTATATTGGTCCCAAGATGGCTGCCAGCAATTCCAGGATGAAGTGCTGACAGCCAATCAGATCTCACGATGACATGTGTGGTTAGGCTCCGCCCAGATATATATGTGTTTTTACTTTTGATTTTCTCAGCAACTACTGAGCGGATTTACACCATTTAACAAAAGGGTTCTTTCTGAACCAAGAACTACGTCTTTGCCAAATTTGGTGTAATTCCGTTCAGCAGTTCGGGCTGTAGCCTTGCATAAAGTTTCCTATGGGAAATTGATTTTTGACTCTTATTTTTTGAATTTCTCCGCAACTACTGAACGGATTTACACCATTTAAAAAAAGGTCGCTTTCTGAAGCAAGCGCTACCTTTTTGCCAAATTTGGTGTAATTCCGTTCAGCAGTTCGGGCTGTAGCCATGTCTAAAATTTCCTATGGGAATTAACATGGAGAAAACACATTTTGGGACCCCCCTTTTTTCTCGGCCCCCGCTTGCCGAATCACCCCGAAACTTTCAGGATAGGAGCAGACCGGAGCGCCCCACGAGTTTTGAAAATTTCACGAAGATTCATCAACCGGCGCTAAAGTTATTGGAAATAGAATGTTGCGAATTTCCTATGGAAAATAGGTCCTAACTATAACTATCTACTGGCGACCGCCAGTAGATAATATATATATATATATATATATATATGAAAACAACCACCAAACTTCAACAGGAACTCCCATGAAGAAGGCACGGACATCAGGTAGTCGGTATACGGCTTCTTTTATTTTATCGGGTCACCCACGACCCCGAGACACAAGAGACGCGTTTCGGCTTCTATGAAGCCTTTCTCAATCTGTTTGGCGCCATTTTTCTTTCAGTATATATAGTCACTCCCACTTCAGGCAACAGTAAAACATGGATAAAGTACTTTTAAAACGTATGCAATACTTCAAACCCTCATTTTTGCAGATAAAATGTGATGGAATAAATGGCAGCTGCGCAAAGCACATACTCAATCCTCATAATCATATCAATATTTGCTATACAGGTGAAAAATCAGTGCATATAAAAGTCTTTATGTCAGCCAGCCTAAGTGGGAAAACTTGACACAACAAACGTAAAGCACCAAACACTCTGAATGTGTCACCTAAATATCGCACTGTATATAAACTTTTGGACAAATACAATTTTAGAAATTAGAATTAAAACACGCTGTTATATTGTCATAAATAATGATAATAATGGTGAATTACACCTCAGACCCCTCCGACTGGAATGTGATGTTGAGATGAAAAATGGTCTGCCGGTAATATATATATATATCACCTACTGGCGGTCGCCAGTAGGTAGTTATAGTTAGGACCTTGTTTCTATTCAAAAAGCATTTTTTCTTTTGCCAATATCTTTGGTGCCGTTTGACGAATCTTCGCGAAATTTTCAAAACTAATGGGGCGCTCCGGTCGGCTCCTGTCTTGAACGTTTCGGGGTGATTCGTCAAGCGGGGGCTGAGAAAAAAGGGGGTCCCAAAACACGTTTTCTACATGTTCATTTCCATAGGAAACTTTAGACAAGGCTACAGCCCGAACTGCTGAACGGAATTACACCAAATTTGGCAGAAAGGTAGCTCTTGGTTCAGAAAGCGCCCTTTTTTTTAAATGGTGTAAATCCGTTCAGTAGTTTTTTAAATATTAAAGGAAAAAGAAATTTATATATCTGGGCGGAGCCTAACCACACATCTCATCGTGAGATCTGATTGGCTGTCAGCACTTCATCCAAGGAGTGTTGGCAGCCGTCTTGGGACCAATATACATGATAGCTCCCCATTAAAATGCATTTGAGTGAATGGAAGGTTTTGAGGGTCACCAAAAGGAGAACGTATAAAGGGTGATAAGACTTTAGTTACATTATAAATCATTTGTTGATGGTACCATACCAATTTTAGGAATTGTGGTGTGTTCTAAGGTGATTTTACCCTGTGAAAAAGCCTTCTGCTGGGATATGATGAATCATGTTTGAGAGAAAACTATTTTCTCATACTTTTCCCATAGAGGTTTGGAAGGTGATCTAGAAGCTAAAATGAGAGCATGTTTTCTGTAAATTCACATTATCTTTCTCAGTCATGTGAGAATGAAGTCTGACATTCTCAGTAAAACATGTACATCCAACAAGGGCAGAGACTGTCAGTTGATTCCTTTGTGTTCTACTGCAGCTTCCCAGAGTGTTCTAAAGAACAACTAGAGCGCTAACAGTCTTACTTATCACAAAAGTATGGCACACCTGAAGCCATCTTGATTGGAATAAACTGGTAACATTTAAAACATTTAATTTAAAAAGGAACAAACTGAGGGGGTTCATTTTGCCATAGAAATTATGATTAGTGCTGAAGAAAGAAAAATTAGGGCACATTTTGAGTGACTTCTCAAATCCTCTTCTATTTCATTAAAAAATTCTGACATGCAGACTGAAACATGCACTTTCAATACCAGCAGCAGACTTCCCTAGTGAGCAGTAGCTTTACTACAGTGATCTAATGAGCAACTAGAGTGCTAACATTCAGAATTTATGGCGAATGTGTGACACATCTGAATGCCTTCTTGATGGAATCAAAGTAAAAACTGAAAGCATTTCCTACTGAGGAGACTGCAGTAAATGAGGAAATTAGGAAACTTCATAACAAATAAATCTCCCAAGATGGCCACCAGAGACAAAAGAGCCCAAATGTAGCACAAATATCACCCAGATGTAGCCCACGTATAGCCTAATGACAGAAGTGTGCAAAACACTTTTTATTTTTAGTTTTTTGCAGTTTTATATAGTGCAGACTGGTCAGGTATTGGAGTGCTTTACATGAGCATTGGTTACATCACACAAGGACAAATTCATGTTGGTTGTAGACATGGGGAGATTAAGTGATTTGACCAGAATCACAGAATGTCGAGCTGAAGCAGAAACTCCAACCTGGTTCCCCAGTTGCAAAGTCTGCAGCTCTGGAAGTAATACCACATCCTCTCCCCTAAGTGCAACATTTAATCAAGTGGTCAACTGGATAAAAAAACATAAAGATAACAAATAATTTAAAAGTGCTTTGTCGCTATTTGAAAACTCAGAAAATATGTCCTAATTTTAGTTTTTTAGAGCACTAACCATAATTTTGTTGCAAGTAAGACCCTCTCATTTCTGTAATTTCTAAAGGAAATGCTCTAGGTATTATAGTTTTGATTACATCAAGATGACGTCAGACATGCCACACTTTTGTAATAAATATAGAATGTTAGCAATCTAGTTGTTCATTAGGATACTGTTGAGAGGCAGAGGCCAGGGGCACGGACTCAGAAAATTGAAGGCAGGTAGGAGGGTGCAGAGACAACAATTTGACCACACTGGGCAGGCAGGAAGGGCAGTGGCAGCACAACAGATTATGGAGGGCAGTGGAAAGGGGGGCAGGGGCAACAAACCAACAATGCAGGACAGGCAAGAGAGGCTGTGGCAATATAATAGACGATTGTGGGCAGAAGGAAGAGGCAGTGGTAGTACAACCATACATGTCAACAGACCCGATTCAGCCAGGAAACGCCCAATGTTTTTAAGCCCAAATGGGCTTTATTTGATCTGTCTCCTGTCTACAATCTCCTCTTTTTCAATGTAAGTCAATGGGGAAAATCAAAACCCCAGTTTTTTTTCAAAATCTCCCTCTTACCAAGTTCAAAATGTTAGCAAGTATGGTACATTGGATCATGGAAGGCAGGAGGAATTGGGGTAGGGACATGGACTCGGATAACAGAGGACAGGAGGGACATGGACAGGTGCACCAAACTGGCCTTTCAGGGCAGGCATCGGGGTTTGCAGCAGCACAATACACCACACAGGGCATGCGGGACGGGAGTGCAGCACAACAATCCATGGAAAGCAATAGGGAGGGTACAGGACCATGCACTTGGACAACAGAGAACAGAGGGGAAAAAGGCAATGGCAGCTAGCTGACCATAATGGACAGACAGGAGAGAAAGCTGCAGCATAATGGACCATAAAGGGCAGGAGGTAGGGATGAACGACATTACAATGGAACAGACAAGCCAGTAGGGAGGGAATAGGGGTCTGCACATGGAAAACAGAGGGCAGGGGGCAAGGGGGCAGGGCAGGAGCAGCAAGCTGACAATGGAGGTCAGGCAGGATGGGCACTAGAAGCAAGACACACCATGGAGAGCAACATTGAGACTATAATGGCATACACACAGACCATGGGGGGAAGGTGGGAGGGGGTCAGGGGCAGCTAGCTGACCACACAGGGAAGGTGGGAGGGGCTGTGGCAGCACAGAAGACCATGCATGGCAAGCAGGAGGGTTAGCGGCAGCACAATGGTCATGATGGGCGAGAAGGAGGGGGCAGGTGCATGCAGAAAGGACCATGGAGGAGAGAAGGGAGGGGTAGGAGCTGGGCACAGACAAGAGAGTTCAGGGGAAGGGGCCTCACAACAGACCACGCGGGGCAGGGAGGAGGAGCAGTTGCAGCACAACAGACCAGGGAGGGCAGAAGGGTGTGGCAGTAAAATGAACCATGGAGGACAGGAGGAAGGGGATAGGGGCATGGAACATGGACAGGCAGGGTGGAGGTGGCAGGGACCGGTTACAGTCGTCTGACAATGCTAGGCAGGTGGGAGGGGAGTGGCAGCTCAACAGAACACTCAGAGTAGATAGGAGGGGCAGGTCCATGGAACATGGTGGGCAAAAAGGATGGAGCAGGGGCATGTACACAGACATCAGAGGACAGGGGGAAGGAGAGTAGTGGCAGCAAGCTAAGCACAGAGACTGAGCAGGAGGTCAATGATGGGGCATAGAATTGGGCAATGGAGGGCAGGAGGAGTGGACTGGGACATCATGCTAAATGGAGGGCAGTGGCAGCACATAAGACCATGCATGGCAGGAGGGAGAAGGCTAGTGCATGGATTCAGACAACAGAGGATAGGGAGGAGTTGGATGGGGCAGCAAGCTAACTGTTCAGAGAAGGCGGGAAGGCCAGTGGCAGAACAACAGCCACACAGGGCTGTAATGAGGGAGCAGGGGCATGGACTTGGACAATGGATGGCAAGGAGGAGGGGAGGCAGGAGCAGCAAGCTTGGGTGGGGGCAGCACAATGCCAGGCCAGGCCCTGCTTCCAACCCCCCACCATACATTGTGATAGGCATCTTAGTTAACGTTAAAAAAAACCTAGAAATTCGCTGAAAAAAACAAAGATTACAAGGACTTTATAGTTAGACTCAGATTTCACTCGTACAAAACCAGTGAAATTCAGCAGTTATAGTTGCCTGAGCTAACTATAACTTACACCCCCGCAATGCACTGCTTATGACCTCAGACATTACATCATTCATGACATGGTCAGTGACATCACTCATGACATGTCAAATGAGCTGTGAATGGAATGGAACTATAATCGTTAGAACTTTATTTATGGATAGTGTGTGTATATTAACACCCCTTTTTTTTTTCTTTCTTGTCAGAACCATTATAATATGCAACGTGCCCAGATCAATATGGCTGATAGCCTTTCACTTTAAAGTAATGTGTAGTCCATTGTTTATGTTGATGTTTGCAATCCTAAGTATGTTTATTATGAACAAGTCACGTTGACGAACATACAGGTACGGCGGTCACGGGGCAACTTATGCTGAAATGACATTGTGTGCTTATTAACACTTGTTTTCTTTTCTTTATTGTATCAATTCCTGAATTTTCACATTGTGCCAGGCCAATATGGCTGCCAGCTTTTTGGATTTAAGTAATATGTAGTCCTTTGTTATTATTGGCAACTGGAGGCATGTGTACATTTAAATAAGGAAGCTACAATGACGTCTTGTATCGTTATCAATGTTCGGACGAGCCAAAACGCGTGGATCGCATTTCTCATTTGAGATGTCACTGATCATGTCATGAGTGATGTAATATGTGACGTCATCAGCAGTGCATTGCGGGGGCATGAGTTATATATATATATATATATATATATATATATATATATATATATATATATATATATATATATATATATATATATATATATATATATATATATATATATTGCCTACTGGCGGCCGCCAGTAGGTAGTTATAGTTAGAACCTAGTTTCCATAGGAAAAGCATTTTTTGATTTGCCAATATCTTTGGTGCCGTTTGACGAATCTTCGTGAAATTTCCCAAAAAATAGGGCCGGACCACTTACTTTGTGTGTTGAAAGTTTCGGGGTGATTCGTCAAGCGGGGACCGAGAAAAAAGGGGGGTCCCAAAGCGCGTTTTCTCCATGTTATTTTCCATAGGAAACTTTATTACAGGCTACAGCTTGACCTACTGAACGGAATTACACCAATTTTGGCAAAAAGATAGGTCTTGGTTTAGAGTGCACCCTTTTTCTTAAATGGTGTAAATCCGTTCAGTAGTTCCTGAGAAATTTTAAAAAGAAAAATATCGATATCTGAGCACCGAGGAGGGGTCGCGAGCCCTCCCGAGCACGAGCTCAATTCTGATTGGCTGCCAACACTCCAAACCAGGAAGTGTTGGCAGCCATCTTGTGACTCGGTAACCGAGTCACAAGAAAAAGGGTGAAACAAAGATAAAGATAATGAAAAGGGGGCAGGGTAGAAACACCCTGACCCCCTAGGCCTGCTCAGGGGGTCCCACAAAACAAAAATTGGCAGAATTCGCGCTGGGTGCGCGAATCCTGCCGAGAAAATTTTAAGAAATGAGCCCTTGGGTGGGCCAGGTCCCGGAGGAATGCCACAATTATATCACGGGGGCCCGTGGGGGCCCCCGCAGCCCCGGGGACCACCACCTCCCCAGGGCTTGTTTATTAATCTGTGGGGGGCCTCCCAGGCCCCCCCAAACCCCGGGGAGTGCCACCCCTGGGGCTTCACTAAAATATGCGCAGGGGCACACAGCCCCCCCGCTGCCCCGGGGACCGCCACCTCCCCGGGGCAAAGAGAAAATAATTTGAGGGTGGGGGGGCGTCACGGACCCTCCCCAAGCCCCGGGGACCGCCACCTCCCCGGGGCTTTCTTGAATTATTTGGGGGGGCCCCAAGGGCCCCCCAAGCCCCGGGGACCACCACCTCCCTGGGGCTGTGCAAATGATGGGAGGGGGGCTGCGTGGCCCCCCTCCAGGAGCCCTTGATGGCCCTAGGACCGCCACCCCCAGGGCCGGCTCCTGCAATGTCCCGGGGTGCCCACCCCCCGGACATTGCCATTTGCTATGGCAGGGTGGGAGCACGGCTCCCGCCCTGCCATAGCAAACTCTGCTTTGCTTGATTGAAGCGAGAGCAGGTAAACCTGCTCTCGCTTCAATCAAGCAAAGCAGGATTGCTTTGCACAAGGGAGCTGCATGTCTGCAGCTCCCCTTGTGCAAAAGCAATGCCGGCTCCCACAGTAGGCAGGGAGCCAGCTGGACCGTGGGGGCATTAGGGGTCCCCAACGGAGTGGCCAGGCCCCGGGGGATGGGGTCCCCGGGGCCAGAAGTGGCCAGGGAGGGGGGCCACGCGGCCCCCTTCTGTTTTTTTAAAATTATTTTTATAAATAGGGGTCAGGCCCTGGGGGATGGGGTCCCCAGGACCCAAAAAATAGTAAAAGAAGGGTGGCCACACAGCCCCCCTTCTAAAAAGTAAAATAAAAAACGGCATCTCGCCAGAGGCCCCGCCCCCTCACTGCACCACTCTGCAAACGCGCCCCGTTGCGCGTTGTAAGTTGGGGAATTAATTCCCCTTGAATACTGGGGGTCCCTGGGGGCCAACTAGCCCACCAGGTATTTCCAGTATGCGCCACAGAGCATGGGCATGGCCACGGAACACCTCTCTGCAACGCAGCTCTGTGGCACTTACTGGAGGTACCTGGTGGGCTAGTTGGCCCCCAGGGACCCTCAGGATTCAAGGGGACTTAATCCCCCAAGTTACAACACGCCAGGGGGTGCGTTTGCACAGTGGTGCAGGGAGGGGGCGGGCCCTGATATAACAAGTGTGCAAACCACCTCTGGCGCGTTGTAAATTGGGGATTAAGTCCCTTCAATCTGAGGTCCCTGGAGGCCAACTAGCCTACCAAGTACCTCCAGTAAGCGCCACAGAGCTGTGTTGCAGAGAGGTGGTCCGAGGCCACGCCCCTTTTTACACCACTCTGCAAACGCGGCTTCTGGTGCACTGCTGGTGGGACGATGAGGTCCTCTTGTGTGCTGAGGACCTCAGGACACAAGTGGACTTCATCCTCCGAGCAGCAGTGTGCCAGAAGCCGCATTTGCAGCGTGGTGTAAAAAGGGACGTGGCCTCGGAACACCTCTCTGCAACGCAGCTCTGTGGCGCTTACTGGAGGTACCTGGTGGGCTAGTTGGCCCCCAGGGACCCTCAGGATTCAAGGGGACTTAATAGGGACGTTATAGTTAGAAATTAGCCTTTAAAAAACCTTAGAAATTCACTGAAAAAACCAGAGGTTTTAGGGACGTTATATTTAGAAATTAGCATTTAAAAAACCTTAGAAATTCACTGAAAAAATCATAGGTTTTAGGGACGTTATAGTTAGAAATTAGCATTTAAAAAACCTTAGAAATTCACTGAAAAAACCACAGGTTTCAGCGACATTATAGTTAGTTGGACATTTCACTCGTACAAAACCAGAGAAATTCAGCCGTTATAGTTAGTAGAGCTAACTATAACTCACGCCCCTGCAATGCACTGCTGATGACGTCACATATTACATCACTCATGACATGGTCAGTGACATCACTGATGACATCACTGATGACATCTCAAATGACATCACTGATGACATCTTCCATGTGATAATCTGATGCACCTCCTCACACCCTAATAAAACCTTTTATACACCCACTCTAAAATACAGACTACCAATATCAAAAGCATAGCCAGACCAATAGCAGGTAGTACATACCCGCTCCGTGATTCCTAGGTCTACACACACACATCCACTCATTCACCCCTACAGTAACTCATACATGCAGTCACTCATCAATACAGCACTATCATATGCACTCATACACCTATACATACACTCACACACCGCCACTCATCCATAGACTTACTCACACACCTACTCAGTCATGCAAAGAATCAATCACACCCTTTACTCACCTATACAGTTATACACAGACCACCTCACTTATTTATACAAATACTAACACATACTTACTCTCTTATACAATCACTGATCAGTAGCCGCTCGTGGAGGGAGTGCTGTGGGGCAGTGGGGCGGGGTGGGGGAGGAGCAGGGTGGGGGTAGTAAACTATGGCATATGGCCGAACAGAGGTAAGTAAACAAATAAATAAATAAAACGAATTTCATTGCGCGCGCTGCATCTCATTTGGCAATGCAGCGCGTGCAATGAAATTTGTTTTATTTATTTATTTGTTTACTTACCTCTGTTCGGCCATATGCTGTAGTTTACTACTCCCCACCCTGCTCCTTCCCCACCCCGCCCCACCGCCCCACGGCACTCCCTCCACGAGCCGCTACTGTCACTGATACAAGCACACACTCTTCCATACAGCCACTCTCAAAATCACTCACTCTCACATATAGTCATTTATATACTCCAACACTCACATATACTGCCTTTCACATATGTAGTTACTCACACATATACCACTGAGACATGCATTCACTCACCAACACACCCATACACACACTCACCCACCCATACAGCCCTTCACAGATGCACTCTTGAACCCATACACCCAGTGAATCACCCACTCACACATCTATGCACAGAGTCACCCACCCCCACCCACTCACAAAGACACTCAGGCACCCATACAGATACTCAGACAACCAATCAATAACCCATATAGACAGTCATGTAGCTACTCACCAACCCATGCAGCCGCTTATACACCAACTGACAGACTGATACAGACATTTACACAGTTTACTCACTAACCCATGCATTCAGTAAGATACGCTTAATCAGTCACTTATACAATCAGTCACACACCTACTAAATCAGCCATTCAGACATTTATACACCCACTCATTCTTCAATACACCTTGGCATATATATATATATATATAAAACATATTTAAACTTTAAAGAAACACACATTCACTGGATGATGTCATCAGTGATGTCATCAGTGATGTCATTTGAGATGTCATCAGTGATGTCACTGACCATGTCATGAGTGATGTAATATGTGACGTCATCAGCAGTGCATTGCGGGGGCACGAGTTATAGTTAGCTCTACTAACTATAACGGCCGAATTTCTCTGGTTTTGTACGAGTGAAATGTCCAACTAACTATAACGTCGCTGAAACCTGTGATTTTTTCAGTGAATTTCTAAGGTTTTTTAAATGCTAATTTCTAACTATAACGTCCCTGAAACCTATGGTTTTTTAAGTGAATATATATAAAAATGTGTATATATGTGTGTCTGTGTGAGTATATATATATATATATATATGAAACAAACAACCACCTCCCACAGAAGCTCTATGGAAGAAGGCACGGACTCGAGGTGGTTCCGGATTCGGCATCTTTTTATTTATTCAGGTCGCCCTCAATCCCAAGCGCAAAGAAAGACGCGTTTCAGCCTTCAAGAGGCCTTTGTCAATCTTATATATATATATTCACTGAAAAAAAGATTACAGGGACGTTATAGTTAGGCTGACATTTCACTCGTACAAAACCAGAGAAATTCAGCAGTTATAGTTTGCTGAGCTAACCATAACTTGCGCCCCCGCAATGCACTGCTTATGACCTCACATATTACATCACTCATGACATGGTCAGTGACATCACTCATGACATGGTTAGTGACATCACTGATGACATCATCCACAGAATCTCTGACACACCCACTCACACCCCAATATAACTGTCAAAAATACACCTGCTCCAACTTCTAGACCAACATTCTCAAAACCATTGACACACCCATACAAGTATTTGCACACCCACTCACTGATTCATGGGTCTACACACACATCTACTCAGTTACCCATACAGCCACTCATACACCAACGTACTCCCTAATACAACCACTGATATATCTACTTATACACCCATATAGCCACTCACACACAGTCAGTCACTCATAGAGGTATTCACACACCTACTCACTCACCATAGAGTCAATCAAATAGCCATTTACTCACCTATACCGTTATACACACACACACTCATTTATTCATACAGATACTAACACATACTCACCTATACAGTCACTGACACAAGCACACACTCACCCATATGGCCACTCTCACAATCACTCAGTCACACATACAATCACTCATATACTCCAACACTCTTCTATACTGCCTTTCACATATGCAGTTATTCACCCAAATACTATTGACACATCCATTCACCCACTGACACAGCCATTCAGGCACTCACTCACCCATACAGCCCCTTACACACACACTCACTAACCCATAAAGCCACTGATGGATCCACTCACTCATCCATACAGGCAGGTACACACACCCTCACCAACCCACCCAGACATTGAGACACCCATAGACGTACTCAAACAACCAATCACTCATCCATACAGAAACCCACTCAAACACCTATACAACCACTTAGACACCAACTGACAGACAGATACAGGCATTCACACAAGTCACTCACCCATACATTCACTGAGACACTTAATTATTCACTTATACAGTTACTCATGCACCCACTGAATCATCCAATCAGGCACTCATACACCTACTGATTTACCAATACACCTTCGTATGCATAGGTAACACTCATAAACTTGTTTTAAAACACTCACAGTCACTGGATGATGTCATCAGTGTAGTCATCGGTGATGTCACTGACATGTCATGAGTGATGTAATATGTGAGGTCATAAGCAGACCCGGAAGCAAGAAAACCCCTTGGTTCACCAACGAACTCAAGGAATCCAAGAAGAGCTGCCGCACTCTCGAGAAAGCCTGGCGACTCGACCAGACCACAGACAACAGGACCGCCCTCAAGCACGCCACCCGCAAACACCACCAGCTGATCCGTGCCACCAAGAAGTTGGCACTCAAAGAACAACTGGACAACAACGCCCACGACAGCAAGGAACTTTTCAGCATCGTCAAAGAGTTCTCCAACCCCAGCGCCGGAAACAACGACATCACCCCCTCGCAAGACCTCTGCAACTCACTCGCCGCGTTCTTCCACCGCAAGATCACCGACATACATAACAGCTTCGACGCACAGACCACGCACCCTACCGCCGAACCAATGCCCGCCACCACCACCCTCTGCAACTGGACCCCGATCAGCACCGAAGACACCACCCGCACGATGAACTCCATCCACTCCGGATCACCAACCGACCCCTGCCCACACCACGTCTTCAACAAAGCCGACGCCACCATCGCACCCCATCTCCGGGACATCATCAACTCCTCCTTCCACACCGCCACCTTCCCGGAGAGCTGGAAGCACGCCGAGCTTACCGCCCTCCTGAAGAAACCAACGGCGGACCCCACCGACCTCAAGAACTACCGTCCCATCTCGCTCCTTCCATTTCCGGCCAAAGTCATCGAGAAGACCGTCAACAGACAGCTTGCCGCCTTCCTCGAGACGAATGGATCCTCGACCCCTCGCAGTCCGGGTTTTGGGCCAACCACAGCACCGAGACCGCCCTTATCGCAGCCACCGACGACATCAGAACCCTAACCGACAACGGGGAAACAGCAGCCCTCATCCTCTTGGACCTCTCCGCGGCGTTCGACACCGTCTGCCACCGCACCCTAGTGAAGCGCCTCAGCAACATCGGAATCCGAGAGAAAGCACTGGAATGGATCATCTCGTTCCTCGCCGGAAGAACCCAGAGAGTCTGCCTCCCCCGTTCAGATCCGAGGCCACCGAAGTCATCTGCGGCGTTCCACAAGGATCTTCACTCAGTCCAACCCTCTTCAACGTCTACATGAGCCCCTCGCAGCCATCGCATGCCAACACAACCTCAACATCATCTCCTACGCCGACGACACCCAGCTGATCCTCTCCCTCACCAACGACCCCACCACCGCCAGAGCCAACCTACATGACGGGATGAGAGACGTCGCCGACTGGATGAGGAACAGCCGCCTTAAACTGAACTCAGACAAGACGGAAGTCCTCATCCTGGGCTCATCACCCTCCGCCTGGGACGACTCTTGGTGGCCCCCGGCCCTGGGCACCGCGCCCAAGCCAACGGACCACGCACGCAACCTGGGCTTCATCCTGGACTCCTCCCTGTCGATGACCAGACAAGTCAACGCCGTCTCATCTTCGTGCTTCAACACCCTGCGCATGCTCCGCAAGATCTTCAGATGGATCCCCACTGAAACCAGGAAGACCGTCACCCAGGCACTCGTCACCAGCCGACTGGACTATGGGAACACCCTCTACGCCGGAACCACAGCCAAACTTCAAAAAGACTCCAGCGCATCCAGAACGCCTCCGCACGACTCATCCTGGACATCCCCCGACACAGCCACATCACCGGACACCTGAAAGACCTGCACTGGCTCCCCGTCAGCAAGAGAATCACGTTCAGACTCCTCACCCACGCACACAAGGCCCTCCACGACCTGGGCCCCAAGTACCTCAATGACCGCATGACCTTCTACACGCCCACCCGCCAGCTACGATCAACCAGCCACGCCCTCGCCACCGTACCACGCATCCGCAGAGCCACCGCCGGAGGAAGATCCTTCTCCTACCTGGCAGCCAAGACCTGGAACTCCCTCCCCACTCACCTTCGGCGAACCCAGGACCATCTCTCCTTCAGGAAGCAGCTCAAGACCTGGCTGTTCGAGCAGTAACTTACCCCCTCCCCCAGCGCCTTGAGACCCTCCCGGGTGAGTAGCGCGCTCTATAAATGCCGTGATTGATTGATTGATTGATTGATAAGCTTTCTAGGCGTGAGTTATAGTTAGCTCAGCTAACTATAACTGCTGAATTCTCTGTTTTTGTATGAGTGAAATGTCAGCCTAACTATAACATCCCTGCAACCTTTGGTTTTTTTCAGTCAATTTCTAAGTTTAAAAAAAATTATATTTCCTAACTATGACATCCCTGTAACCTTTGGGTTTTTCTGTGAATTTGTAAGGTTTTTTTAAATGCTAATTCCTGACTATAACTTCCCTGTAACCTTTGTTTTTTTCAGTGAATTTCTATGCTTTTTTAGGTAGCAATGGTTTTGGCAGAGAGGTGGGGAAAGGGGGTGGGGCCTCTGACCAGCCCTCAGGAATCCTGCTGTGTAGGACTTACAGAAAGTACCAGAAGGGCTTCTTGGTCCCCAAGGTCCCATAGCATCCAAGAGAACTTCATTACCCAACCAGTAGTGTGCCAGGAGACACATTTGCAGAGTGGTGCAGAATGGACGTCCTTGATGATTGCACAGGTAGTGCCTGTGTGATTCTATGAGTGCGATTGCCAAGGACAAACTGTGAATAGCGGGTGTTTTTGACAAAAAAACACAGATATAGACATATTTTACATAAAGTTTCAGTGTAGCTATTTAGTAAGATACTAATTTTACTTTCCCCTTTGTATTCATTTGTCAAAATAACTACATAAAAAATGCATTTTCGTTCTTCAAAGCAACACTGGAGGTCGCAATGACATCAGTAGTCAAAAATACAAATGACAAAATGTAAAACAGATATATAAACACATTTTACACAAAATTTGAGTCTAGCTGTTTAGTAACATAATTGTTTAACTTAATTTTAACAGCACATTTAACAAAAACAACAATTTCAAAAAATAACTTTCAACATCTGAACTCACGAATAAAACATAACTACAAAACACCCATCAAACTACCCATTCGTACCAAAACTCAACAGCAATCAAAACTGCTCCGGAACTAGTGCAATGCACACTCTGTGAAAAGACCCACTCTAGAGGGACAAACAAAAAATATTCATGTGGGATGATGTCCATGGTATATCATCTAAAAACCTAACATAGAAAACATAATTTACTGGCAATCAAGTCGAGGGAAGCCGGAAGACCATTTACGTCAGAGGCACCAGCAACAATTACCATCCAGATAGTTCTTTGAGAGGTGCAGACTACTGCAACAAATCTGGCTCCATAGTTTTCAAGAATATCCACGTACAAAACCACAGAAAAATGAATTTAAAAACAAAACATAAAATCATGTCACTGAGAACTAAAGGAATATCATTGGATAATACACTTTTGAACTAAAAAATAAAAAGAACACGCCCATTTATCTATCTTGAACATTCTTTAGGAGGAGTTCATAGCGAGCAGATTTGCGCAATGCAATGTCAAGGGGTACAAATAAAAAATATTTTTCTGGGACTACGTCCATGATTTACCATCAAAAAACATACCAAAGCAATAGTGTAAAAGCAGCATTAAGGCACCGCAAGGCTGAAGGACCCTGAACTTCAATACCAGCCACAGCAACACTGGGGGCAGAGAGTCCCTTCAGAGGACCAATCTCAACATCCAGATTTGGCTTCACAGTTTCCCCAGCTGGCATCATACTGCATGGATTGTGGAGTTGTAGTGAGTGCTGGAGAGCAATCCATAAGAGCCCTTCGCAATGCTGCAAAGAATCATAAATGTGGATTTATTTTTATTTTGGGCCCTTCATAATTTTTCTACATTAGCAGGCATATCTACGTGCTGATCATTTTATTATCTTCTAATTTTATTGTAACACTATTTACATATAACTTGCCGTACGGACAAGTCAAAGCGTTCCTCTACAAATAAATACACAGCTAACTTTTGTCAGTTATCATTATTTACTTCTCACATTTTAAATACAAGTCAACAGTCTCTGTTCAAAACTTCTAGGGAGTGCGCCGACAACATATACGAAAATACTCTGTTTTTTTTAGACCACACTGTGTTAAATTTTGTAATCTCTTCAAAACTATCAACTGGAATATCTGTGTCCTGTTCTACAACTCCTCCTTTTGACAACTCTTCATTTTCCTTAGAATCCTGGTGAGGACTAAAGAAACTAAACTGCACATTATCACAAACCTTTTCTACTTCTGCCACAGTACCATACAAAAGTGCTCTATTCATTTCTCCTAAACATAAAGCAGGAGTTTTCACATAGTACAGCCTCCTAACTAAAGTTCGCATTGTTGAGTGGTGTACAACTAACATCCTGAAATAATGAAAGGTGCTTTGGCACACTTTCTTTGATAAACAAGCTAGTGAGTGTCCCTGCAAATTTGTATGATTTCTAATCTTGCAAGGATCCAATCCTTGTAAAGTACTTATTTTCAGTTTTAAACTTCACCTTGGAAAGATATATAGAACTATCCTTAATATATCAATGAATTGCTGTTGAATACTACAAACACTACTACAATTCCATTTCTATACAGGCACCTGACTCCGCCTTCCTTGTACCTGTTCTCCAATAGCTTGTTCTACATTTGTAGGTACAAACCGATATTTAGCTTCAGTTTTTTAAATTTAAATACTGAACAACAGTTTATTTCATAGTCCTGAGTTGAAAATTAAAGTTTGCCATTACTTAAATTGTGTCATAACTCCTCAACTTTAAAAAAAATGTTCTGTCTCTTTAACACCCTTTCCCAATCCACTCTTAGCTTAGTATACCTAGCAACCCAGTAGAACCAGAGGGTCACAAGTTCACAGCACATTCTAGAAAGGACATGCTACTTCGAAATGAGATACAGCAGGTGTGGTTTACACCACAGATTCAAAAGCATATCCATGTCTGTAATGCATTTCTTTTTTTAAACAACAGCCAAAATAAGGACTTCTTGCTAAGGCATCCAACACACTACCTAATTTTGTTCGCTTTCATGCTGACAGCATGCAATGAAATATATATATATATTTTTTAAAACCTCCATTTTAACTGCTTATCACTTGAAAACTACCTCATTCAGCTCCAGCCTTCTCCTGACTGCTATTGCTCTTTCACTTCAAAATGCTACAGTATGGCTTGTGGGCCGCAGCTATATCTATTGGGATAAAGAGGCTGCAAAAATGAGGTATTGACAGGGACTTGGGTTTGCCAATTGTGCAGATTACTTGGTTTGGCCAGAGAGGGTTCAAGTTTCATCAGTTACTGTCATTGGTTAAATCCATTGTGGATTCCCAAGCTCCTCACCTCATGGTTGTGCACTGTGGTGGCAATGACCTAGGCACATTGACTGGGGTAGGGCTGGAAATCCTAATGAAAGAAACCTTTGCAGAACTGATGTCACTGATCCCTCACACTGTCTTGGTGTACTCTAATATATGACAAAGACAGAAATGGAAGTGGTCAAATCAATTCTGTCCACAGATTGACAAAACCAGCAAACATGTTAATAAAACAGTTTCTGCATTCCTCAAGGACCATCGCATGGTCTGTATCTATAACAACAATCTGTGTTTTGACATGCATGGAATTTATAGAAATGATGGAGTGCACTTTACAGACGAAGGCAACAGTGTGTTTCTAAGGAACCTGAAACTCTGCATTCGGTCCTATGTGTAGCTGTCATATACACATAATCAACACAAAGGCTCTTGTCAGAGCCACCCTAGTACCCGAAATATTGTCAATTTTCTTTAAAAAGATCCTTTTTTAGTTTTTGGGAATCTTCGTGATGATGTCGCAATGGTCGGGGATACTTCACGAGAATGGAAAACAAAAGCAGACATTCAAAGACCACCAGCACATCCAAAAATAATAATTTAAAAAATCTATTCTAAACATTGCGCTACACATATTGCTATATACATGCTTCCTTAAACACGTTTAAACTCATGTTTTGTTACTAAGTTTCTTCAAAATTCATCTTTAAGACCTATTTTCCATTTTCGTGGTTATTCCGGATGTCGCGAATTCGCCGTTACCCTGACGATCGCGCCTTTTCCATAAAGTGAAAAACACATATATGCACACATATTACAGTATTTTACACACTAGGGGCTTATTACTGTACACTTCAAAGTCATGTTTTTCTAGTGTATTTCTAGAACAACCATCTCTAAAACCTATTTTCCGTTTTCACTGTGAGGCCAGAGATCGCGATGAAGTTGGTCATCGCGATACCCGCTGTTAAGTTGCAACAGCAGAAATTTAATAACGACCACCACATTAAAAAATTATAACTATATAATTAATTCTAACCATCACAGTAGATAACTCTCTATCTAAATAACTCTATAAAACATGTCTTAGAATCTCAATATCTCTATAACAATGCATATTAATGATTCACTGATATATTTTTTTATATTTCCACCAATATTTGCGATGACGTCGCAATATTCGAGATGACCCCATGACGGTACACGGGGAAGGCATGCTGGTGGTCGCAGCATAGTCGCAAATATTGTGCGCAATAAAAAAAAAGCATTTTGGACATATAAATTGTGTCACTAACACACCCATTTCTCAAACATAGCATCAGAGTATCTCCACCCTGATCCCTTATGTTAGCTTTCACACAAATGTTCAGCCCTGGGAACTGTTCCCAGATGATAAAATGGCGGGTACAACTTTCTGTTCAGGTTGTGTCCAGCCAATCAGAGCATTCCCGTTGGCGTGTGCATTTGTGATTCATCAGTAAACCCTCATGAAATATCAGCGGCCAGAGATATATCTATAAGTTTTAGCTTAAATTTCTCAAAAACTACTGGACCTATTTGCACCAAATAACATAAAACACAATCTGCGAAACAACATCTACCTTCTGCCAAATTTGGTGTAATTCCGTACAGCGGTTCGGGTAGTAGGTTCTACAACGCATTAATATAGGAATTAATATTACAATGCACCCTTACTTTGCACCCCTATTTCTCAGTTCCCAGTGCACAGATCACCCCCAAACTTTCCATGACAACCGAAACCTACTTTGGCACTTTTTTGGGAAAATTTCATGAAGATTGGTCAAACGACGCCAAAGTAATAGCCAAGTCAAAAAATGCTTTTCCTATGGAAACTAAGTCCTAACTAAAACTGCCTACTGGCGACTACAGTAGGTTATAAATATATACATATATATATATATATATATATATATATATATATATATATATATATATATATATATATATATATATATATATATATATATATATATGTCGAAAGTTTCACCTCCAAAATCCCAGGAATCACAAAACTCATGAAAACCGGAACAGATGAAAATAGACCCAGCTGTAAGTGCAAGTGAGTATTTATTTTTAAAAGCTCAGCATGCCTGCCATGACGCGTTTCAGCCTACCAGAGGCCTTGTTCACATAGCGCCTTGTGAGTAGTATGCCAACATTTAAAGTGCAAAGTGCAAAGTAACACACAACGTGATTGGTTGCCTACACCAACAATGGACATAGAAGAAATATATTATTTTGATCAAAACAAAAATGGATGGCCATTTAGCCCAAATATCCACAATCCATAGCTTAAAAATACTTTTGTTTAAGTACACTTTGTAAATGTAATTAATCAGTATTTAAAAGTACAAGCAGTAAAAAACGAGTTTTCTTAAAAAAGCATCTTATTTTAAAAAAAATCTCATTTAAACATAGTGCAAACAATGTTGTGCAAAATACGCAAGGAAACATAAAACCCTAGTGGGTTAAAATTCACATGAAGGACACCACAGGTAACTTCAAGACAAGACTAATAGATCACCACACCGGCCAGAGATATATCTATAAGTTTTAGCTTAAATTTCTCAAAAACTACTGGACCTATTTGCACCAAATAACATAAAACACAATCTGCGAAACAACATCTACCTTCTGCCAAATTTGGTGTAATTCCGTACAGCGGTTCGGGTAGTAGGTTCTACAACGCATTAATATAGGAATTAATATTACAATGCACCCTTACTTTGCACCCCTATTTCTCAGTTCCCAGTGCACAGATCACCCCCAAACTTTCCATGACAACCGAAACCTACTTTGGCACTTTTTTGGGAAAATTTCATGAAGATTGGTCAAACGACGCCAAAGTAATAGCCAAGTCAAAAAATGCTTTTCCTATGGAAACTAAGTCCTAACTAAAACTGCCTACTGGCGACTACAGTAGGTTATAAATATATACATATATATATATATATATATATATATATATATATATATATATATATATATATATATATATATATATATATATATATATATAGATATTACCTACTGGCGGTCGCCAGTAGGTAGGTATAGTTAGGACCTCGTTTCTATTCAAAAAGCGTTTTTTCTTTTCCCAATAACTTTGGCGCCGGTTGACGAATCTTCGTGAAAATTTCAAAACTAGTGGGGCACTCCGGTCAGCTCCTGTCTTGAAAGTTTCAAGGTGATTCGTCAAGCGGGGGCTGAGAAAAAAGGGGGTCCCAAAATGCATTTTTCCCATGTTAATTTCCGTAGGAAATTTTAGACAAAGCTACAGCCCGAACTGCTGAACGGAATTACACCAAATTTGGCAAAAAGGGTAGCCCTTGGTTCAGAAAGAGCCCTTTTTTTAAATGGTGTAAATCCGTTCAGTAGTTTTTGAAATATTAAAGGAAAAAGAAAGGAAAAAGAAATATCGATATCTGGGCGGAGCCTAACCCCACATGTCATTGTGAAATCTGATTGGCTGTCAGCACTTCAGCCAGGAAATGCTGGCAGCCATCTTGGGACTAGGTTGAACCAGAGTCATAAGAAAACAGTTAAACAAAGATGAAAAACAAGAAAAGGGGGCAGGGTAGGAACAGCCTGACCCCCTAGGCCTGCTCAGGGGGACCCACAAGGACCCCCAGCCCAAAAACATTTTAAAAAACGTCCGAATTTGCGCTGGGTGCGCGAATCCGGAAGAAAAAAGAAAAAACAAGCATTGGCATCGCCAATAGGTCTCGCCGTTGGGACCTTATAAGTGTTTAGCCAGAGATATTGGCAATGTTTCTAAGGTATGTTGTAGAGAGAGAGAGAGAGACTGACTGACTGAGAGAGAGACTGACTGACAGATAGAGACTGACAGAGAGAGAGACTGACAGAGAGAGAGAGAGACTGACTGAGAGAGAGAGACTGACTGAGAGACTGACTGACTGACTGAGAGAGAGACTGACTGACAGAGAGAGACTGACAGAGAGAGAGAGACTGATAGACAGAGAGAGACTGACTGACTGAGAGAGAGACTGACTGACTGAGAGAGACTGACTGACTAAGAGAGAGACTGACTGAGAGAGAGCCTGACTGACAGAAAGAGAGACTGACTGACTGAGACTGACAGAGAGAGAGAGACTGACTGACTGAGGGAGAGACTGACTGACTGAAAGAGAATGACTAACAGAGAGACTGACTGACAGAGAGACTGACTGACTGAGAGAGAGGGCCACTTACTGAGAGAGAGAGACTGACTGAGAGAGAGAGAGAGACTGACTGAGAGAGAGACTGACTGACTGAGAGAGAGACTAACTGAGAGAGAGACTGACTGACTGAGAGAGAGACTGACTGAGAGAGACTGACTGACTGACAGAGACTGACTGAGAGAGACTTACTGACTGAGAGAGACTGACTGACTGAGAGAGACTGACTGACTTAGAAAGAGATACTAACTGACTGAGAGAGGCTGACTGACTCAGAGAGACTGACTGACTTACTAAGAGAGAGACTGACTGACAGAAAGAGACTGACTCAGAGAGAGACTGACTGACTGAGAGAGACTGACTGACTGAGAGACTGACTGAGAGAGAGAGACTGACTGACTGAGAGAGAGACTGACTGACAGAGAGAGAGACTGACTGACTGAGAGAGAGACTGACTGACAGAGAGAGAGACTGACTGACTGAGAGAGACTGACTGACGGAGAGAGAGAGATACTGACAGAGAGAGACTGACAGAGAGAGACTGACTGACTGACTGAGAGAGAGACTGACTGACAGAGAGAGACTGACAGAGAGAGAGAGACTGATAGACAGAGAGAGACTGACTGACTGAGAGAGAGAGACTGACTGACTGAGAGAGACTGACTGACTGAGAGAGACTGACTGAGAGAGAGCCTGACTGACAGAAAGAGAGACTGACTGACTGAGACTGACAGAGAGAGAGAGACTGACTGACTGAGAGAGAGACTGACTGACTGAAAGAGAATGACTAACAGAGAGACTGACTGACAGAGAGACTGACTGACTGAGAGAGAGGGCCACTGACTGAGAGAGAGAGACTGACTGAGAGAGAGAGAGAGACTGACTGAGAGAGAGACTGACTGACTGAGAGAGAGACTAACTGAGAGAGAGACTGACTGACTGAGAGAGAGACTGACTGAGAGAGACTGACTGACTGACAGAGACTGACTGAGAGAGACTTACTGACTGAGAGAGACTGACTGACTGAGAGAGACTGACTGACTCAGAGAGACTGACTGACTGAGAGAGGCTGACTGACTCAGAGAGAGACTGACTGACTAAGAGAGAGACTGACTGACAGAAAGAGACTGACTCAGAGAGAGACTGACTGACTGAGAGAGACTGACTGACTGAGAGACTGACTGAGAGAGAGAGACTGACTGACTGAGAGAGAGACTGACTGACAGAGAGAGAGACTGACTGACTGAGAGAGAGACTGACTGACAGAGAGAGAGACTGACTGACTGAGAGAGACTGACTGACGGAGAGAGAGAGATACTGACAGAGAGAGACTGACAGAGAGAGACTGACTCACAGAGAGACTGACAGAGAGAGAGAGACTGACAGAGAGAGAGACTGAGAGAGAGACTGAATGACTGAGAGACTGACTGACAGAGAGAGTAACTGACAGAGAGACTGACTGAGAGAGAGAGACTGACAGAGAGTGAGAGATTGACAGAGAGAGAGACTGACAGAGAGAGAGAGACTGACAGAGAGAGAGACTGACTGACAGACAGAGAGAGACTGACAGAGAGAGAGAGACTCACAGAGAGAGAGATACTGACTGACTGAGAGAGTCTGACTGACTGAGAGAGACTGACTGACTGAGAGAGACTGACTGACTGAGAGAGAGACTGACTGACTGAGAGAGACTGACTGACTGAGAGAGAGACTGACTGACAGAGAGAGACTGACTGACCGAGAGAGTGACTGACTGACTGACTGACAGAGAGACTGACTGACTGAGAGAGACACTGACAGAGAGAGAGAGAGACTGACTGACTGACAGACAGAGAGACTGACTGACTGACAGAGAGACTGACTGAGAGAGAGACTGACTGACAGAGAGACACTGACTGAGAGAGCGAGACTGACTGACAGAGAGAGACTGACTGAGAGAGAGAGAGACTGACTGACAGAGAGAGACTGACTGACAGAGAGAGAGACTGACAGAGAGAGAGAGACTGACTGACTGAGAGAGACTGACTGACTAAGAGAGACTGACTGATAGAGAGAGAGACTGACTGACTGAGAGAGAGACTGACTGACAGAGAGAGACTGACTGACAGAGACTGACTGACAGACAGAGAGAGAGAGACTGACTGAGAGAGAGACTGACTGACTGAGACTGACAGAGAGAAAGAGAGACTGACTGACAGAGAGACTGACTGACTGAGAGAGAGACTGACTGACAGAGAGAGACTGACTGACTGAGAGAGAGACTGATTGACAGAGAGAGAGACTGATTGACAGAGAGAGAGACTGACTGACTGAGAGAGACTAACTGACTGGGAGAGAGACTGACTGACTGAGAGAGAGACTGACTGACTGAGAGAGACTGACTGACTGAGAGAGAGACTTACTGACTGAGAGAGAGACTGACTGACTGAGAGAGAGACTGACTGACAGTGAGATAGACTGACTGAGAGAGACTGATTGAGTGAGAGAGACTGACTGAGTGAGAGAGACTGACTGACTGAGAGAGAGACTGACTGACTTAGAGAAAGACTGACTGACTGAGAGACTGACTGACTGATAGAGACTGACTGACAGAGAGACTGACTGACAGAGAGAGACTGACTTACTGACAGAGAGAGACTGACTGACAGAGACTGACTGACAGAGAGAGAGACTGACTGACTCAGAGATACTGACTGACTGAGAGAGAGACTGACTGACAGAGAGAGAGACTGACTGACTGAGAGAGAGACTGACTGACTGAGAGAGAGACTGTCTGACTGAGAGAGAGACTGACTGACTAAGAGAGAGAGACTGACTGACTGAGAGAGAGACTGACTGACAGAGAGAGAGACTGACTGACAGAGAGAGATACTGGCTGACTGAGAGAGATACTGACTAACTGACAGAGAGAAAGGAAAACCAGCTCTCGCTACAATGAAGCAAAGCAGGATTGCATGTCAGCAGCTCCCCTTGCTCAAAAGCAATGCCTGCTCCAGCAGGAGGCAGGGAGCCGGCGGGACCGTGGGGGCATTGGGGCTCCCCCCACGGTCCCCAACACGAAGGGCCGGCCCTGGGGGATGGGGTCCCCGGGGCCAGAAGTGGCCCAGGAGGGGGGCCATGCGGCTCCCCCTTCAATATTATTAGCCCCCCTCCTTAAAAAATAAAAAACAAACAAAAAAAAATTGTGGCCATTCCCCAGGGGATGGGGTCCCCGGGGCCGAAATTGGCCTCGGGAGGGGGGGCCGCATGGCCCCCATCCAGTTTTTTTTTTTAATGTAAAAAAAAGAGCAGGCCCTGTGGGATGGGGTTCCCAGGGCCCCAAATAATGTAAAAGAAGGGGGCCACACAGCCCCCCTTGTAAAAAAAAAGAAGCAGGCATCGCGCCGGAGGCCCCGCTCCCTCCCTGCAGCACTCAGCACACGCACCCCCTGGCACGTTGTAAGTTGGGGAATTAATTCCCCTTGAATTCTGAGGGTCCTTGGGGGCCAATTAGCCCACCAGGTACCTCCAGTATGTGCCACAGAGCTGCGTTGCAGAGAGGTGTTCCGTGGCCACGCCCCTTTTTACACCTTTCTGCAACACAGCTCTGTGGCGCTTACTGGAGGTACCTGGTGGGCTAGTTGGCCCCAAGGGACCCTCAGGACTCACGGGGAATTAATCCCCCAATTTACAACATGCCAGGGGTGCGTTTGCACAGTGGTGCAGGGAGGGGCGGGGCCTGACATAGCAAGTGTGCAAACGCGCCCCTGGCACATTGTAAATTGGGGGTTAAGTCCCCTTCAATCCTGAGGGTCCCTGGGGGCCAACTAGCCCACCAGGTACCTCCAGTAGGCGCCACAGAGCTGCGTTGCAGAGAGGTGGTCTGAGGCCACGCCCCTTTTACACCTCTCTGCAACGCAGCTCTGTGGCGCTTACTGGAGGTACCTGGTGGGCTAGTTGGCCCCCAGGGACCCTCAGGATTCAGGGGACTTAATCCCCCAACTTACAATGCGCCAGGGGGTGTGTTTGCACAGTGGTGCAGGGAGGGGGCAGGGCCTGACATAACAAGTGTGCTAACACGCCCCCTGGCACATTGTAAATTGGGGGATTAAGTCCTCTTCAATCCTGAGGGTCCCTGGGGGCCAACTAGCCCACCATGTACCTCCAGTAAGTGCCACAGAGCTGCGTTGCAGAGAGGTGGTCTGAGGCCATGCCCCTTTTTACACCTCTCTGCAACGCAGCTCAGTGGCGCTTAATGGAGGTACCTGGTGGCCTAGTTGGCCCCCAGGGACCCTCAGGATTCAAGGGGACTTAATCCCCCAACTTAGAACGTGCCAGGGGGTGCGTTTGCAGAGTGCTGCAGGGAGGGGGTGGGGCCTGATATAACAAGTTAGCAATCCTGCTGTGTGGGACTTACTGGAGGTAATAAAGGGGTAGTTGGCCCCCAAGGTTGACGTTGGGGGCTAACTATCCCTCCTGTTACTTCCGCTAAATCCCACACAGTGGGATTGCTAAAAGGTGTTTGAAGGCCACGCTCACCTTTCTCCACCACTCTGCAAACGCGACTGCTATGTTATAGTTAGAAATTAGCATTTAAAAAACTTTTGAAATTCACTGAAAAAACCATAGGTTTCAGGGACGTTATAGTTAGAAATTAGCATTTAAAAAACCTTAGAAATTCACTGAAAAAACCATAGGTTTCAGGGACGTTATAGTTAGTTGGACATTTCACTTTTACAAAACCATAGAAATTCCGCCGCTATAGTTAGTTCAACTAACTATAACTTGCGCCCCCGCAATGCACTGCTGATGACGTCACATATTACATCATTCATGACATGGTCAGTGACATCACTGATGACATCACTGATGACATCTCAAATGACATCACTGATGACATCACTGATGACATCATCCACGTGAAAATCTGACGCACCTCCTCACACTCTAATATAACCTTTGATACACCCACTGTAAAATACAGACAACCATTTTTGAAACCATCGACACACCAATACCAGTTACTAAATACGCACTCACTGATTCCTAGATCTACACACACATCCACTCATTCACCCATACAATCACTCATACATGCAGTCACTCATCAATACAACACTCTCATATGCACTCATAC
This sequence comes from Calotriton arnoldi, assembly GCA_963921515.1. NCBI lineage: Eukaryota > Metazoa > Chordata > Amphibia > Caudata > Salamandridae > Calotriton > Calotriton arnoldi. The sequence continues at coordinate 275,471 of CAWUFW010013989.1, forward strand.
ACCTATACAGACACTCACACACCACCACTCATCCAGAGTTACTCACACACCTAGTCAGTTATGCAAAGAATCAATCACACTTCCATTTACTGACCTATACAGTTATACACACACCACATCACTTATTCACTCAGAAACAAATGCATACTTACTCTCTTATACAATCACTGATACAAGTACACACTCATCCATACAGCCACTCTCACAATCACTGACTCTCACGTATAGTCATTTATATACTCCAACTCTCACATACACTGCCTTTTACATATGTAGTTACTTGGACATGTACCACTGAAACATCCATTCACTCACCAACACACCCATGCACACACTCACCCACCCATACAGCTGTTTCCACATGCACTCTTGAACCCATACACCCAGTGAATCAACCACTCAAACATCTATGCACAGAGTCACACACCTCCCACCCACCCACACACACACTCAGGCACCCATACAAATACTCAGGCAACCAATTGATAACCCATATAAACACTCACGTAGCTACTGACCAACCCATGCAGCAGCTTATACAACAACAGACAGACTGATACAGACATTCACACAGTTTAGGCACTAACCCATGCATTCAGTAAGACACATGTAATCACTCACTTAAACAGTCAGTCACGCACCTACTAAATCCTCCATCCAGTCACTTATACACCCACTCATTCTTCAAAACACCTTGGCATATATATAATACATATTTAAACTTTAAAGAAACACACAGTCACTGGATGATGTCATCAGTGATGTCATTTGAGATGTCATCAGTGATGTCACTGACCATGTCATGAATGATGTAATATGTGACATCATCAGCAGTGCATTGCGGGGGCGCGAGTTATAGTTAGCTGAACTAACTATAACGGCGGAATTTCTATGGTTTTGTACAAGTGAAATGTCCAACTAACTATAACGTCCCTGAAACCTATGGTTTTTTCTGTGAATTTCTAAGGTTTTTTAAATGCTAATTTCTAACTATAACGTGCCTGAAACCTATGGTTTTTTCAGTGAATATATATATATATATATATATTCCACAAGCAGAATCTTATCCAGAGATGAAAGAAGATCCACGAGCCACACCGATCTGCAGTATTCAGGTATCTATTTCAGGCAGAAAAAATTCTGCGTTTCGACCACAGCCGTGGTCTTGGTCACATATATATATATATATATATATATATATATATTCACGATAAATCCCCATGTTCTTCCAATTGTGCAAAGCAAATGGGCACGGACTCCAATTATTCGTGTGTTTGCTTTATTTCCCGCAACTTGCCATTATGCGTTTCGGTCACCTGAAGTGACCTTGATCACATGGTACACGCTCTGCAAATCATTGTTTTTAACCCCTTGGTGTCACATGGTGTGATGCTGAATAGGCATAGAAAACAGACATAGATTATATCGGTGTTGTTGCAAACACCTATTGACATTTTTTTCTTTTTTTCATTTTATACATCCCAATTCTGCCATCAATGTCATCATGGAACGACATAGAAAAACATACAGAATCATTGTCAGATGAATCTTGTGATAAATTGTTACACTTTCTTATACACATATTGTGTTCAATATCATAAATTACAGTTCATCATCGTTTTAAGATTAATCATGTCACATATTTGTTAACATCCATTGGTATAAATACCCTTATTCATCGAATTTTTCAAATATTGTCGTAATAAACATTAAAAGATATTTCCTTTGTGTGTGTTGACATTGAATCACAAATCTATTAAAAGCTCTGTGATTTATTACTGCATAAATGCTTAAAATTTAACGAGCATGGGTTTTTGAATTGTTTTCATTAAAAATATTAAGGTGCTGTGCCAATGTGTGGAAGATCCAACTAAAGTGCTTGTGTTACCTCAAAGTGCTCAGTGTCTAGTTATTAAAGTGTTATGTGCTTTTATATAAAACCTACGTGTTTTTTACCCAAGGTAAAATTAAATTGTTTTAAGTAAAAGGTTTCGGCAGATAACTGGCCTTTATGGAACTATATATGTTGTATTTTACTACCATAGAAGATTTGAAGTCCATAATGGATGTCAGGGTAGTATGATGCATAAGCATGGTATATGCGAGGTCTGATTTGCTCCTATGTTCATAGCCAATAACCAGCTAATGCTTCATGGTATAGGTGCATGGGGGCCACCTGATTATATTTGCTCAATCGTATTCATCAGAATTTTCATATAGTAGTGTATTGATTGCACTTAATCCACAATAAATATGTATTAGCAGCATATAAGTATAAATATACACATCTATATACATTCTAAAATTGAATAAAAATTTACATAAATATGTAAACAAACATCCGCAAAATACATGATACATCATCTTAGATTAAAAATCAGAAGAAATTGTGCAAATCTTCACTGTTGTTGAGGCCTGAGGGGAACTTAGTATCTAATTCTAGAATCATTCTTGATTCTAATCTCCTGAGCATTTTTTTCTCTGTTTCCTCCTTGTCGGAGCGGTGGTATGGCTCTGATTACAAAATATGTGACACATTTTAAATCATTGTTGTGTTCTGTCTTAAAGTGCCTGGCAACAGGGTACAAAGGGTCCGAATTGACTATGGCCCTTAAATGTTGAAGTAGTCTTACATAGACCTCGAGTTTAGTACTGCCTATGTATCGTAACTTGCATGTACATTCAAGTACATACACTGCATGGTCAGTTCAGCAGTTATAGTTAGCTTTAATGGGTATCTCTCCTGAACTGAATGGAGTGGAGTAATGAGTGGTATTAACTCCAAACTTGCAGGCCCTGCAAGAACTATACTTGTAAAAGCCTTTCCTAGGGGCTAGCCAGGTATTAGATGGATTTAGTTCCAGGCTGTTTCTGACCACTGTGGTTCTCATAGAGGGAGCCCTCCTAAATGTGAGAGTTGGTTTGTTAGGGGTTTTTTGTGCCATAATGGTGTCCATTAAAATAATTGGCCAATTTTTGGTTATTATCTGCCTAAGTTTGTTTTCTTGCCGGCTATAGGTAGTTGTAAGCCGGATAGTAGGGCCAACTAATCCCCTTCCCTCAGGGATTGAATTATTTTTGGTTTTAGCCAGTATATTGTCCCTAGTGATGGAATTGGCTCTCACAATTGCCTGGTCCAAAAGTCTGACACCATAGCCCCTTTGCAAAAATCTTGTCCTTGTCTCCTGCTGGCATTGTTCTGTCTTTCTCTGAACTGCATATTCTCCTAAGTCTTAAAAATTCCCCGTAGGGAATACTCTTGATGAGGTGCCTGGGGTGGTGGCTTCTGGCGTGTAGTGTTGAATTACCAGCAGTTCCCTTAAGATGCAATGTCATTTCAAGTTTATCTTCAGCGGTGTATATTTTGACATCTAGGAAATTTGTGGTGTGTTCATCGATATGTGCAGTGAATTCTAGATTGTATTGCTTATGATTGATAGCTTCAATAAAGCTAACTGCACTTTCATTGGTAACATGCCATACTATAAAAACATCGTCAATGAACCTCATCCACTTGATAACATGTAAATCAAACAATGCACCATGTGTTTTTTTGAGGACCTGCTCCTCCCACCAGCCTACATGAAGACATGCATAGCTTGGGGAGAAGCAGGCCCCCATCTCCACTCCTCTGACTTGTCTGAACACCTCCTTCCCAAATAAAAAGAAGTTGTTATATAGGCTCCACTTAATCAGTTCCAGTAACATTTTGTTATGATTCAACATCTCAATCGGTCTCCTGTTTGAAAAGTATTGCACCGCATTCAATCCTGTTAGATGATCTATGCTTGTATAGAGTGATGTTATATCAAGCGTAATGAGCAGGTATTCCTTAGACCACTGTATTTCTTGGAGTTTCGTTAAGAAGTCATCCGTGTCCTTGATATAGGACGGTAGTTGTTGTACATGTTCTTGCAGAAAAAAATCGACGTATTGTGAAATGCATTTAACCCCTTGACCGCGATCGGAATTCCGCTCGTATGCGGGACATTCCGATCGCGGGTGGAGTCGTGACGAGCTCAGCTCGTCATGCGCACAGCGCAATCGCGCAGCATGACGAGCTGAGCTCGTCATGAGCACGGAAGGGGTTAAAGAGCCCATTTTTTGCAGAAATGATAGGTCTTCCTGGAGTAGGTTGGATCTCCTTATGTATTTTGGGAATAAAATATATAATGGGAAGTACCGGATGTTCATTATGCATGAAAGAAAACTCATCTTTTGTAATGAGACCTTCTCTTTTCCATTGGAGTAGATCTTTTTTCAGTCTTTCTTTAGTTATATTGTATTGTTTAATGTTAGAATGTTCATAACATTCTGCATCATTCAATTGTCTGTGGGCCTCCGCGATGTATAGCTGTTTGGGCCATAGAACTATATTTCCACTTTTGTCTGAGTTGTTGATAACGATGTCATTGTGGTCCGTCAGTTTTTTCGTAAGATTGTCATCTGTTTTTGTTGAAATGTTTGTTTCCTTGAGTTCCGTTTGTTTTTATGTTGCAGTGTCTTTAAATCATCCACTACCCTCTCATGAAATATATCTATGGCATTCTTAGGCATCATTGGCATGAACGTGGAATTGGGTTTAAATGGACTCTGGGCTCTTGTTGATATATAAATCCCTAAATCCTGTAGTCTTTCTTGAGTGGATATATTCTCATCATTATCAATCATTTCATCATTGGCCAATTCCTGCATTGTAAGTAGAGTATCGGCATCAGATACTTGCAGATTTGGTTGGTTTGGACTGTTGTTGTGTCCTTCTTTATTCCTTTAATTCAATCCCTCTTTAATTGTGAAGAATTTGGCAAGCTTTAGTTTACGTATAAACTTAAAGATGTCAACTCTTGTTTGCCCGTAATTAAAATTACTTTCTGGACAGTACGATAACCCTAATGACAAGAGTTGAATCTCTGCCATACTCAAGGTTAAATCTGTCAAGTTGATGACCTTTCTATCTGTCGATGATGCTACTTCCGCCATTGTTGTCTTTTGTTTTTTGGTTTTGTTGAGTTTTCTCCTTGCCCTCCTCCTTTGATTTCTCCTTTTTCTTGTGTTAATGGAGGGTTCCGTGGCCTTAAGGTTTGTCTCCGGTCCAAACTTAAAAAATCCAACTCCTCAGCCAGAGTTAGTTTTCCCATGTTGATTGATGTGCTATTGGGCAATGACCCTCCATCTTCTGATTCAGTCTCACTCATCAGTGAGCTGACGTCTGAGTTTGAGGCTGTTTCAATTGTTTCCTGGTGTCTCTGTTTTTTTCTGCTTCAATTTGCCCATTTGGTTTTGTCATTTGTAATCTTTGTCTTTTGGCATTATCAAATTTCTTTGAGAACGTGAAAATTTGACCGTTTTGGTAATCCATCTTATCTCTAGCAAATTTGTATGCCTTTCTTGTTTTGATAATATCCTCCTGTTTCTTGAGTCTGATATTAAATTCATTTCTAATTATGAATTCCTTGTTGTCAGACTTTTCCAGTTTTTCATTGATTTGTTTAATTTCCTTCAATAATGTTTCTCGATCAATTTGGGCATATTTGATTAGAATTCTCACCAGTCTCATTGATGCTTCTAAGTTGCTTTCTGCCCACTCACTAAGCATGCTGGGATTTGGATTTTCAAAGCTTAGTGCCAACATAATACGAAGGCCCCGCGGTATTCTCCCCACCTCTTCATATTTTTGGAGGGATTTTTGTTCCCACCACTTTGTCATGTCACTGTGCATCTTCTTCTCTAGATTTTTTAGTATAATTTTGACATCACCGTCTTTATTCATATTTGCTGACCCTCTTTGGGTTACCTCATCTGCAATTACTGGCAGATTGCCAAACAGTTCCTCCGCCGCTGCCTCCCTTTCTCGCAGCGCGTCTTCCGACATGTTGATGCTATGCGGGCCCCCCGGGGATTTGTTTGTCTAACCCCGTGCTGGTATAGATATATTCACACACCTCCCCACCTGCACAGTGCTCAAATTCACTCACCGCTAGCTCCGCCGTGCTGGGCAAGTCCTCCGACTGCACCCTCACCACCCCTTATTCGGTTAGTTGAAAGTAACCGTGTCAGGGGGCTGCCGCGGTCGTCTCCTTGCCGAGTACTCCTCCTTCGAACAGGCTGAGACCGCCCGACCACTTCCAGGGGAGGGGGTCCGTGATCCAGAAGCAGCCTACTTCCGTAAGTAAGATTTTCACGATAAATCCCCACGTTCTTCCAATTGTGCAAAACAAATGGGCACGGACTCCAACTATTCGTGTGTTTGCTTTATTTCCCGCAACTTGCCATTACGCGTTTCGGTCACCTGAAGTGGCCTTGATTACATGGTACACGCTCTGAAAATCATTGTTTTTAACCCCTTGGTGTCACATGGTGTGATGCCGAATAGGCATAGAAAACAGACTTTGATTATATCGGTGTTGTTGCAAACACCTATTGACATTTTTTTCTTTTTTTCATTTTATACATCCCATTTCTGCCATCAATGTCATCATGGAATGACATAGAAAAACATATAGAATCATTGTCAGATGAATCTTGTGATAAATTGTTATACTTTCTTATACACATATTGTGTTCAATATCATAAATTACAGTTCATCATCGTTTTAAGATTAATCATGTCACATATTTGTTAACATCCATTGGTATAAATACCCTTATTCATCGAATTTTTCAAATATTTTCGTAATAAACATTAAAAGATATTTCCTTTGTGTGTGTTGACATTGACTCACAAATCTGTTAAAAGCTCTGTGATTATATATATATCCTACTAGTCGCCAGTGGGCAGTTATAGTTAGGACCTAGTTTCCATAGGAAGAGCATTTTTTCATTTGCCAATAACTTTGGCTCCTTCAATGATGTCACTGACCATATCATGAGTGATGTAATATGTGAGGTCATAAGCAGTGCATTGCTGGGGCGCGATTTATAGTTAGCTCAGCCAACTATTTCTGCTGAATTTCTCTGGTTTTGTATGAGTGAAATATCACCCTAACTATAACATCCCTGTAACCTTTGTTTTTTTCATTGAATTTCTAAGGTTTTTTTCAATTCTATTTCCTAATTATAACATCCCTGTAACCTTTGTTTTTTTCAGTGAATTTCTAAGGTTTTTTAAATGCTAATTGTTAACTATAATGTTCCTGTATCCTTTCTATTTTTTACTTTCCAAGGTTTTTTTTATTCTATTGTTAATTGTAAGGTCCACTTTTTGTAATTGATCCTCTAAGATTTTCATACTTTCTTTCTATAATTGGACATTGTGTATTATATTTATATAATACACAACTTATTTTTTGATTTCATATGTGTTTATAAAGAAAATACATTAGTAATTGGTTTTATTTTTAACAATTTTGTAAGTCGGCACAACATTGTTGCATTTACAGTGGAGATTCTGTCATCAGTATATCTATTTCAGATACTGAAAAATACACACAAAGACATTTTTTATATAAACGTTTAACTCTAAATATTTAGTAATATATTGTTTTAACTTTTCTCTCTGTGACCAATTTAGGAGAAAGCCACTTTTACAAAAAATGTTTATATTCGGGACTACCGACGTCATCACAGTGACCTCGGTAGTCGCGAAGAGCGTGTGGTTTATACAAAGTGTAAAACATATATATATAGACATATTCTACAGTATATTTAACAGAAGAGCTTTATCAGTGTACTTTTCAAACTCATATATTTCTAGTGAGTTTCCAGAATATCGCCTCCAAACACTTTTTCCCATTTCAGCGAAGACAGTGGAAGTCGTGATGACGTCGGTAATCGCAACGATCGCGCCTTTCCCATAAAGTGAAAACACATATATGCACACACATTACTGTATTCTACACACTAGAGGTTTATTACTGTACACTTCAAACTCATGCTTTTCTCCTGTATTTCTAGAACAACCATCTCTAAAACCTATTTTCCATTTTCGCGGTGAGGCCGGAGATCGCGATGACATCAGTCATCGCGATCCCCGCAGTTATGTTGTAAAAGCGGAAAGCAAAAGCAGGAATTCAAAAGCTGTCACAACATAAAAATGTTATAACTATATAATTAATTCTAACCATCATAGTAGATAACTCACTATATAAATAACTCTATAATAACATTTATCAATATCTCTATAACAATGCATACTAATGATTCATCAATATATTTTTTTATTATTTTCACCAATATTCGCGATGACGTTGATAGTTGCGATGTCCCCGCAATGGTACATGGGGGGGGCCACCCTGGCAGTTGTGGCGTTGACGCGGCATTGTAGCGAACATATAACTTCTGATACTAACACCTCCATTCCTCAAAAATGGGATCAGAGTATCTCCACCCTGACCCCTTATGTGGGCTTTCACACAGATTTTCAGCCCCAGGCACCATTCCCGATAGATAAAATGGTGGTTGCAGCCTTCTATTCAGGTTGGGTACAGCCAATCAGAGCATTCCCTTTGGCACGTGCATTCGCGATTCATCGTGAAACCTTCGCGAAATATCCACGGCCAGAGATATCACTATAATTTTAAACTTAAATTTCTCAAAAACGACTGAAATTTACACCAAATAAGCAAAAGGCACTTCCTTGAACCAACATCTACCTCCCTGCCAAATTTGGTGGAAGTCCATTCAGCAGTTCGGGCTGTAGAGGTGGCTAAAGGTTCCTAGGGGAATTGACATTACAAACGCAACCTTATTTCGTGCCCCAAATTCTTAGTCCCCACTGCATGGTTCACCCCCAAGCTTTTCCAATCAATAGTACCCACTGTGGCACTCTTTTGGCAACATTTCATGTAGATTGGTCAAACTAGGCCAAAGTTATAGCCAAGTCAAAAAAGGCTTTTCCTATGGAAACTAGCTCCTAACTGTATATATAGCAGTGCATTGTGGGTGTGTAAGTTGTAGTTATCTCAGGTAACTATAACTGCTGAATTTCTATGGTTTTGTATGAGTAAAATCTTAGCCTAACTGTAACGTCCCTGTATCTTTTGATTCTTTCAGTGAATATATATATATATATATATTCACTGAAAGAATCAAAGGTTACAGGGACTGCTTATGACCTCAAATATTACATCACTCGTTATGACATCACTGATGACTTCTCAAATAACATCACTGATGATATTATTCAGTGAGTGTGGGTGTTTTTAAGAGTTTATGGGTGTGGGTGTGGATGAGTGAGATGCTGTGTGAGTGGTGGTATTGGTGAGTGAGTGGGTGTGTCAATGGCTGCCTGAGTGAGTGAGTGGCGGTGTGAGTGGCTCTATGGGTGGTTAAGTGGGTATGTAGTGACGGTATGAGTGAGTGAGTGGGTGTTTTAATGGCTGTATGAGTGACTGAGCGGCTGTTTGAGTGGGTCATTGGTTATGTGAATTGGTGTGTGAGTGGCTGTATCAAAAAGTAAGTGTCTGTGTGATTGGCTGTGTGGGTGAGTGAGCAGATGTGTGAGTGCTTGTATGGATGTATGTGTGAATAGGTATGTAAGTGGTTGTGTGGGTATGTGAGTGAGTATGTGAGTGACTGTGTAGGTAAATAAGTGGATATGTGAATAGCTGTATGGGTGAGTGGGTGGCTATTTGAGTGGCTGTATGGGTGAGTGACTATTTGTATGAGTGGCTGTATGGGTGAGCGAGTGGGTGTGTGAGTGACTGTGTAGGTAAATAAGTGGATATGTGAATAGCTGTATGGGTGAGTGGGTGGCTGTGTGAGTGGCTATATGGGTGAGTGACTGGTTGTATGAGTGGCCATATGGGTGAGTGAATGGTTGTGTGAGTGATTGTATAAGTGAGTGAGTGGGTGTGTGAGTGCCTCTATGGAAGAGTGAGTGGGTGTAAATACTGGTATTGGTCTATGAATGTGTATGTGAGTGGTCATGTGGGTGTGGGTGTACGAGAGGTTGTATGGGGGTGTGAGTATGTGTGTGAGTGGTTCTGTGGATGAAGTCATTCTTGATGTCATCAGTGATGTCATTTGAGATGTCATCAGTGATGTCACTGGCCAGGTCATGAGTGATGTAATATGTGAGGTCATAAGCAGTGCATTGTGGGGGCATAAGTTATAGCTAGTTCAGGTAACTATAACTGCTGAATTTCTCTGATTTTGTATGAGTATAACTATAACGTCCCTGTAACCTTTGTTTTTTTCAGTGAATTTCTAAGGTTTTTTGATTCAATATCGTAACTATAACGTCCCTGTAACCTTAGGTTTTTTAGTGAATTTCATACATTTTTCAAATTCTATTTGATAACTATAAGGTCCCTGTAATTTTTGTTTTTAAGTGAATTTCCATGATTTTTTAACTAGTAGTTTCGTTTGCAGAGTGGTGGAGAAGGGGGGGGGGGTTCTTTGACCAGCTCTCAGGAATCCTGCTGGCTCGGACTTACTGCAAGTAACAGGCGGGCTTCTGGGCCCCCAAGCACACTCAGTATCCATGAGGGCTCCATTCCCCAACCAGCAGTGCACCAGGAGGCTTGTTTGCAGAGTGGTGGAGAAAGGGAGCATGGCCTCCGAAGACCTCGCAGTAGTTCCACTATGTGGGACCTACTGGAGGTAACGGGAGGGCTTGTTGGCCCCCAAGGACACTCTAGAGCCAAGGGGACTCCATCCCCCAACTATCAGTGCACCAGGATGCATGTTTGCAGAGTGGTGGAGAAAGGCAGTGTGGCCTCTGAAGTCCTCTCAGCAATCGTGCTCTGTGGGACTTACTGGAGGAAACAGGAAGGATTCTTGCCCCCAATGACACTTTGGAGCCAAGAGGGCTTCATCCCCCAAAAAGCAGTGCACCAGGAGGCGTGTTTGCAGAGTGGTGGAGAAAGGGGGCATGGCCTCCAAAGTCCTCCCATCGATCCTGCTTTGTGGGTCTTACTGGAGGTAACAGGAGGGCTTGTTGGCCCCTAAGGACCCTCAGCATCGAAGGGGACTTCAGCTCCCAACCAGCAGTGTGCCAGGAGGCACATTTGCAGAGTGATGGAGAAAGGGGGCCGGCCTCTAGCAACTTGCCTGTCATTTTTTTTTCTTTCTATTATTTTTTATGTAGTAGGGAAGGGGAGCAATGTGGCCTCCCTTCCCTGGGCCGTTTTTGGCCCTGGGGACCATCCTCCGGGGTAGGCCTTTTTCCAATGGGGTAGGTGGGCCTTCATGGATGAACACCCCACCTCCATCAGTTTAGCAAAATAACAGAATAAGTCATGGAGACCACTCAATAACTGAGTTCTAGATTGAGAAAAAAGTTAAATGGATTTATTACAAAATCTTTGCAAATCAGCAATACAGAATAAATGCCTTGAAGACAAGTAAGTAAGCATTATACAGAATACATGTAAAGTCATCAAATTATTAACTCTCAAATGAGCAGCAAAAATAAAGGATCAGGCAAAGGTCCTAGAGGAACAGGGGAAGTCTGCAAACTTTCTTGAGAAATCTGCGCCCCCCCTGGGGCACTTTGGTATTACAGAAATGGCTGCAGATGCTTGAGCAGCTCTTTCTGTAATACAGATAGTGCTGACGCACATATAGCACCAGCGCTATCACTAGAGGGTGTTCCCTCATTTGCATTGGGGCGTGACCCAATGAAAATGAGGGAATCCCTTTGCCTCTGCGCCTGTGCCGTATTATAGATGCAGGCACAGAGGCAAAGAAGCTGTCAGGAGGTACACTGACAGTGCGCCACATCAAAGGTGGCACGCTGTCAGTGCATCGCCTGATGGCATCCATCTAGAGTCAGAAAGGGGGTTCTATGGACCCCCTCAGACATCCCCTTGCAGGTGGTTGCACTCACTCACTGCACCCTCCTGCAATGGTATCTCTAATCCCCGTTGAAATTGCAGGCTGGTTGCCGTCTGCACAGTGAAACATCGAGCAGCTTTGAAGCAGTCGCTCCATATTTCACTTGAATATGCTGCCTCCGGGCAGCATGACTTCGCAGCTGTGGTGGGTGCAGCGCATTCAACATAATATGGCGCACTCTTCTTGTTAGCGCCGAGCGCACCTTTTGAAAGGTGCGCTTGGCGCTAACAAGGAGAGTGTACCGTATTCTATAATACGGCCCCAGAAGATCATTCACGTTACCTATAAAAATGGAAAAACACTAAATTATATAATGTATTTCCTGTTCTACGAAGCCTGTGAGGAGATAAAACAGAGTCACAGACAAAGTTCTAACCGGAGGGATAGATGCAGGACTAAGTCCAACACGTTAAAAACACACTTCTAAAAACATTTAAGAAACTCCTTCTAAGTGCAAACATATTAGTTAATCATTTACAACTAAAATCAATAATACTGAATATTATTTTCTAACACAATAATAACTTCCACAGGGGCAGCCAGTCAGATCTTATCCTGAAATATGCTGACTCTGCAAATCCTCTGGAGCAATAGAATAGCTATATTTTCTTTAACCTTAATCTCTCAAAAACTACTAAGCAGAATTATACCAAATCACAAAAAGCACACTCTCTAGACCATGATCTTGCTTTCTGTTAAATTTGGTGTGATTCCATTCATCCATTTTGGCTGTAGCTGTGTCTAATTTTCCTACAGAAAACTTTACGTGGAAAACAGGTTTTGGGACCCTCTGTGTCTAGGCCCTTACTTGATGGATGACCTTGAAACTTTCCAGGAAGGAGCTGAGGTGGATGAGACTGTTTTTTGGAAAGTTTTGTCAAGATTCGTCAAATGGTGCTAAAGTTATAAGAAAACCCAAAAATGTTTTTCCTATGGAAACATGGTCTAAACTATACCCACCCACTGGTGATTGGCACTATCTGACTTTTCAAAGTTGATATTTAACATGTTATATACATGAATTTGAAGCGGATGACACTGTAGATTGTTCTGATAGAGTGAATGTTATAAGTTGTCACTACAATTTCCAGGGTGCCACATTAGAGGCCGGAGGGGCTTTTTGTATTTAAGTTGAAATCAAAAAGGACTCTCCAACCATGAGAAAGACAGTTTGGTTGAAACACGTCAGCAGTGTTGCTGTTTGTGCTCAGATAAATCTCTATAACTCAATTCACGAGTGTTGCAGAAGAATTGTTGGAGAAACTCAGTCTTTTTCTCTTCCTGCATCTGCACCAGCTGTGAGTGCGCACTACCAACTGAGACTACAATGCATTGGAATATATAGATAGATAGATAGATAGATAGATAGATAGATAGATAGATAGATAGATAGATAGATAGATACATAGATAGATAGATAGATAGATATACATTTTTTGTTTGTTTTTTTCTTGCTGCAGCTGACCGCTACTGTGCTCCTGAAAAAATTGTAGTCAGTTCACTCTATCTCCATTTTTACAATCCCATCTTTCACTCTCCAAAACGGGCTGCTGACACACTGGAGCTCATATTCCTTTAACATAATTAATTTCATTTTAGTGTGGTTGCCACTGTGTAGTTATAGTAGGGACAATGTTTCTATACAAAATTGAATTTTTTGTATTTTCTGATCTCTTTGGCGCTATTTGACGAATTATCATAAAACTTCCAGAAAAAGTGTCATCCACCTCAGCTCCTTCCTGGAGAGTTTCGGGGTGATCCATCAAGCAAGTGGGGGCCCAGAAAAAAGGGAGTCTCAAAACACGGTTTCCCCATGCAATTGAATAGCGATACTGCAAAAACGGATGAACGGAATTGCGCCATGTTTGGCAGAAATTTAGATCTTGATCCAGAAAGTCATCCCAGATCCCCACCCTCCTTCTAATACAGTTACACGTAGGGAACGAAATTGGTCAAAACTCCCTTTAGAGGACTGGCTGGCTGCTCTTGAAACTTCCAGACCACCCAACAACCCTGACCCTACTTTAGCTAACGTGGACTACAACATATGGATTTCCAAATCATTAGACTCCGTACTCTCCATGAAATGTACCAAACCTAAGCGCAGTACTAAGACCGCCCCCTGGTATTCCTCTGGATTACGGGAAATGAAGTGTCAATGTAAAAAATTAGAAAGGAAATGGCGATTGGACTATTCCTCTTCTAGAAAAACTGCTTATAGAGAAGCGATAAAGACCTACAAAAACGAAATTAAAACTGCACAATCGATCTTCTTCGAAGAAAAAATTAATGCAGCTGCTTCAAGGCCCAAAGAAATATATCGCATTGCGAGAGCCCTTCTTAAGCTCCCACAAAACCCCCCAAATCCCATCAATGCGCAAACCCGCTGCAACAACCTGGCAGAGTTCTTTTTCAAAAAATACAAACCATTTATACCTCCTTCTCTTCCACTCCGACTGACCTTCCGTTTACCAAATCACCTGAATCCGGAACTCAGCCCCTGGTAACACTCGAATCTTTCCCTCTACTCAATCCTATCATGTTAGAATCTATTATGCATCAGGTGAAATCCGGCTCCCCAATGACCCGGCACCACCGCGTACCTTGTTGTTAGCCACTGGTAATGTCCTTCCCACTATACTTGACTTGCTCAATGCCTCCCTGTCCGCAGGCACTGTCCCACTTCCATGGAAGCGGGCCATGGTTAAAGCCCTCCTTAAAAAACCTAATCTTGACCAAGATAACCCTAGTAATTATCGACCGATCTCCCTGTTGCCCTGGTTGAGCAAGATTTTGGAGAAACATACCAACATAGTGTTGGCGGAGTTCATCGAGACCAACCATCTGCTCGACCCCTCCCAGACGGGATTCCGTCCCATGCATGGGACCGAAACCGCTTTGGTTGCAGTGACGGAGGAGGCCAGGAAGATCTTGGATCAGGGAGGATCTGCAGCAATTATCCTCCTTGACCTAAGTGCCGCCTTCGACACTGTAAGCCACAATATTTTATTACATCGACTCACTAGCTTAGGAGTCTCAGGGAAAGCAATAGCTTGGTTTGAATCCTTCCTTTCAGACCGCTCCTTCCAGGTCTTTGAGGGTGATATCACCTCCTCCAGCAAGCCTCTTGGCTGCGGTGTGCCACAGGGCTCTTCTCTGAGCCCTACGCTATTCAATATTTACATAAGCCCACTGGCTGAGATAGTCCGTCCGTATGGGATAAAAATCATCACCTATGCCGACGACACTCAGCTAGTGGTGGCTCTCAATCAGCTACACACCACGCATAATAGCCTGAGGGACTGCTTGGAGGAAGTGACCAAATGGATGACGTCGTCATGTCTCAAATTGAACGGAGACAAAACTGAGCTTATGCTCTTGGGCAATCCCCCCATGCTCACAATCAATTCATTGTGGCCTACCTGCCTTGGCCCTGCCCCCATGCCAAATGACACAATCAAGAGCCTGGGCATCTGGTTGGATAAGTCCCTTAACTTTAATTGCCAAGCAGCTAAACTATCGGCCACTTGCTTTGGTCTACTTAGGCTTTTGCGGAAGATTTGCCCCTTACTGCCTTTCCAAGCGAGACAGATTATGGTTCAGGGTCTCATTCTGTCTCGCCTGGATTATGGGAACGCCCTCTATTTAGGGGCCCCCCTAACCACCTTGCGCAAGCTCCAGATCATACAAAACTGCGCTGCTCGAACACTGCTTCAGATCCCTCGCCGACTCCCAGTCAAACCCGGACTAAAGAGCCTTCATTGGCTCCCAGTCAAGGAAAGAATCGAATTTAAGACCCTGTGTATTGCCCACCGAGCTTTCTGGAAAACAGGTGCTGTTATCAACCATTCATTGATCACTCCCTACCATCCGAACAGACAGCTCAGATCAGCATCCTCTTTCCTCACGACAGTGCCCAGGATTAAGAGAGCCAGATGTGGGGGCCGGTCGTTCTCTTATAACTCAGCCAAACTCTGGAACTCTCTTCCCTTCCACCTGCGATCAGAGCCCAACTTACTTTCATTTCGTAAACACTTAAAAACCCTCCTTTTTAATAAACCTGAATAACCTTCATCTGTCTTTCTATATGCGTTGTTCGTAGCGCTAGGACGCCTGAGGGTAGCTATCGCGCTTAATAAATGCTCTTTTCATTTCATTCAAAAAAAATAAATGCTCTTTTCATTTCATTTCATTTCAGAAAGTATGCTTTTTGTGAATCTATTCAGTAGTTTTTGAGAAATGAAGGTTCAGAGTTTATGTATATTTCGCACTACAGTGGATCAATGGTCCGAACAGATCTAGAGATAAGATTTGGTTGGCCACCACCACGTCAAAAACAAATGTTGGGATTGTCATTTTAGGATCCTGCAAAAAGATTTTAAAAAACATATAGGGTGCATAAGTCGTTTATCGACGAAACACGTGTTGGCTGTTTACTTGCTACAACTACGTGTCAACATTTCTGAAAACTGATCCACCTATGATCAAGATCTTGCTATACTGTTTGTTATATTCACTGCTCATTTTGAAATTAAATACATTACTGACTATAGATAGTCAGTTGGAACTTTTGTTGTGCTGTGCTCTGTTGTTCGAATTTCTATAATTGATGTGCAAAGAGGAATTTTTCTCTTTGTACTGGGTAACACTGTGGATGGCATGGTGTTGACATTGAGCACGCCAGAATACGTATTGCGATATACAATTGCAAACTAAACAGAGGTGCTGACTGTTTTCTTTGAAACCACTGCCATCATTTCTGTATATTACATAGGAGTGCAGGGTAGTGATACCTGATCTCAGAGAGACCACCCGCCAGGGCCAAACGTTTTTTTTTTCCAAACGCCACCGTGGTTTCACAGAGAATCTGCGATCCGCTGTATTTAGTTTTTTTTTAAAGGTTGGGCCCCAGCCCTTTTTAAACAAAAGCCTCCTTAGGGCGGGTCAGGGCTCGGGGTTCAGAGCAAAGTAAAAAAATTATTAAATGGGGAGGCGGGCATGTGTGTGCCCCCTCCCCAAGCCGATTTCGGCCCTGGGGATCTCATCCCCCAGGAAATGCAGTTTTTTTTATTGAATGCCCCTCCCTGAGCCAATTTCGGCCCGGGAACCCGATCTACTAGGGCCCCTGCTTTTTTTCATAGGATGGTGGTGTGGGGCCCCCTCGCTGAGCTGATTTTGGCCCTGGAGGCCCAATCCCCGGGTCCTGCTGCTTTATTTCATAGGAAGTGAGGTGTGGGGCCCTCCTCCCTGTGCCAATTTCAAACCAGGAACCCCTTTGCCCAGGTCCTGCACCTTTCTTTCATGGGAAGGGGGTGTGCCCATGCCAATCTGGCCCTGGGGACCACTTCATCTGGGGCCCAAGACATCACAGTGTCCTTGGCACCCCATCTCTGGTGACACTGTCTGTATGTTCCCTGCCAGTCAGAGTGCAGACAAGGAAAGCTTGAGAGGTCCCACTGATCTGTAGCAGAAAGACTCCCATCAGGTGGAAGCACAAATGTTTCTCCCTGTCCTCACTCCAGCAGGCAGGGATACACAAAATTACTCCTGCCCAGCAGGAGCAGAAAGTAAAGCTTCTCCTACCACTTGGGAGCAAAGCTGGCCCCTGCCACACCGAGGATGGGTGCTGGCAGGGGAGTCAGCAGGGTGTGGGGGCCATGGGCCTCCCTCTGCAGTCCTCAATGCCTCATAATGCTTGCACCAGGGGCACCTACCAACCAAAAACAAAAAGTCATGGCAGCTTGGCAGTGAGCTCCCAGTGCTGCCTATTTAAAAAAAAAAAATAAAAAAAATAAAGCTCTGGGTGCCCAGGTTAGTGCCGGGATACCCAAATTGAAAAATAAATTGAAATAATAAGTTCTTCAGTACTGAACTTGGCGCTACCAATTACATATTCCCTGCTCTGTAATGCCCTGCGTGGTCTTAATTATCAAATATTCTTCTTGTGGTGTTGCCCTATGAAGGGGGAAACCACCAACAATTTATAAATATGTTCTGGTGGGTGTAATAAGCACAGCAGCCCCACAGGAATATTTTTTTTAAACTGTAAGTCTCCTGCATCATTGAATGCATGACCCCAGTAGAGCTTAACATTACTTTTTAGGCATTCTGAGCTGGTGATGTATACTTTTAAGCTGGAGTGCTGGGACTCTTTGTGTTGGTCCTATCACTGCATTTTGTGGCCTGAAGAGTGTTTAAATGGTTCAAATGTGTTGATATGGTCCCTTCTCCTGCCGTATTCTTGAGCTACCTGTCTTGACCATGCTCTTCCTTTAATTCGAGATGTATTTGTAGGAAGGTGGAATCTGACTGCATGGTTACCCCCATCTTTTTCCTGGTGTTTTGCTGGTTTTTGACTAGTCTGACTGGGATCCTGCTATTCAGGACCCCAGCCTATCTGCTTTCTCCCTAAATTGGTTGTGCATGTACTTTAGGTACACTCCAGATTGGATTCTGGGGTACCCTTATAAGTCCCTAGTATATTGTATACTATGTACCCAGGGCATAGGTACCCCAGAGAGGCCTCCCAGGGGCTGCAGCATGTATTATGCCACCCCTGAGAGACCATTCAAAATGACACCACAGGTCTGCTACAGCAGCCTGTGTAAGGTGGTGCATGCACCCCTTACTTAGATATAGGTTCACTATATCTATCCTAAATCACTGCACATATAAACCTATCAGTCACCCCTATGGCAGGCCTTACCAATCCTGAAGGCAGGGTGCTGGGTTTTATGTGAGAGGGTGCCCATGCATGAGCAGAGCCCCTCTGCAGCCTTCGGAACCTATTCTCTGGGGTTGTTTGTGATGCAGCCAACCATATATACTTAAGTGCATTATAACCTCGCGGTAAATGCTAACTTTAAAACGGCTGCATGGAAACATGTCGTGTTTGGTGTCAAACACCTTGGAATCATACCTCCACACCAGTAACTGGTGTGGGAGGTATGATTCCACCCTCCTAGAGGGAGAAATATGACAACACCGGTACACCCGGTACCAGCTTTCTTGACCCTGGCATCACAAAATGGATGCTGCCAGCCACAGACACGAGTCTGCCCTCCTGCTGCTGGACCAAACTCTGGCAGGGGAAGGCTTGACAATAGGTTTCCTGTCACAGGGAGGTGTGACCACCTTCCAGACAGGCTTTAGTGTAGTGGGGCTGGGTGGGTGCACTCTCAGAGTGCTTTGATGTCTGCACTGGGGGCACATTTGGTGTCCCTGTGCATAGTCCAGCTCAAACCGGTTGCAGGAGCCATTTGCTCCTGCTCTGGCATGAAACTGGACAAAGGACATGGGTGTAGCCACCCCTCTATCCTGACTCTCCCCTAGGTGGGTCCCCAGAGTTTGTCCCACCCCTTCCTTGGGTATAAAGTAGGAACCCTGACTACAGGACTTTAGATTTTACCTGGACTAAACTCTGCTACAGAAACCAAGTACTTCGATGATCTGCACAACACTGGATGACTGAAGAAATCTCCCTTGGAGTAAAGGAGTTACTCCCCTGCTGAGCAGGCACCTAAACACATCTGACCGGTTTGCATCTCCTGAGCTCCTGAGGACTCCGAAGATTTCTGCAACACAGGAGGTGGGTTCCCAAGGTCTCTGAGGTTGATCTGTGCTCTCAGCAATCCTGAGGCCCGTATCCCTCGTGGGGACCGTGCAACCCGTACCCCTGTGCACCGTGTACATTTGCAGCAGCATATGCTTTTCGGCAATCCCGGAGGCTGTGCTTTGGGCTACTTGTAGTCCTGACCCGGGGCTGTAGTTCCACTGAAGATTTCCAGCCTACACTCCATGAGTGTTCCGTGGGCTGGTATTTGGTGATTCAGCTCGAGGTCCCTTTGCGATCCCTGGTCTGTTGGCCTGTGGGTCCCTGTGAAGGTAACTTTGACTTTCCATGGGCTTTCCTGGTTGCTCCAGATGTGCCCTGACTCTGCATAGCTTGGAGAGTCCCCAGGACCTTGCTGGTCCTCGCAGAAGCATCTTTCCTCTGACCGTGTGGGTTGCAGTTGCCAAGGCTTGTTGGTGTTCAATCCGGACACTGACCCCCCAGTACTCGACATCCTTCATGGGACAGCTCACCTCTGGACTTTGGTTGTCGTAGACATCTCCTGGTCCCCGTGGCTGCAGAGTCAAGCTTAACCTCTTCGCACTGGAGACACCCGACATCGGTGGGCATTCGTCTATCGTGCCCCTGGTCACTGTGGAGTGACCCAGACTCTGTCCCCTCTGCTTTCAGGTTCTTCTCATCTCCGATCCAGGCTTGGATCACACCGGACACTATTCATCTTCCCGGGAGCAGCTCTTTTCCGCAACACGCCATTGAAAACGACGAAGGTTTCCGACATCACTTGACCCCTATGCACCCGGCTCCTCTGGGATAGGTAACATGGGTACCTCGTACTCTCAAGGGTGCTGGCCTTAGAACCTTCTATGTTTAGCTGGGTTCGCTTAAAGTCCTCTCCGAAGTGTCCTTAATCTTTAAATTTCCAACCGCGACTTTCCCATAGAGTTGTACGGAGCTCGTGCCTGTGTTCACACACTGCACCCGTCCTCCGTGGGTCCCCTGTGTCACTACTTTGGGTGGTTCCTTGGGGTCCCAGTGATTCTACGTGCTCTAGGCACTGTGTCTAGTCAAGTCGTGGTTGTTACACCACTTTCTTAGTATATGGTTCGGTCTCGCCCTGGAGCCCGCTGTGTATTGTGCTATTTACTGTCATTCTAGTGATTTAATATTGTGTGCTTTGTTCTCTAATCTCATAAAGAGGTTAGTAGAGAGTGTTTAGTAATAAATACATATATTTTATATATTCCTTGTGTGGTTCTCCTTTCATTTGGCCATTCAGGAGGTTATGATCTGGTAAAACAAGCTGCTTCACATTCCTTCAAGACTTAGCCTGAAGGCTGCTCTCCATAGCTACCACTAGGATAGCTTTCAATAAAGGTTGTCTTTAACCTATTCATCAATAAGGGTCATTTGGACTGGTGCAAGGTGCCCACTTTAATTAGTGGACAGCATATACCAGGCCAACTTCTCACATTGGTGTGCTGCGGTTGGATTCAAGCTTGCTATTGTTTTACCAGATAATCTCATTGAGTGACTAACTGAAAACCACTAAAGGTACTTAGGTACATATAAATCAAGACTAGAATAAAGTAAGTTCTACTGAACTTGGAGTTGGGTAACCAAGGGTCTAGCACACCCTTTCTCCAACTCATGAGAGTTTAGTTCCCACTAGGTTAGGTAGGTGCCTACACCACATAACACTAGTAAGTCTTCTAAAGGAGAAGCCAGTGGCTCTCTGCCAACTAGATATGATCACCTCTCATTTCAGGAATTGAGAAATATGTATACATCTAGGAAGCACCCAACGTCTCATAGAGATGTTGCTCTTAGATGACCTCAGAAAGACCCCAGGGTCTGATGAAGTAGAAAGAGTGGGTGGGACAGGAGGTGAGGACAGACCAGGAAGTGAACACTTCTTTGATATGGACTCTAACCCTGGCCAGGAGGATCAAGATGATTCTAACCTCGAAAATCCAACACTTCCTTCAGGTGGGGGAGAAGGCCCCAGTGGCCCTCTCTTTACTCCACCAGGGAGAGTAAACAGTCTACCTAGAAGATCAAGATCTCCTTCTCAGGAATCTAATCATTTAGGTACTTCTGTAGTGACCTCTGCTTCTCATAAAAGGGACTCCACTTATGAGAAGAAGTGTCAGTTTCTTGAGTATGAGGGGACCAAACTCAGAATCAAGAGGGAACAATTGCCCTTAGACAGGGAATCCCTAGAGCTCCAGAGAGCTTCCAGAAGGTTGGGGCTAGAGCCCCATGGTGGCAGCAACAGTGTCCCTAGACCTAGAGAGTATACTCATGACCATAGGACCCTGAACAAGATTGTCCCTCCCTACCAGAGTGGGGATGACATCCACAAATGGATAACTGCACTGGAGAGGGCCTGTAAGGTACAGAGGGTCCCTCAGGAGCAGTGGGCAGCAATCTTGTGGCTCTCCTTTGCAGACAAAGGTAGAGACAAGCTCCTCACTGTTAGAGAAGAGGATGCTTATAATTACAAAGTCTTGAAGAGTGCTCTGATTGATGGGTTTGGCTTAACCACTGAACAATACAGGATTACGTTCAGAGATACCCAAAAGGCACAGACTCAAGACTGGGTTGACTTTGTAGATTGTGCTACTAAGGCTCTGGAAGGTTGGATACATGGCAGCAAGGTGCATGACTTTTTAGGATTGTACAATTTGATTATGAGGGAGCAGATCCTCAATAATTGTCAAAACCAGCTTTTACACCAGTACCTGGTGGACTCTGATCTGACCTCTCCCCAAGAATTGGGAAAGAAGGCAGACAAATGGGTCAGAACCAGGGTAAAGCCAAAGAACCAGGGTGGCGACCAGAAGAAAGATTCTTCCAAGAACCAAGAGAAAGGTGGGGATAAATCAAAAGATAAATCCACTACAGGGCCCCAAAAGTCCTCTTCGGGGGGTGGGTCCCAAACTCCTTCCTCCCCTGAAAAGAAACCTTATTGCCATGTCTGTAAGAAGCCTGGCCACTGGAAAAATGACCCCATTTGCCCTAAGGGCAGCAATAAGGAAAATGTTCCTCCAAGCACTACTACCACTCCTCCTGGTACTACCAGTAGTAATCCCCCAGGTGGTACTAGTGCACCCAAAAAACTAGGTGGGCTGGTATGGAGAACTGAGATGGACCCCAGCTTATCAAGGTCCTCCTCACAGGCCTCCTTAGTCTGTGATGGTGGCCTGGGATTTGCCACTTTTACTGTCAGTCCTAATTCTTTGGGCAAGTACAGACAGGAGCCACTGATAAATGGTCAGAAAGCTTTGGCATTCAGGGACACAGTGGGCTAGTGTCACCATGGTGACAGGGAAACTAGTCCCCCCTCAACAGCTTTTACCTGAGTTTAAGTACCAGGTGACCAACTTTGATGGTATTAGAACTGATCATCCCATGGCCATAGTCAATCTCAGCTGGGGAGGGGTCACTGGCCCAAAGAGAGTGGCAGTGTCCCCAAACTTGCCCGTAGATTGCCTGTTGGGCAATGATCTGGAAATTTCAGCCTGGGCTGAAGTTGAATACCAGGCCCATTTAAGAATGTTAGGCCTCCCTGAGAAAGTTGGTGGGGCTCTTAGGGCCTCAGCCCAATCCCAGGGAAATTGTGGAGAGGTGGAGCCTGAAAGAATGGCCCACTCTACTCCACAAGAGAGCAGAAGGGTTGAAGAAAAGTCTTCTTCCTCCCAGACTATAGGTAAAGGTCAGCTTCCTTAGGGAACTGATCCCACCCCAAGTGAAGGAACTGCCCCAGAGGTGGTCAGGCCTGGCCTGGCAACACCCCTGATGGCAGGGGACCCTTCCAAGGTGGTACCCAGTCTGGAGCAGGTATCCTGCCCCTCTCTACCCTACCTCAATCAGCCTAGGGCTGCAGAGGTCAGGGAGGTCAGTGGACCCCTAAAGGCCCACTGCCCAGAGGAACCCCCCATCAACAGATTAGGGGCACCCGTTCTAGTAGCCCTAGCCAGGTGAAAATTCCTCAACACACTGAGGGACCCCTTTTACCATTGAATAGGGACCACCCCCAGATGGACTCTGTTGGGCAAAGGCAAACCTGGGACCAAGTGGTTCCAAACCTACCATGTCCCTCCAGTGTTCCAACCAAAGGGACCCAACCGCCAGCTGTAGGAAGCCAGAGGTTGACCCTTAGGGCCAGACACAACTCAGTCATGGAAAGAAAGGCCTCCACGGTGACCAGTGATCTGAGGAAGTTGAGACCAACTTTATTAGGGCCTCACTTCCCTACTCAGACACCCCACCAGCCTTTTACTTTGCCTAAACACTCTACAGGTAGAAATCCCAACTTTTGGAGACTATACCATATCCTTATGGGTAGGGACTGCTTAGTAGACCATAAGACAGAGGGTATCCATGCTAGTGCAGGATCTTCTTTATATGGCCACTTAGTCAATAAAGTCTCAACTGGGAAAGGTTAGCCTTATCTCCTTTTGTTTGGGGGGGGTTATGTAGGAAGGTGGAATCTGACTGCATGGTTACCCCCATTTGTTTCCTGGTGTTTTGCTGGTTTTTGACTAGTCTGACTGGGATCCTGCTATTCAGGACCTCAGCCTATCTGCTTTCTCCCTAAATTGGTTGTGCATGTACTTTAGGTACACTCCAGATTGGATTCTGGGGTACCCTTATAAGTCCCTAGTATATGGTAGACTATGTACCCAGGGCATAGGTACCCCAGAGGCCTCCCAGGGGCTGCAGCATGTATTATGCCACCCCTGAGAGACCATTCAAAATGACACCACAGGTCTGCTACAACAGCCTGTGTAAGGTGGTGCATGCACCCCTTACTTAGATATAGGCTCACTATATCTATCCTAAATCACTGCACATATAAACCTATCAGTCACCCTTATGGCAGGCCTTACCAATCCTGAAGGCAGGGTGCTGGGTTTTATGTGAGAGGGTGCCCATGCATGAGCAGAGCCCCTCTGAAGCCTTCGGAACCTATTGTTTGTGATGCAGCCAACCATATATACTTAAGTGCATTATAACCGCGTGGTAAATGCTAACTTTAAAATGGCTGCATGGAAACATGTCGTGTTTGGTGTCAAACACCTTGGAATCATACCTCCACACCAGTAACTGGTGTGGGAGGTATGATTCCACCCTCCTAGAGGGAGAAATATGACAACACCGGTACACCCGGTACCAGCTTTCTTGACCCTGGCATCACAAAATGGATGCTGCCAGCCACAGACACGAGTCTGCCCTCCTGCTGCTGGACCAAACTCTGGCAGGGGAAGGCTTGACAATAGGTTTCCTGTCACAGGGAGGTGTGACCACCTCCCAGACAGGCTTTAGTGTATTGGGGCTGGGTGGGTGCACTCTCAGAGTGCTTTGATGTCTGCACTGGGGGCACATTTGGTGTCCCTGTGCATAGTCCAGCTCAAACCCGTTGCAGGAGCCATTTGCTCCTGCTCTGGCGCGAAACTGGACAAAGGACATGGGTGTAGCCACCCCTCTGTCCTGACCCTGCCCTAGGTGGGTCCCCAGAGTTTGTCCCACCCCTTCCTTGGGTATAAATTAGGAACCCTGACTACAGGACTTTAGATTTTACCTGGAATAAACTCTGCTACAGAAACCAAGTACTTCGATGATCTGCACAACGCTGGATGACTGAAGAAATCTCCCTTGGAGTAAAGGAGTTACTCCCCTGCTGAGCAGGCACCTAAACGCATCTGACCCATTTGCATCTCCTGAGCTCTCCGAAGATTTCTGCAACACAGGAGGTGGGTTCCCGAGGACTCTGAGGTTGATCTGTGCTCTCAGCAATTCTGAGGCCCGTATCCCTCGTGGGGACTGTGCAACCCATACCCCTGTGCACTATGTACATTTGCAGCAGCATATGCTTTTCGGCAATCCCGGAGGCTGTGCTTTGGGATACTTGTAGTCCTGACCCAGAGCAGTAATTCCACAGAAGATTTCCGGCCTACATTCCACGAGTGTTCCGTGGGCTGGTATTTGGTGATTCAGCTCAAGGTCCCTTCGCGATCCCTGGTCCGTTGGCCTTTGGGTCCCTGTGTAGGTAACTTTGACTTTCCTTGGGCTTCCCTGGTTGCTCCAGTTGTGCCCTGACTCTCCATAGCTTGGAGAGTCCCCAGGACCTTGCTGGTCCTCGCAAAAGCATCTTTCCTCTGACCGCGTGGGTTGCAGTTGCAAAGGCTTGTTGGTGTTCAATCCGGACACTGACCCCCCAGCACTTGACATCCTTTGTGGGACAGCTCACCTCCGGACTTTGGTTGTCGTAGACATCTCCTGGTCCCCGTGGCTGCAGAGTCAAGCTTCACCTCTTCGCACCGGAGACACCCGACATCGGTGGGCATTCGTCTATCGTGCCCCTGGTCACTGTGAAGTGACCCAGACTCTGTCCCCTCTGCTTTCAGGTTCTTCTCATCTCCGATCCAGGCTTGGATCATACCAGACACTTTTCATCTTCCCAGCAGCAGCTCTTTTCTGCAACACGTCATTGAAAACGACGAAGGTTTCTGACATCACTTGACCCCTATGCACCCGGCTACTCTGGGATAGGTAACATGGCTACCTCGCTACTCTCAAGGGTGCTGGCCTTAGAACCTTCTATGTTTAGCTGGGTTTGCTTAAAGTCCTCTCCGAAGTGTACTTAATCTTTAAATTTCCAACCGCGACTTTCCCATAGAGTTGTACGGAGCTCGCGCCTGTGTTCACACACTGCACCGTCCTCCGTGGGTCCCCTGTGTCACTACTTTGGGTGGTTCCTTGGGGTCCCAGCGATTCTACATGCTCTAGGCACTGTGTCTAGTCAAGTCGTGGTTGTTATACCACTTGCTTAGTATATGGTTCTGTCTCCCCCTGGAGCCCGCTGTGTATTGTGCTATTTACTGTCTTTCTAGTGATTTAATATTGTGTGCTTTGTTCTCTAATCTCATAAAGAGGTTAGTAGAGAGTGTTTAGTAATAAATACATATATTTTATATATTCCTTGTGTGGTTCTCCTTTCATTTGGCCATTCAGGAGGTTATGATCTGGTAAAACAAGCTGCTTCACATTCCTTCAAGATTTAGCCTGAAGGCTGCTCTCCATAGCTACCACTAGGATAGCTTTCAATAAAGGTTGTCTTTAACCTAATCATCAATAAGGGTCGTTTGGACTGGTGCAAGGTGCCCACTTTAATTAGTGGACAGCATATACCAGGCCAACTTCTTACAGTATTAAATCAATGTTATTATATTTTAGTATCTTCTGCTTAGTTTTAAACTTTATTTTGCCTTTCTGTATTTTGAACTCTGTATTTAGGTGATTTGAATCAGGTGGTCTTTAACCACTTAACCACGGCGGCAATTCCGCCGCGGTGCGGCGGTTTAGCGGAGTGGGCGGGGCCGCGTCGGCCAACGGACGTGCGCAGCACAACGGAGGTAGTGCTCGCGACGGCCGTTGGCCGACAGAAGCAGCGAAGGGGTTAAGGTCCATTACCTATCACATCTACGTGAGGTATTGTAGATCTTTCGGCACGATGTACGGAGTTAATGACACCACTCTATTTGTCATGCATCACTGTAATTTTTATTTTCTATTTCTGTTTTCTGTTTGTTGTCTTTAAAACAACCAATAAAAATATTTGAACACAAAAGGTTCAAATACATATTTATGGTTTTGAATAAAAAATCTATTTTTAAATATGTTTATGACAATGTGACTTTTTTGTTTGGTTATAATTTGGCACCATTTGACAAATCTTTGCAAAACTTTCCCCAAAAAGTCTCATTTACCTCAGCTGGGGTGATCCATCATAAAGAGGCTGAGAAAAAGGGGATCCCAAAATGCAATTTTCCCATGCAGTTTTCCATAAGAAAATTGGGGACATCTACAGCTAAAACGGATAAACAGAATTACACCAAATTTGGTAAAAAGCTAGATCTTTAACCAAAAAGCATGCTTTTGGTGATTTGGTGTAAATCCATTCAGTAGTTTTTGAGAAATTAAGGTCAATATTTTATGTATATTTCATTCCGCTGAGGATCCGCGGACTCGACAGACCAAAAGATTAGATCTGATTAGTTGCCTTAACATCAACAAAGATGTTGTGGTGGCCATTTTATGACTCTGGGACTTAGTCCTTTGTCCTGAATGAAGATTAAAAAACCTTATAGGGAGATAGGCCTTCTTATGGCCCCAGTGAAGCCTGATGACATATAATGTCCCGGGGACCCCATCCCCCACAACACTGTGCTTTTCCCTGCCCACAAGAATGCAGGCAGGGAAAACTTCAACTCCCTGCCCGCACTCTTGTGGTCAGGGAACACTGGATTGCTCTTGCTGGGCGGGAGTAGAAACCAAAGCAAGTACAGCCAACCAACCAAGTACAGCTTGCTAACACCCAACCAAGGATGGATGCAGGCTGGCCCCCAACTTAAACATACTTTATTGGGTGCATCGGGCGGGACTGGGGCACCATGTAATAATTATTAAAAACAAGAAGTGTGGCCAGCTCCCATGCAGGGAGCTGGTGAGGCCATGAAGGCCTTGAGGTTCATCCCTTCCAAAAAACAAGCTGTGGGTGTCCCCTGTGGGTCCGGGACACCCACAAAAAAATCCCCAAAAGGGAAAGAATAATAAATGAGTGGACTGAGCCACTCATTTATTGTTCACTAATCCCATAATGCTCTTCAAGGGCTAATTAACATGTAAGATCGTCCATGGTGGTACCCCAATCTGGGTAGGGGCACTACCAGCATGTTATGTTAGTGTTGTAGGGGGCTGCAGAGAGTGCAGCAATCCCTCAGAAAATAAAATCAAAACCAACCCTATGTTTCCTGGGGTCTCTGTAACCTGACTCCAGGAAAAGTTGACTATATTTTTAAGTGTTTCTAGAGCTGGAGCTTTGTGATGCAGGAACACCTATTAGTTGGTCTTATAGCTGCATTATGTGGTTTAAGGACTCTAAAAGAAAGATTCTAAAACAGGAGTAGAGTTATTTGGGCTACAAATGCTTTATATAAATGTTTATTGACAGACATTGCAATGATGTCCTGACTTGTTGACAAAGCTGATAGGCTTGTCTTGTATATTGATGTAGTCACTCCTTGACAAAGTCAATAGTTCTTCCTTTTATATGTTAAGTGGTGACTTTACATTAGAAAAAACCTAGACATTCACTGAAAGAAATCAAAAGTTAAAGCAATAATTATAGTTTGGTAAAGTAAAATATTTTACAAAATCACAGAAAAAAGCAAAGGTTAAAGTGACGTTATAGTCTCGCGAAAATGTCACTTACAACATAACATATTAAACTAAAAAAACACTTAAATCACCAGTTACAGTTAAGTGAAATAATTATAAGTATAACTTGTCCCATGAACTAACTATAACTCGTGTCCTCACTATGCACTTCTTATACCCCACAAACTAAATCATTCATAAAATGTTCTATGACCACATTGATAAAATCACTTATAAGCAGGGCCACTGGAATTATGTGATTATGCGGCCGGGGGTCTTTGGCAAAATAATAGATTTTCCGAATTTGCCACAAATTCCATTATCTGCTGCATAATCTGCAGATTTTAACAAAAGAAAATTTGTTTCTAGCTCAAACAATTAAAAAGTTACTAAAAACGCAGCAACACGTGTTGCAGCACAGTAGAACTCCCCTCCCAATGCTTGAATGGTCACCTTTCTGTTGCTTATTGCAATATTTGTGTGTTAGCTACTAATAAAATGCAAGCAACCTTTCTGTTGCTTATTGCTATATTTGTGTGTTAGGTACTAATGAGATGCAGCCAATGCCCAGACAGTGTTAACCAGTGTACAAATGTCAAAATAATTAAGTAATAGTATCACAAAATGTGCCCTATTATGCTGCATAATTTGCCATTTCTTGATGGATAATTTACTCAACCCTGCCACATAAATTGGCCCTTCACTGTCTGAAATGACATAATTAATGTTGAAATGACATCATTTATGACAACACTGTGCATGGTGAGGATGTCTTCTGCCATGGGTGGTGGGCGATGGCCAGTGGCGAGGATTGGGTGCAGGTTGCGGCCACGCAGGCCCGAAGGTCATGAATGGTGTGGGGTTGGCATAGTTATGTATGCTGATAAAATCTTAAGTTAACATCTCAAACACATCACTGACACCTGCTGTTAGGCACACAGCACTTACACTCTCACATAGATGCAAATGCATCCAGTAAAAATCCTGACCCCAATAAATTAAATAAAACCAGTGAAACCAATTCAAGAGTCAATTCCAAGTAATGCACAGTGTAGCAACACTTGGCGCACTGGATTTCTCCCAGTGTCAGACTGGGACAAAAAAAAGGTCTGGGCACCAAAATAAAAGTGACCCCCCCCATTAGTGAATCAGATAGCTAAAAAATGCTCATATTTGCAAATCATTACATTTTTGAACTTGTAAAGACTTGCTGTATAGGTATTTTGCAAGGTTTAGGAGACAGCGTGCATTTATACTTGCTGCAGGCAATGTTTGCTGAAATAACAGTAAAAACCACTCAACCACACCATAAAATTGGCCCACAAAAGGCCAAAAGATTGGTCCATCTACTGACCTTGTCAGATCAGCCTATCGTACACTGCAGGACTGTCCTATAGCCTAGTCAGACTCTGATTTCTCCTAGGTAGAGAATAATTTGAATTCACAAGTGGTACAAATCTTTATGGGGGCACCCAGATCCCACTTCAAGGACCAACACAAGAGGGGTACATATGGGGTAAATTGCCCTGGGACCTTGTTTGGGATGGGCCATTCCACTTCAGCTGACAACATATGGGATTAGTGTATCATAATAAAATGGAGATAACAAGATCTAACCGTGACCTTGTTATTCAAAATCCATTCATGCCCATTTTCTGGGGTGGTGGGAAGGAGAGGCAGAGGAATTGCTCTTCTTACAAAAAGAAATACTGTAGTAGGTGTATACTGTCTAAGGGTGACAGTGTATGCACTCTATCTACAGTTCAATAAACCTCAGTAAATGTAATAATTTTCAGTGGGAAAAAATTCAGTCTTCACAAACCACATGAAAAGACAAAGGTCAGGGCAGATGTGGTAGAAACAGCGCAGATAATGGAGTATTTGTTTTGGGATGATGGGAGTAATGCCACTGCATTGTGCATTCCTCTAAAGACATTTGCCATTAGGCCACTTTCAACGTATCACAAATTAAAACAATAATATAATATAATATGTGCTATGCTTGTGTTTCACTTGTTTCTAAGCACAATCTATACAAAGCATGAATTGTTCAATTAATGAAGACTGCCTCAACCTGTTTGCCATTGATATTAAATATTATTTTGTGACCCTGGTTTTATTACTTTGTGGCCCTAGTATTATTAGAATTCTTGGCTGCATTCGATTTGGCCTCCCATGAAATATCAATCTCGAGACAAGATTAAATCAGCATAAAGGCCAAAGCTATGAGATGGTGCATATTCTATTTGAAGAATAGAGCTCAAATTATTCATCTTCCACAGCATCATACAGAATTCTGACGCATAAAACAGCTAGTGCCCCAGGGGCCTGAGTTGAGTCTCACTTTATTTAGTATGTACATGAGGCCATTGGCCCACCTACTTTGCCATCAAGTGATAGTATTTATGAACTACACAGACAATACCCAACTCATAATATCTGTGGACCCAAGGAATCCTGCACCATATGATAATTTATCTCCATGCATGCACTAAATAACTCATTGGCTGACTCTGCATTCTCTTAAATTCAATGAGGATAACACAGAGGTATTGTGTTGTGCTGCATATACGATTCCTCACGCACTGTCAGTAGACTTCTGGCTTCCCCATTCTAACTTTCCAGAGGTAGGCACTTCTGAGGTCAGGAACCTTGGTTTCCTTTTTAATAGTGATCTATCGCTGATCACTCATGTGAACAGGCTAGCATCTACCTGTTTTCCAGTACTCATAGTTCTACAAAAGCTACTACCTCTGCCCCAGGCTGAAAATAAACCTTTTAGTGTTCAAGCTACCATACTTAGTCAGTTAGACTATGGTGATTCTTTGTTTTGGGGGCTTCTGATTTTTTGATCAAACGTCTTTCACATATACAGAATGCTGGCCTTCTCATTTCCAGGAATTTCATCGGTCTCCTCTCCATCAAAAAAACTACACTGGTTACCAGTAGCAAAGAGGATACTTTTCAAATCTCGTTGTACTGTTCACAGGGCTATTACTCCTGTCACCCTTAGGATGGTCTTCCCCCAAACCTTTTGCCTTCTCCCCTCCTGCTTTGCTGATTTTTGTTTTGTTGACCTTCGGATTCTGTCAGCTTAACCACTGCTAGCCAGTGCCAACATGCTTGTGCTCTCTCCTTTAAACATGGTAAAATTGGCTTACACCCAATTGGCACATTTAATTTACTTGTAAGTCTCTAGGAAAGTGGTACTACATATACCCAGCGCCTGTCAATTAAATGCTACCAGTGAGCCTGCAGCACTCATTGTGCCACCACTTAAGTAGATCTTTAAAACATGTCTCAGGCCTGCCATTGTAGTCTGTGTGCAGTTTTTGAACTGCCTTTCGGACCTGGCAAAATAAACCTTTTGAGGAAAAGCTAGATCACCGAAGTGTACTAGAGAAAACATGCACTGTTGGCGCCCTCAGGCTTCCAAGTAAACAATGTCAATCAGAAAATATTCCAAATAATCAAATATACAATGTTAAAGATTTCACTTAAACCCAAATGGTTTAATGAATTGCTTGTAGGCTTGTTGTGTTGTTTACAAATGTAATACATGACCCACTGCATTTTGGGTGAAAGATACCCTTCATCAGGGGTAACTGTAGATTTAAAATAAAAAATCACTAATTACACAGCAGAAAGTTTCATGACAGATTCATACACTGTTAGACTTGGCATCTTCTGGCGTGTTTCCCCTGACTTTTTGCTTTCTGACCTCTCGGTTTTGACTCTGTTTTTGCTGGCTTAGTGTCTCTGCGCACTTTCTCACTGCTGATCATTGTTAAAGTGCAAGTGCTCCTGTTGTAAATTGTGTTATGGATTGGTGCTTCCATGATTGGCATATTTGATTTACTTGTCAGTCCCTTGTAAAGTGCACTGAGTGTGCCAAGGCCTGTAAATCAAATGCTGTTAGTGGGCTGCAGCACTGGATTGTGCCACCCACACAAGCAGCCTGTAAAGGTAACTCTGGCCTGCCATTGCAGAGCCTGTGTGCAGTCTGGGACTGCCATGTGGACTTGGCAAGTGTACCCACTTGCCAGGCCCTAACCTTCCCTTTTCTTACATGTCAGTCGCCCCTAAGGTAGGCCCAAGGTACCCCTGTGGGCAGGGTGCAGTGTGTGTGAAAGGTAGGACATGCCCTGGTGTGTGTGGCATGTCCTGATAGTGAATTACTGCCAATTTCGTTTTTTCAATATTGCAAGGCTACCTGTTCCCACAGGACAGCATGGGGAGGTTGTTGATAACATCTTATAAAGCTAACTACTACAGGGAACAAGGTAGAAAAATAAAGTTTAGTATGCCTGAACTCAGAATCTAAAGATGCATCTTTTAGTGAAGGTGATTTTTACATTCTGTGTTTGAAAATACCACTTTTAGAAAGTAGGTATTTTCTTGCTCAGCCATCCAGTAGGCCTCTGCTGGGTTTGTGGATTGACTGACTGGGTTTTGGATGACAGGGAAGGGCTGAATAGACCTGGGCTGCATTTAAAGAGTAGGGGGAGGAGATTTCCTTTCACCTGAAAGGGCCTGGTCTGCCTCTGACAATGCTGTCTCCACCTCCTGCCAGGAAGCTGCACCAGAGAGGACAGAACTGCTTCTGGCTGGGCACAGACACTCTCTGCCTGAGAGGACAAAGGATTTTGGGCTATAAAAAGTGGGACCCAAACCCCTAAACTTTAGAACTCGCTGGAATCAAGGAACCTGCCAAGAAGAAGAGCTGGAAGAGCTGCCAGGAGGAGTACTGCCCCTTTGCTATGTTGTTGCTTTGTTGGGTTGGCCTGCAGTTGCTGCTTCTGCATTTGGGCAGTGAAAGGACTGGACTGAAACTTGTGCTGAGTATCTCCAAGGGCCTGAAATCGAGCTGGCCTCCTGTTCTGAAGCCTCAGGGACTGCAAAGACTTCACCAACCTCTGGGTACCGCTGTTTCAGTTGCCACAGAGAAGGGAACCGCAACCGGCTCCGTCACCGACTCCATCGCTGGCTCTGTGTCCTGACGGCACCGCAGACCACACCGTCCGCATCTCGCACGGCAACCCTGGTCTCACCGACGACGACAACCGATGCCGCCACCACCGAGTCACTGCTTGCACCATGACCTGTGGGCACCGCAGTCCGCACCGCCTCGCTTCACTTCGACCTCCTGGTCTCACCGACGCTGTCGCTGCTGCTGACTCGACACCCGTGACTGCATCGTGGTTGGGGGCACCGCACGTAGAGTTTCACGACGCACTGCCTCGTCCCACACAGCTGTCTGGGCCGACCGACGCCAGCTCCCGCCAACCGGCTCTGGCGCCTGCACCGCAACCTGCCAGCACCGCATCGAGCACTGTCTCGCCCTGCACCGTGAGCCTTTGTCTCACCGACATAGTCTGGACGATCGTCACCAAGCCGCTGCCTGCACCGCATCGAGAGGACACCGCGCCCTGCACCGCTTCCATTTTGCAACGCAACTGCAACGGTTGCCACGACCGGCTCACACCTCTGTGTAAGCCGCAACGAGAAAGGTAGTTATCGAGTCAATTCACGATTTTGCTGGCCCATATCAACGCGGTTGGCTGGCACTGTTAGACTCTCTTGTTTTCAGCATCACGGTAGCCCCGGACGGAGCTACCGACTCGTACGAACTGTGTTTTTGAGGTATTCCTGCAGTTTAGAAGACATCTTGCAAAGTATCTATTTTCAAGTACTGTATTGTGGATTCTTTATCGTTTTTGGTCTTGTTTTGAGTATATAAAAATATTGGATATTTTTCTAAACTGGTGTGGTGTCTTTTTGTAGTGCTTTCACTGTGTTACTGTTGGTTATGTGCAAATGCTTTACACACTGACTCTAAGATAAGCCTGACTGCTCGTGCCAAACTAGCAAGGGGGTGAGCAGGGGTTATTTTATCCTGACTAGAAGGAAGGGTCCCCACTTGGACAAAGGTGCAAACCCTTGCCAACTAGACACCCCCATTTCTAACATAGACGAACAACATGCGGTGAGCAAAAGCAGGAACGCACCCATGTTTTTACAAGATAATCAAAACCAGCTGCCAAGTCATTACATGCTGTACACTACAAATTAACACACACATCATGAACTGACATGCCATAATCACAAGTTGTGCACATGGTAATTCATCTGATCGGAAAAGAAATTAACAGTTGCTCTGTATGGCAGTGACCAATGTGCTCAATGAAGAAAATGAGTACTAAAAGGGGAAAAGTGGATAAAAACGTTAAGTCCCAACACGCACTAGTCCTAATGACTTGAGATGTGGCGTGCCAAAAAAGCCAGCTGTAGTGGTCAAAAAGAAAGTTGTACATTAGATGAGGCTATGAATGTGAAATATAAAGTGGGGATATTGAGTTAAAGATCTCGTTTGTACCTGGAGTATGCCATGAGTAGCACGCGATGCGCAAGTCAAACAAATGGTGGTAAGGTGGGATATAGAATCTTTCATGTACGTGTTTTCTACTCGGCACTTCACCTGGGTGTTGGCACCATTGAATGATCACACTGTTTTATAATATTGTCTTTTTGCCTCTTCTGACAGGGGATTCGCCCACCTTAGGGCCATTTGTTTGACTTGCGAGTGAATATGCTCTTTACTCAAAACATGGTAAATTGGCTTATCCACAATTGACATATTTGTTTGTTCACTTTTGGGACCTGAGGAGATTCTGGGTCACATGACAAGATGTGGTTCAAAAGTTGGTCTTTATGTATTTCTCCCAGACAGTATCACAAAGGGGGACTGGGAGCAACTGGATTATGTGTATAATATTGAGTAATTAAAGCACTCAATGGCATATATTCGTGGGGATGGAATGTCAGATAAAGAATCAAAATCATACACACCATGGATTTCCAGAAGTACTTTTACTAAGCCTGTACTCTTTGCATCATAAAATCAGACAGACAGTGTGATCAGTGTCCCAAGTGAACAAGAACCTAAAAAGGGGGAGTGACAGTTGGTGACATATAAAAAAGTTTGTACAAAACGACAACAGGTAAGTATGCTTGATGAATTAACAGTCCTCTAATACAATAATAAAGGCTAAAAGAGTGGTTCGTTTGTTGACGGCATTTTGACCCCAAGGGCAATAAGGGGGGTCTCATTATGACCAAACAATGTGGAACAAGTGAAATAGAGTAACAGGGACAAACAATGCAGAACACCTGAAATAGAGTAACAGGGTGTTTTGCAGCATGGGCCCTCCTGACAGGATGGGAGAGGGCAGCGTTGTCACCTACAATACTTGCACTTCAATAGGGGCTGCCTAATGCACTCACAAAGAACTTAACACTAGCCTCTTGTCACCCCAGACATCTTGCGGCCTGGGCAGGGGAAGGAAGGAAATTATAGAACCAGATGTGAGGGAAGTCTAGAGGTTTCTCCCACTTTGACACTGGCAACAGGTATGAATGCTGGACCTTGAGACACTCTTCAGAAAACTCCTGAACCTGTGGATACTACAGATGAAGGACTGCCCTGCTGCCAGAGGACTGTCTTGCTGCTTGGCGACTGCCCTGTTTTCTGAGAAGGGGGCTGGACCTGCAAGCTGGACCTGCATTGTTCATCCAAAACCTGCTTCCTTCATCCAAGACAGAGAGTCCCTCTAAGGGTCTGGTGGCTGACCTCCTGTTTTGAACTACAGTGACACAACAAGCTCCAGAGGCCTCCGTGCAACTGCCCAGTTGACCTGCTGCAATGGACCCGGCTGGACCTGCAACTGGACCTGCCAGAGCCCTGCCTCTGTCAGAGTGAGTTCCTGATCCCAATGAGGTGCCTCCCTAATCGCCTGGACACTTGGCTGACATCAGTTGTGCTCTTCCTGTGTAGAAAAGGAGAAATTCTGAAGTTTTGGGCTCTTCGCGACCACAAACAGGTCCGTTCAGGCCAAAACCTTGCTGCCCACAAAATGGCCGCCAACGCGAAGCTCCTTACGCTACAGCAATTACCAGTAATGGCCCCAACTTGAGATTTGCACTTAGTGCTATAGCATCCATAGATCGCAGTGCCTGCCAACGCGAAGCTCCTGCCATGACCGTCTGTGATGCCTGACAGGATCTTTGTGCTACAGCGATGACCATCCATGATATCCAGCTTGCTTGTCGCTCCACAGATATGACTATGCGCTACACTCTCCCAACTCCTCCCGGCCTCCTTCACCACAAACTGGACTGTTTGCGCTGGACTTTGAGAAGGTAACATTTTTAGTGGGACTAACCTGGTCCCTATATCCAGCCCACGCTCCATCACTGTCGGCCTGAGCTTGTGATTCTCCCAAAGTCTAGTAATACCAGATGACAGTGAGTGGCGCTTTCTGATTTTAGGCGCTATACTTACCTAAAACTTTGTGATTGCATAGCTCCTGTTCTACTAATTGGATTTTTGTCGGTTTGGCCTCATTTTATTTATCAAATTGTATCAATTTTTCTAAATTTGTGTGGTATTTTTCTTACATTGTGTTTTTACTTTATTGCTGGCTGTGTACTGCATTAATACTTTACACACTGCCTCAAAGTTAAGCCTGACTGCTTTTCTGCCAAGCTACCAGAGGGTTAAGCACAGGAAAATGTAGTGACTTTTGTGGTTCACCCTGATAGGGATTGTGGCTGTTGCTTGAGAAGGGTATTCAGCCCCCTCAACTAATAACCCAATTTTTTACAGGAGTACTCTATTAAATAGTCTTTATGAAATGCCCCCAAAATGTCCAACGCCTTATTAGTAAAAGTGCAAAAAGGGCACAGTTCTTTCTCTTTGTACTAAATTTACATGACTAATCCCTACACATCACCCTGCTAGATGTTTTGGACAAATTCACAAAGGCATTCAAGAGTACTTAAAAGAGTACTACAGAAGTACTACTTTGCATACCTCAAAATGCTTTTGTGAATAGGCCCCTTCAGTCTTATTTTATATACATAACTAAAAGTGTCTCCATCGAAAATTGTTTTCGTTTTTTTTTTAGGGGTGTGCGAAATTGGTGTGATTTGCTTTAGTGGAATGAAGCAACATTTTGGGAAAATTAAATGAAATTGATCATAAACAGGCAAAATGCAATACGACTTTCGGTATTCACAAATGGCATTTACGAGTAGTAAAGTAAGACTTTTGTCTCAGTTTAACTTAAGTTTGCACTCACTTAGACTTAAGACCAAAACTTAAGTGAAACTGAGACAAAAGTCTAACTTACTTCTCGTAAATGCCCTTTGTGAATACTGAAAGTCGTAAAGTTAGACTTTTGTCTCAGTTTACTTTTGTGAATCTGGCCCTATAACTTTGTTGCAAATCCAGTATAATTTTGCAATGTCGCATAATTTCAGGAATTTCACATAACTAGTATAATGCAAAACTCCAAAAATGATACGTATTTCACTGGAGCAATTGAAAAGTGTACAACTTTCACCAGTGGCGGCTCGCATAGGGCGTGCTGCGGGGCTGCGGGGCAGTGGGGCGAGGGAGGGGCAGGGTGGGGGGGGGTAGTAAACTCGGACATACGACGGAACGGAGGAAGGTAATAATTACTTTCCTCCGTTCCGTCGTATGTTCGAGTTTACTACCGCCCCCGCCCCGCCCTACCGCCCCGCAGCACGCCCTATGCGAGCCGCCACTCTTTCACCCAGATCGTTTGGTTCCCTGTTTCTGTTATGTTACGTTATCATTGAGGAGACAATTCTTGGTGCATTAATGACAGAATGGACGCAGTTTCCGCTTGACTAAATAAAGGTTTACACTCGGTTAACGAATCATAAACACGGATATATTTCGATGGCCTCAGCTAAACCATGTATCACAGGCTTCTAAATGAGCATTTCTATTTTTCTGACTAATTTGTACCATCTGTGTCAAAAAATTGTGCGATATAAAAAAAATGCATTGGAACAAATGTTGGTTCCATAAAACAGTCCGAGTTCACTGTTAAAATTGTCACACATTAACATCGCAGGCCATCTGGGTAGTCAAAAGACTCAAACCAGATTGCTGAAATCATTTTATTGGCCTGTTATTAATGAGTCTGTGGCATAATATTTTAGCAGAAGGAAATGATGAGGTGACATGAAGTGACTTTACCCACCACGGTAATTACCCAATAACCTTACGCCAGCATGTGAGCAATCTTTAGGCATTATTTAAAAATAGAGATAAAACGGGTTTCGTCGCTGGGCGTAAAGCGACTAATTCCGAGGCGCTGTTTAGTCAGTGGTAATCAGAGCCCCGTTTTGCAGGTCTTCATCAAACGCATTGGGCCTGTTTCGCTTCACCCCGGTGGTACACGGGATAGGGTGTTGTGACGCCGCAATTTATTTTGCATATTTTTCTTCAATCCTAGCCAAAGTCTTGCGGAGCGGTAACACTCCTGCCACGGCTTCCTGTCAGTCGATGACAGGAATGACAAGCTGTCTCCTGTAGCGGCTGCAGACACAGCTCAACTCCATTGCAGACTCAAACAGATAGCTTAGAATTATGGGTCATTTTTTTTCTAATTAACTGTTCAAACATTTTTTTAGAAGTATAGATGTGAAACATGGTAAAATAGGCATGCATTCTTAACTGTATGCAAAGCATAATTCGAGTTGAGTTGTAAATTAAATTACACAACTAATTGGACATCACCAGAAGGAATCCAACATATAACCAATGTAAAGCTGATTCTCCCAGAATGCTCAGGGACAATTATGGCTCAGAGTTATTGAGGGGCATATTATCAAGGGCCTTATCTCCGCTTTTTTGGCTTTAAAAGCCAAAAAAGCGGAGATAATGTTTTCGCCCTATTAACAAGAGGGTGATAACATGCATTAGCGCATGTTAGCACCCTTTTACCCGACGCCTCCCTCTGCATCTCTAATGAGATGCAAAGTGGGCGTCACTGGGCAGAACAACCTTGTAAATATCGCTGATGTGCACATCGCGATATTTACAAGGAGGCAAGCATTTTTGCAGACGTTAGTTTTGGCGAAAACCGCGGTTTTCGCTAAAAACTAGCGTCTGCAAAAATGCTGACTTACCTATACTTTATATTGGAGGTGGATTATGCTGATACGACCACAGGGTCGTATCAGCAAGGATATCGCCGTTTTCCATGGAACATCGCTGGAAAACCAGCGATGTTCCATGGAAAACAAGCTATCGCAGGAATAATTATCGCCATTGCGCTATGCTTTGTTAATACAGCGCTAGCATGGCGATAATTATCTGCGGTAGCCGGCGATAACACTTCTCACGCTGAGAACGGCCAGCGATAATTATCGCTGGCAGTTGATAATATGCCCCTGGGTTTCCTACTCTGAATTTAGTAAACTTAATTTCGATTTTGTTTTTTGGATTCCCAAAATTCGTAGGACTTCTGCAATGATGCATTTGAAATTGTTAACGTGCTATATCACAAAGACAGTTATTGTTTTGGGGGTTTTTTTTTTAGTCCTCATATAAGACAAGGGCTTGGACGTAGAAGACAGTTATCGTTGTTCTATTGTGATTAGTAAGAAAATACAAATGTCATTTGCTTACCTCGGACGTAAAACCGAGACGTGATTTGTTGCCCAGGATAAATGGGTGCATATTGTGGTTTCCTGGTTATACACGCCCCCCCTAATTTCTGTAGCAGTGACCGGACTTGTTAGCATGCCTAGTATAATGGAGCACGATCACTAGCAAGAAAGCAGTTATATTGGCTAAACTGTATTTAATGAGATTATGCGGCACCTTTACATTGGAAATCCGTGCAAACGATATTTTACATCGTTGATGGCAACAAAGCATAGTTAGAATATTCTGGTCAACTAAGTGAACGGCAATCAGCAGTGATATCACCTTTGTAACGCGATAGTTTTAATTTATTTACTCATTTATTAGTAGGGTGAACTCCACAAACTCAGTTGCCTCTAGGTACAAGGATACATGAAAGAATACATAAACGTATATTAGGTACCAGAGCAAGGTATGCTACTCACACAAGGATAACAATTTTCTTTAAATGGACTAACATTTTCCAAGCAGGAGTTATAAATATATTTTTTAAGCACCACCAATTGTGATCCAAATTAACTTGTAATCAACTCAAATTGTTATAAAAAACTTGTTTTTAGCTTTATTTACTAATATTTATCTTCCACAATACAGCCAATCAGGGCTTTTCTTTTACACCATATACAAATATATATATACATAGGAATTTCAATGAATCCCAAGAGGATTCTTTATGCCGAGTTCTGAGCAATTAGAGTTAAAAAACTATCATTTTTTCACGCAATGCAGCAAGACACCTTGCTTTGCTGTGCTGCATGAAAGGGCGGGGGCAGGAGTGTGCCATATCTACCAAAATAAGGTGCCTTCCTTCCCTTTACTTTCGCTGGTGCACTTTTGACTGCCTAGCGCTAAAGCAGGCATCCTTGAACCATGGTGCAAGGGTGCGTATATTGCAGGCAAGATTGTTTTTGTGCTGGAAGGGACACCTTACTGCACAAAAACAATCCTCTAAGTCAGTTTTCTCTTTCTTCGTGTCCTGCAGAATGCAACACACACAGAAGGAGGAAAAAACAAGGAGAAATAAAGATAGTTCTCGTTGTTATGACTCCCCTCGGAAGGCCTAGCATTTTGACGCATTCCCAGGTCTACCACT
Organism: Calotriton arnoldi; assembly: GCA_963921515.1. Lineage (NCBI taxonomy): Eukaryota > Metazoa > Chordata > Amphibia > Caudata > Salamandridae > Calotriton > Calotriton arnoldi. Next base: position 316,661 of record CAWUFW010013989.1, read on the forward strand.
CATGGTAAATCTGGGAATGCACCACAATCCATGTGTGGATGCATGGAAAATCCCATGCTCCACCCATGGGGTGCCTCCCTGGTGGAGAGTAACACAAGGCAACAACTTGCACTGCCTTGCGTCACTCTAGATTTAACAAGCACCGCAGGGTCATGTAAGGTGGCCTTGCATGGCTTGGTAAAGCTCATCCAGGTTTTGAATCGTACTTGCGTTACCTTGCGTGGTACATGGGCGACACAAAACTTTGATAAATATGCCCCTAGTTTTGTGAACAGACTGGAGTTTCATATACATTGGATAATGATGATTATCATATTAGAATAACTAGGATACATGAAGTCACAGAATCAGTATCTATTTGTTTCCTTCCTCTTGCAGTAAGTGCTGCATGCACTGTGGTTACGAATGAGATCCCATTTAATAAGAACTTATTCATATATGCATTTGAAAGTCTGTCTGTCCAACTCTTCTGTAAGCCTTAAAATAGAGATAGCACATTGTGAAACGCGTGTTGGCTGAAATTATGTTTTTTAATTTAAATCTTTGAACATATGCGATTTGCTCTGTAAATTGCTATCTGTATGCACTTTAAACAAAATAAAAGCAGATGATATTCTATATCATTAAAACGTCAATGGGTATATATTTGAGTTTGATGTGAAGGAAATTTGCTGATACCCCTTCCCTTTGGGCCATATTTTATTAAAGGGGAGGGGGGTGTAGTCCCCCCATCCCAAGCCTTAAAGAGTCCTGAGGAACCCATTCACCAGGGCGAAACATAACGCTGAAGGCTGTACGGGAAGCACCAGGGCCCCCATGGCCCCAGCCGACTACCATGTTGGAACCAGCATTCCTTTCTCCCGGTAGGAGCAGCTACTTCTGCTTGCAGCCGACAGACAGGAGCAATAACAGTTTCCCTGCCCACAAGAGAAAATGAAGTGTGCTCCCACCCTCTGGGAGCATTTTCAAACTCCTGCTGGGTGGGAGCACACTTCTTTCCCTGCCCTCAGTCCTGCAGGCAGGGAAAACGACTGTGTCCCGAGGTGGGCTCCCCAGGACACAGTTAAAGGGATGGGGTCTGCAAGGCCTTGGGTGACTGAGTGAGGGAGGCTGTACGCCCCCTCCCCTCTACTTATTGTTTGGCCCAAGGGGATGCAGGACCATTTGGGGTCGGGGATGGAAGCAGCGTGTCCCCCTCCCATAAAAATAATGTGTTTGGCCCCCAGGGCTGCTACAGGCTTGAAGGGGGGGGGCGTCCCATGTAACCACTCTAGTGATTCCAGAAACTACTATTCAATCTCTCTCTACTGAAAAAAGCTGTCTCTAAGTCCATCCAACCCTGACAACTAACAACTTATCTTAGGGGGCTCCTTTTTTAAAAAAAAATCTTGGAGAAGGTGGTCCTAAGCAGTTGCATGAGCATCTGGAGATGAACCATTTATTGGGTGACCTGAAATCAGATGTTTGACTAGATGTAGCTTATACACGAAAGATCACTCCAAGTTCTCGATAGGGGTTTGCAGCTCTTTCAGTGCTGCTTGACCTTTGGCCACGTTTGACACCCTACACCACAACCTGCTAATTAGCCACCTTCAGCACATTGCTGGGCTGTCACCTTCCTTGATGCAGTGGCATAGATTATTCCTGTCAGGGTGACAGAAATGTTTAATGATGGTGTGCTTTCTCTGAAGGTGATCTCGTCACATCCGGCCTCAAAGCGCTTCCCTTATCCCCATGCTTTTTAACATGTACATTAAGTCTTTCCATGATCTATGGGGTATGATATCATTTTTACACTGACAATGTACGTGTTCTGCACTCTCTTTGAGTGATGATTCACCAATCCCTCTTCTTTGACCCAACTGCTATAGAATATCCAGTTCTGAATGAGGGCCTCTTTCTGAATCCAGATAATGCTACCTGATGCTAATGGTCCTTATGTGTTGATCTCAAAACTCAGTGAGGTCCACTGACAATGGAAACTTTCCTTTATTACCATCACTTGTACAATCAAATTCTAGGTGTGGTAGTCAATGACACTGAATCTGGAAGGACAGATAAATCAGGTAACCAAATCTTGGTGTTAACTACATCCACATTATTTCTGATTCCCAGCCTTGGTGTTCAGAAGACAATCATGTCACTTTGACTTGGGTCATTGAAGGCTCCAATCTGGATTACTGTAGTTCAACCGTTGTGGATGCCACTAACTATATCTCATAAGATTGTAGGTTGTCTAAAGATAAACCCTGAACTTTGCAGAGAGTGGTGGCTGTTTCTTATGTACTATGATCACCTAAGCCCAAATTTAAGGACCCTTCTTTGCCTTGTGACAGCAAATGTCCCCCTTTCAGAGTGCTATAATTGATCTGCAAGTCCATTCACCTAGTAGGTCCTAAACTCAGGAGAATAAGGTTTTGACCCTACCTGCCAACAGAAATTTGAGATTATTGGGTATTGGATGTCTTAAAGTACCCAGGGAAAAAGAGTGTTACTCTGTGGAAAATAAATTGTAAAAGTGGTGGAGTTCAGTGGTAGAACAATCGTCCATTGGATTTGCCTCTTTTTCTCAGTTTAAGAATAAATTAAAACATTTGTTTTCTGAACTTGAGTGGGCCTCGGTCAGTTTTTTTTAACTTGCTGCACATGCCACATGGATATCCCATATTATACACAGGTTTCTTAAGATTTCTGAAGGTGTGGTTGCAGAGCACATCAATCTGGTCTGCTAGGAGTCAGACCACAAGATAGTGGCTCCCCTCCGTACAAGAACCTATGTTTTATTGCATTGTGTTTTAATGAATTCATACATTGAGCAATAAAAGTGTGGCATTCTTTGAAAGTCAGAGTAGAGGCTATGTCTTTTACTTGGCAGGTGGCAAGCTGAGTGTCATAGATATAGCAATAACAATTAAAGTCATAAGAACAGATAAACTTGACTAGAGGAGTGACACAAATATTAAATGCAGTGCAGTAGGACTGAGGGAGAAGCCACGTGGAACTCTACAAGAGAGAGGCTTGAATGCTGAGTTAAAGGTTGATAGAAATTAGGGGTGTGTGTGAAATTTGCATATTCTGTTTTCACATAACTTCAATACATGTGAGGAAAATTATGCAAGATTACACACAATAAGTTAAATGCAAATGCACCATTTAGCACTACATTTTAACAGGAAATGCATCCTTGTATCAGTTTTTGACAAAGTACGCATTTTGTGCTAAAAATAAAAAAACAAAAACTGCAACTGCAGTGAACAAGGGAACAACAGCCACTCACGCTGTGGTTGTTAGCATTGTTCCACACTACCATTTTGCAATGAACTGCAGCATAATTATTTGACTTTTAGATTTCGCTCAGGCCTCTTAGAAATACATTCTGCAAGGATCTCTGGGTAAGGAATACAACTAGTCTAAGACACTGTCCTTCTTTCCAACAGTACATAAAAGAGATCACAGGGTGGAATGGTAGACAGTTTTGAAGGCTATGAAGACATTAAAAAAGATAAGAGCCATAGCGACTCCTGTCAGCAAGGTCATGCACATGATATGTAAGAGGATCCTGACTGGCAACAGACTCAATGACTCTAAAGAAATAAGAGAATAGTTGCAGTAGACAGCAGGACTGGAGTTGAGCTTCTTAAGAAGTTGGGTATTAATAGGAAGGGTGAACTGTAACAGAGCTAACTTGAATGGTGCGAAGCTGTTAGGACAGGGTTGATAGGGTTTGGTACCAGTACAATAATTTTGACAGAGCAGGGGTCAAAGGCCATCCAGATTTGATAGGACAGGGTTTGGATCACATGGTGTCCACACCATGCTCTGCTCATGACCTCATAGATTACATCACTCATGACATGTTCAATGACATCATTGATGACATAATTGATAACATCTAAAATGACATGATTCATGACAATACTAGGCATGGTGGGGGACAGTTCGCTTAGAAAAATGTAACTGGTGAATTTCAGTGTTTTTTTCGTTTAAAATGTTGTTTAAACTGACATTTTCACGTAACTATAATGTCACTTTAACCTTTTTTTTGGGTGAACGTCTGAGTTTTTTTAAACTGTAGAATAAAACATTATTTATTTATTTGCATTCATATTATTCTTGTTTGAAATTGTGTTTTTAAACATTGACCCATTAATAACACAATTGCAAACAAGGGTGATATGATGTATTGATATCACCCTTGTTTGCAATTCTCTTATTAATAGGTCAATGTTTAATTAAATAAGAGCAACTAAATATTTTGTAATATTGATGCCCAATGTTAGATAGTATTTGCTTCACTGGATAATTAGCTTTTTGTAAATGGTAATATATTAATGAGTGAAACTGGCATCACAGAAGATGTACATACATTTTCCTTACATCCTGAGATCAGGCGGGACAAATTGGGCTAGTAAGGCTTTTATTTAGATGTTCGGATAATTGTATGACATTATATCAAGGTCAACAATATTGATCTACAGTTATATATTGCATTCAGTATATTTCCTACCACAACATGATTATGGTAATTATTTCAATATTTTACATTTACATAATCTTCACATCATCTTCCTAACGTTATTAAGAATTATACTTACCTATGCTTAACTTGCGATGTAGTGATATTACAGTATAGGTGATGTAATATGATTGTCACATGGTATACTGTGGGTATACTTTTTTGAGACAGAAAAAACTGGTTCCTACCTCTTTACCAGCTCTTTCTTGCGCATATATACATCCAGAATAAAGTGGCGATTGTATTGCTATACATGTCTACATTGTTGCTTTCTTATAAAATTAAGGCAAACTTATTATTGACAATTTAGGCAGAGAGAATTTGGCTTGGGTCACCCCTATGGGACAAAATAATTCAGTTTGACAACATCTATCATTAATTCCAATCAAAGGTTACATCTTTTGTTGGCCTATTTAAATTCTATATACAAATATTTTGCTCTTTGATCAAGTAATATACTAGACATGTCCGTGGATGATATACTCTCATTACAATGTCATAATCAGATGTATCCTCACTGTGTAAGAACTTTCTTGAAAGGGAACATGTTCTCAGAAAGAATGCTGTGGTAATTACTAGAGTTAAAAAAACTGTAAAGCGTTTAATTATAACCCCAAATAGAATTTTTGAAATGATGTTACATATGGTTCGGTCACACTTTTAAGTTAGAATCAAGGAACCAATTCAGAATAAAAATTAATTATTGTTGAGCCCAAAGTCCCTAGAAACTATTTAGAATGATATATTCCTGATTTCTATTTCTATATCTATTTCTGGGCACTAACACAGAATGCAAGTACGTGCTTGCTATCAGGTAACCACAACATGTTTGGTCATATCAAGATTATGAGTTTCATGCAATCAGTATTCAGTAAAATTGCATGATAGTCATTTGTTTTACTAAAATTAGTAATTAATTGTGTTTCTTCTGAAATATGCTGAATATTTAGATTCCAGTGATAGTCAGATGATTCTTGTGAAAATCCATTCTAAGTGGCCTTTGATTTCAAAACACCAAAGTCTGGCTGTGGAAGAGACTGCTAAAGCACATTTCATATCATTGTGGAAGCATACATTGGCTAGAAATCTTGAACATCAGCTTTGGTGGATCTAAATATGCATTTATCAATTTATCATCCTAAAAATTCATTTTCATTTATTCATTTCAGGTTTTTCAAAAAGCTCTCTAGGTTCCAGCAGCAACTGCAAAGTCATCCTGTGACCAGAAGAGTAACAATAATGGCAGACAGGTATGCATGAGTCTAGAATTAGTTGACTATAGTTTCCTGTGATAGATGTTTGGTCTACTGGCCCACTCAAAATGACAGCCTTGGTGTCATCTTCATGAATATTATAAAAATCAGTGAGAGGGTAGATTTTCTCATCTTGCATGTTAAATTTGGTTCCAAGTAACTCAACCATTCTCACCCTACAGGCCACTTGGTTGCTAAGAGCCACTGTGACAGGTAGGATATTTAATTACAAAAAGCGTTGTCTCTGACTTGAATGCCTGACATTCAAATCAGTGTGCCTTTTGATAACCTCCAGGAACTAGGGTGTTGTGGATGGGAAGGGGGTGGAAAGGTTGCTGGGTATCTTTGAATGGAAGTTGTGGTAGCCCAACTAATGAGCAGGGCCACTGGAATAATGCGACAGGAGAGCACTAAATTATGCGGCAGAGTTGTCTAAATTATGCAGGTAAACAAGGCAAATTATTCAGCATACCATGTCACATTTATTATTGTATTAACTCATTACGTAGTCATTTTTACACATGGTAATAGAGTCTGGGCAAAAATTTTACCTTCTTAATACCAGTTAAACAACCAAATACAGAAAAGGGAAGCTGAAAGATGACCAGTTAACCTTTGCGAGGGGCCTTGCACTGCATGCAAACACGTCACCAGTGTCACCATTTTTTTAGCAATTTTTTATCCATTTGACGTAGAAACAATTTTTTTTGTTAATATCTGCAGAATATGCATCAGATGATGGATTATGTAGCATATATTACAAATTCATAATTATACAAAAAATGCTGTGGCCTGAGAATCCCATAACTTCAGTGGCCTGGCTAATAATGGAGTTGATGGCTGTGTAGCACTCAAGGTGGCTTATCCTGAGGAGGCAGCTAATGCCGATCAAGGTGCCAATCCATCTACCACTGGGTGAACTACACTGCAGGCTGGTAAAGTTCTGGGGCCAGATGTGGGTAATACTCACAACTCGCCTAGAAGCGCTTTGTCGCCTCATTGGAATGGCAAGCGCTATATAAATGCAAACCTTTTCCCCCCTCTATCCCTCCACTATCCTTCTCAATCCAAGGTAGTAAGCGCTATATAAATGCAATTACAATATAATACAAAACATATTGATGTGATCAGGAACTGCTGAACCGCTGCTGTAGGTATATCTGTGATAACAAGTTTTTTCCTGCTTTTGGTAACAGGGACTGGTTATATAACAGCACTCTATCGAACCCGATAACCAAACCCTTCAAGGGTGCAACAAAAAATAAAAACACATTTTTCACTGCTATTGCTGTTTGCATAATAGGGTAAACAAATTTTGTACCTTAATTTATGTATCTACTTATCAAGAAATTGAGCAAATATTTATCCACTTTTCAAAAATGAAGGATGGGGCTAATGGTATACAAAATCACTTTGCTCACCCTTTTAAATTACATAAAAGTACAAATATTACACAATCAGTTTTCTTCATGTTGGGATTAGAAGTTTCCATGACTTCAGTGTCTGATTGCACCTGAAACTGGTATTCTCTCTATAGTTTTGGCCTACGTGTCATACCAATTTTGCATGAGCACGGAGGCCTAGGCCTGTACCTGGCAGAGTGATGTCCAGAACCTGTTTTATAACCTCAAGGGGTGCACGAAGCATACACTCATAGTGGTCAGTGAACTACGGTCCAGGCTCTGGGTGTATAATGTTTTTGAATCAATACTATGACAAGACCTTTTTATATGTGTCCAGGAATGGATAGTGAATAGGATCCTCTCATGTAAAGGTCTCCTTTTACGTGAACTCTCAGAACTTGCGCTGACATTACATGTGCATGTTGAGTGTCTGTAGGTGCAGTGAGTGTGTATCACTTGTATGGTAGTAGGACTCTGTGTGATGTAAGAGTGAGACTACTGGGGGCAGTGGGATCTATTTTTGATGCACCTGCTTTAGCATGACACAAGATGACGGAGTAGGATAGCTTTCTTGACAGTGATGAGCGTGGAGACAGGTGTACTTTAGGAAATTCAATGAGAATCTTGCTTGCAAGAAGCTGCTTATTAGTTCTTCCTGAGAACTGCCAACTGGCAGATGGTAACAATAAGGTGTGGGACGGCAGTTTCTGTTGTTAAAGGTGAGGACATTACTAGACGGGGCCTGCCCATTTGTCTGTCCCTGGTTAGTGCTCTAGGAAGGCTGATAACAGCCAGGTGGAGAGACCGCACACTCCTTGTGCCCTTGTTTTGGATATTTCTGCTTCTTACCAGCCCCATTACTGTCTCCTGTGAGAGCCATCACCTCGGGCATTGGATGTGTCTGGAGAGCAGCCTGAAAGAGACATTTGAAAGAGAAACAACTCAAGCCAGTTCTGAAACCTTAAACACTGAATCCACATCACCTGTATGGAAAGTGTGTATAAATGGGAGATCCAACTTTGTTCCCAATTCAGGTTCTTCATTACCAAGGAAGAGAGTGCTCCTCAGATTACACAAAGACCTGCTGTGTAACCAGGGCTGGTGCCTACATGACAGCCAGTCACCCAGAATTAATGAGATGCCACCTGATGTCTTCAACTTGCTGAACAAACTGAACAGCATCTCCCTAGCATCTATAAGCCTGCGTGCTTGCTCAGAGAAGGAAGGAGCCCTGTTGGAGGATATACTGTCCTGGGGGAAAAGACAGCATGTTCCTGGGATGTTAGGCACCTAGAAGTAGTTGATTGCTGACATGGAGCGAAGCCAGTCATGACCTGAAGACTGCAAGGTCCACAAATATTCTTTTGGCAGCTCCCGCTGTAAGCTGCAAAAAAAGTATTCAAGGACCTAGTGCTAGCATCTGAGATGCCCAGAGGGGAGAAGCTGCCACATCAACCTGAAGACCTCAACTAGCAAAGAGGAGCACCACTTACATCAGGATGGAGGCTGCAACTCCAGAAAATAAGCACTCACCTGCATCAGCCCAGGAAGTTGCAAATATTGAAGACAAGCGTTTGCCTGCATCAGCCCTAGTGGCTGCATCAGCTGAAAATGAGTGCCTGCCAGTGTTGGCCTTTAGGCATGACTGCTGACAAGCCCACTAAGCATGTTACTCAGCATCCGTGATCATCAGAGGGGGCGTGAACAGCATTAATGGTCACCTGTCCCAAAGCCGAAGCCTGAGAGTGTGAAGTTGCTGATCGCACTGGCCCGTGCCATGGACTCACAAGCATCACTGAGCCAGTAATGTAGTACTGGGCTGCATTATCTGAAAAAGTGTACCTAACAGGAGCTGAAAGGAACTGTTGCTGCTATAAATGTCAACCTTATCCAGTACAAACGTGTTGGGTATATGTAGACTGTTAAACACAACTATGATCCAATCTTTGGGTACTTACTAGAGAAATGCACCTGTGGCTATATATTTGCTTGAGTCGCACGAGAGAGAAGGAGGGAGAAAGTGGTCACTGTAGGAGATATCCGCATTTCATTAGATCCTGTAGGGAGTTTACAACCTTGTAACTAAACCACCTTAATAGTATGTCAATTTTGGGGATCAATGAATAACTGACCCTGCTCACTCCACCCTCTAGACCAGTTTCCCCTCTGGTCCTGAAAAATTAATAGCACAATTATAAAGGTGTGGGGAGTAGTATTGTATTCAACACTACCATCAAGGTAATTCCTCTTAACCTGAATTAAAATGTATTCTTCTTATATAATAAGAGAAAATCTTTTGACACAAATTACATTAAATCAAATTGCAAAAAAGTTGTACTGTACAATTTGGCACAAATGGTTCACAAGAGCTCAGACTTCATGTAGTATTTAGACTGCATCACTCTTGTTATTCATAGTTCATACGAAAACAGCGCATCTACAGCCAATACGTGTTTTGCAGTAAGAACACCACATCTTCAGGGATGTAAAATAACAAGTTTGACAACTTCAATTATATAACATAATTGTACAAAATTTCAAAACACTATTCAAAGTCACATTGAACTTCATAATACATTTAAAAATTTGATTTTCGAAAAAAACCATGTAGAAAGACTACTCTATTGTACACATTTTGTATGTCCTCACAACATAATCAGAACATGTAAGAATTTACTCAAAAGATAGAACAGGGACTTAGGACCTGATTTAGATCTTGGTGGATGGGTTACTCCGTCAGAATGGTGATGGCTATCCCATCCACCGCAATATAAATCCCATGATATCCGATGGGATTTATATTTCGGCAGATAGGATATCCGTCACCGTTGTGACGGAGTAACCCATCCCCCAAGGTCTAAATCAGGCCCTAAGGAAATAGAAAATCCAGAGAAGAGAGGAATATATAGATACATTGAAATTAAGGTCAATTGACCAAACCACTTATCTCTAAAATGACCTTTGAGAGTACAACTGCTCATCATTAATAAACAGTGATTAGAATGTCACCTGTGTCACCCCAGTAAGATTTCTGATGATATCTGCAAATCAATGGCTACAGTTTACCCCACGCAAACATTGTAAAATTATCAGATCAAATAACACAAGAGTTCCATAGTTATTATGCTTTCAATTGAGCAAAAAAATTATAAATGTAACACTTTAAAAGTATGTCAAGTCCAAAATACAGTCTACCAATGTGCCTTTGTTAGAAATTGTGTCTCTAGTTGGCAGAGGTTTACACTCTGTTCAAGCAGGGACCACAATGCTAGTCAGGGTAATCTAGATACGTACTTTAAATTAACCTGTGCTCACCCTCTGGTAGCTTGGCACAGTGCAGGCATGCTTAACTTAGGAGGCAATGTGCAACACACACACACACACTGACACAGTAACATAATGAAAACACCACAAAAAGATTCCACACAGGTTTAGAAAAAGAAAGAATATTTATCTGAAAAAACAAGACCAAAATGAAAAAAATCCAATAACTAGAACCAGAGTTACAAAATTTTAAAGAATAAACTAAAAATAGTGCTTAAAAGTCAATAGCGCTAAAAAGTTACTTGAAGTTAAGCTAGACCGTGGCAAGTCCAAAGTTCAGGCCAACCGCAATGGAGGACAGGCCGCCTACAGGGCTCAAGCAGGTCCAGCGGACAAAGTACCATGGATGTAGCAAAGCGTCATCGTCGAGAGTCCATTGAGTCGGTTTTGATTCACGCAGTAGGGTCGATACGTCGAAGTCGAGCCTCATAGTCAGGACCTCGGATCAGCGCTGCGTCATCGCCAAGCCATGCAAGGATGTCTTTGGATCAGCACTGTGTTGGCATCGAACAGCACTGCATTGGTTACCAAGCGGCACAGTTATGTTATGTTATGTTATGTTAAAATACTTGTATAGCGCATGGCTGCCCCAGCATCGAGGCGTCCCAGCGCTGAAGCAGAACACTGAGTGAGGAGGCAGGGGGGGTAAATTAGCAGTGGAAAAAGAGCCAGGTCTTCACCAGCCTTCTGAAGGTCAGGTGGTCACGGTTGCTACGAATATGTAGAGGGAGGGAGTTCCATAAGGCGGGAGAAAGCCGCTTAAAAGATCGACCACCCGATCTGACCCTCCGTATTCGTGGGATTCTGGCAAGGAGCAGGTCTGCCGAGCGCAGCGCTCGTGTGGGTACATAATAGGAGCATAGATCACTCAGGATTCCTGGGCCGATGCCTGTGAGAATCTTGTGCGTGATACATAATGCTTTAAAGCAAACTCTTTGTTCAAGGGGTAGCCAGTGTAGGCGGTGGAGGAGGTTGGAGACATGACAGTGTTTAGGGAGGGCAAAGATAGTGCGGGCCGCAGCGTTCTGGACACGCCTCAGTCTTTTAATCACTGATTTATTGGAACCCAGAAGTAACACGTTACAATAGTCCAATCTGGCCAGGATGGAGGCTTGGATGATCAGCTGACGCGTTTGAGAATCAAAAAAACCAAGTATAAGCATTTCCCAGCCACAGATTTGCCATGCACTTCCAAAGTGAGTTCTTTATCCATCATAATGCCCAAGTTCTTCACCACAGGTTTGGATGCGGGGGTACTCCGAGAGCAGGAGGCCACCATTCATTGTCCTAGAGATGGGAGTCCTCGCCTACCAGAAGGATCTCGGACTTGGCTGAATTTAACTGCAAATAATTAGCAGTCATCCACTCCAAGATGGCCATTAAATCTTCTTTGAATTTTGCCGCATCCTGGCTGGGATGATGATGATGATGCATCTGTTTTTTAGCAAATCAGCTGTGGAACCCACATCTGAGGCCCAGGACTGGAGGGGGCACCTCAGGCAAGGGTAGGGCTTACAGATGTCAGAGTCCAGCAGCACCAGCAGAGTTGCAAAATGTCTTTTATGAACCTGCGACTCCTAGAACACAGGAGGCAAGCTAGCAAGCCCTTGGAGTCACTCTGGGTTCAAGTGAGATGAGGCAAGAACTTGTCCTCAGCAGGGCAGTGATCATTAGGCAGCAGGGGCAGCAGGGGCAGCAAAGCAGTGAAACAGTTCCTTGGAGCATTCAGTCAAGCAGAGTGACAATCCTTGTAGCACACCAGTCCTTATTGCTGAGTTCTTCATGGGTCCTGTAGTGTACTGTCTTGGTAGGGTCAGAGCCCCAGTACTTATACCCACATGTGCCTTTGAAGTGGGGGGTGACTTCAAAGTAGCTCCTTGAAGTGCACAGGTCCCCTTTCATCCCAGCCCTGTCTGCCAGGCTATCTGTGGGGGGTAATCAGGCCCTTTGTGTGGAACACATGACACTGCCTATTCAGATGTAAGTGTCAGCTGCCACTCCCCCTTCCTGCACAGGAAGGCTACCAGAATGCAGCTGCGTCTTCGGTCACACCCACCCTTCCTGTGCTTGTGGCTGTCTAGAGGGAATGCACAAAGTACAGCTGACACCCACTCCAGATGTGTATTGGAGACAGGCTGCAGGCACACATGGCTGAGTTAAGAGCAGAGACATGTCTTCTTTTTAAAAGTGTATTTTCTAAAATAGTAATGTCAAATCCAACTTTACCACTAAACAGCATTTATCATTACCATTCCAAAGATATGAAACATGATTTAACTATTCCTTTTTAATCAGGAATTACAACTTAAAAGTGTTTTAAGGAATTCTCAATGCTAGCCTATGAGAGGAGTATGCCTCACAGTAGCTGTTTGTCACTACCAGGACATGTAAAACTTAACAGTACACGTCCTACCTTTTAGTTAAACAGCACTCTGCCCTTAGGGCTACCTTATAGGTGACTTATGTGCAATAAAAGGGGAGTTTAAAGCTTGGCAAGTAGTTTTAAATGCCATGTTGAATTGTCAGTATACTGCACATACAGGCCCTGCAATGGCAGGCCTGGGACAGGTTTCAAAGGCTACCTGTATGAGTGGCACAATCAGTCCTGCAGGCCCACTAGTAGTATTTGGATTACAGGCCCTGGGTATATGGTATACCACTTCACAAGGGACTTACAGGTAATCTAAATATGCCAGTCAGGTACACACCAATGTCACTATGTTTAGGGGGAAGCAACCATTATAATGCAGGCATTACTACGAAATGCCTTTACAACGAATCCATTACAAAGCAGTTACTTTTACCACACATGCCATTGCCACGCATGCCATTACTACGAAAAAGGCATTATCACACATACCATCACCATGCATTACTATTTGTCAGTAATAATAATAATACATCTTTAGTGCTTGATTAATAAAAATCATTGCAATCAAAACATCTTCACATCACACAATTTATAAAAACGGTATCACGAATATTATTTAAGAATTTGCCAATACATTCATAATTATGTCATAAAACCAGACCAATTCACCATACATTGTGCATATAAGAAAAGGATATAAAATCAATCAGACATGGGCTTAATCATGCAGAAAAAACGAATTCCATTGATAGCACATACAAAAATTCATCAATAGTTACTATAACAGGATATTGCACATATTGCATTTTAAAGTGCCAACGTGCAATAATTACTAATTCCATTATATAAAGACAATAATAAAGTGCAACAATAATTACTATAACAGGGTAGCTTCAATTATTACATTTCTAATTATTACCCTAGCAGCATGAACACTAAGGGGCTGATTAGGATGGCGGGCGGACTTTAGTCCGCCCGCCATCCTAGTGGTAACGGGACCGCCCGCCTGCCATGCGGCAGTCCCGCCACCCAAATCATGATGCGACTGTCGCATCTGGCATTTTAACATTGCAGCGGGTGCTGCTGGCTGCAGCACCCGCCGCAATAGGTAAATGCCATGTTGTGCATTTCCATGCACAACGTGGCAGGCACAGCGTGGTGCCTGCCACCTTGTGCATGGACACTATGGTACCGCCCAAGTGTACCCCCCCCGGGGGCCGCAACGGGCCCCCAAAGCAAATCACCGCCAGCCTTTCCATGGCATATATCAAACAAGTGGGAAACCCAATATACCCTTGGAGGCTTGGGCGATAAAATTGAAAATAAGTAAAGGATTGCCTACAAGGGATTTTGTTCCTGAACTTAATAAAAAAAATTCTTGGATGTTCAACCCTGATTAGTGGTGAACTCAGACTTAATCTAAAATTGGAGTCTAAGGAAAATAAATCTAACGGGCAGACATATATCTTAAAACCCTGAATTAGATAACACGGGGCTGGCTTTTCTTCAAAAAAACATATATTTAATATATACAAAACTGAGACCAAGGGAAATATACATGGAATCAACCAAACATAGTTTTGGAGGTATCACAAATTAACCTACACAGAAACTATGTATACATCTATTCAATCGATTAACAAAGGAAAGCAATCTGACAAAACCGCAAACAATTCCTTAAAATCAACAAATGTATGAAGAAATAGACGTTGTAGTCGACGTTTCGGTCTGTGTTGGCAGTAAGACCGTCAGACCATCTTCAGGACGTAGGGTTGATTATGAAATCAAACTGTATCCTTATAAAATTTCTTTGTAAGGAAATGAACCCAGAAGAATCAGGGTGTTGGGACGCGTACGTCGTCCAATTTAAAGAATTTCTTCTATGCCTCGCTTCTAAGCAACATCGCCAACATGGAAAGGCCCTGAAGTGCACACATCATAATATGGCTGGCGGTGCCTCCTAGGCACATATTGCAGCCCCAGCTCCGCCCGGACGGCAATCGTATCGATTGCCGACCGGCGGAAAAGCGGCGGACGGACTTTCCGTCCGCCGCGATACCCCATGCCATCGTAATGTGGCGGTGGGTATTGCACGTTACGATGGCGTAACGGTCGCCACCGCCGGGCCGGCGGTGGCGAACGTTACACCATCGTAATCACCCCCTAAGTTCTACAAAATATCAAACTGTGCAAAAAGGCTATTTGGTTCAAGGGACATAAATATATTACATCTCAAACTTATTATATCAAACATTTTTCGGCTGCATTTAAAAATTTGGCATAACAACGGGATCGATTCACCAGATAATGACCTAATTAGGGCCTGGCAAGCTGATCTAACCGCGATCTTTAAGAATAGGGGTTTCAAAAAAGTATGCCGAATGTTAATTAATTTAGGACACACGCACACTATGGGGCCGATTCCGATCTCGCTGGGAAAGCCCTATGGCCGACTGGCGCCCGTAGAGCTTTCCATGCGACTTGGGCTCCTGGGCTCCGAGCGACAGAGTACGATGCGCTGCAGCGCTGACTGACTCGGGTCGCTCGGAGCACCATTGAAGTCAATGGGAGCCTGGTGTATGTTGCGTACATGGGCTCCAATAGACCAAAAATGCATGTCTCGGTCAAGGGTGCCCCCTGTCGTGGGGACGCATCGGTCCCGCCCACACCGTGCAGTAATGTGTAGGGGGGACCCTTGGGACCCCCCCAATGATCGAGTTGTAGGGCTGCGGGTGAAGGGGGGTCCGTAACAGACCCCCGAAGTCCGCTTCCCGGAGCTTTTTCGAGTCGGTGGCTCCGACTCGATCCGGCTGCTCGACGCGCGCATCGTACTTGGTCGCTCGGAAACCGACTCCATTGCGCGGCACGGTTCGTTTACAAACAAGACGTACGGAGCGGTTCGGGTCCGGAAACGATTCGGTCGGCGCTTACGCGATCTTCGCATCGTACTTGGTCGTTTGGACTTGTGTACGATTCGGTCGTGAACAAGGGCTACGGATCGGGTCCGGTAAAGCCAAATCCGATTTGGAGGCCTTCCGAGCGAGATCTGAATCAGCCCCAAAATGTACTAATGTTTCTTGTGGCCATCCGCATATTCTACAATTAGAATCCAGCCACTGCAGAATCCATTACTGTGTGCCCTCTTTTGTTGGATTTATTCCCATTCGTAATTTTAAGAAAATATGTTTTATTTTTGCTGAGAAAGGAGCAGTAAAATATGGCTGAATGTGTAGAAATTTTTATGAGTTAATCACAGACCATGCATAATATTTCCCTGCTAATGCATTTTTACCCAACTTAAGGGATTCAGCTTTGATCAGTTTTTTTTTAAATTAACTTATAGTTGGGCATTTTCAAGACTTGGAGCGCTATTTGCAGACCAATATCCCTTAGGGAGGTTAAGATATGAGATCTCCATTTGACAGCATAAGCAGACATTTGTCAGTAAGTATATGGTTTAGATTTATTGTTAAGAATTAATATATAGTAATATATACGTTGTTAAATTTTTAAAAACATTTTAACAGACCTTTAGGAACGAGATGTGACGGATGTAGGCTTATTGGGTGGGGAAGTGTGTTAGTACTCTGTTATTAACTTTAATACCTGTGTATTAATATATGACATTTTTTTAATGTCTACTATAATTTTTATAAATCATTTTAAAAATATGTCTAGGTGTGTAATACACACCATTAGGCATGGGATGTGAGGGCTATAGGGGTACTGAGTGGGGAAGTGTATTAATACTCAGGTATTACATTTAATACCAGAGCATTAATATATGTTATTTTTAAAAGTCTACTGTAATTAAAAAAAAAAAAATATATATATATATATATATATATATATATATGTCTAGGGGTGTAAAACACACCATTAGGCAAAGGATGTAAGGGATATGGAGGTGGGGAAGTGTGTTAACACTCAAGTATTAATTTCAATGCCTGAGTAGTCATCTGTAAGTTATTTTTTGCATGTCGACTATAATTTTAAAAATTATTAAAAAATATGTTGAGGGATGTAAAACACACCATTCAGCATGGGATGTGAGGGAGATAGGGGTATCGGGTGAGAAAGTGTATTAATACTCAGGTGTTAATGTTAATACCAGAGTATTGATTTTTAAATGTAAATAGAGCTATCATAAATTATGAAATACATTTTAATCATGTATTTATTAGGAATTTAAGTCCATGTTGAAATTAAAACAAATAATAAAAAACTGAATGTAAAAAATAACTACCACTCACACATTAATACAGTTTTAAAAAAACTTTATTAACGAATAGAAGGCATCAAGCCATATTTATTCATTTGAAAACATAGTAAAGGACTTGAAAAAAGTCACAAAAAAATACAATAAATATTTAATAGCATGTAGTAGTTTTTAAAAATAAAGTACATTTTATTACATCAATTAGAGCATTTTAAAAACATTTAGCACTGGATTTTTCCATGAAATCCCATTGAAGTCAATGGGGGTATTTGTCCTTTCTCACTTTTTACTTTTAGGCTTGATGTATGCGGTTTTGCGTCTGTTTCTACAGTCGGTGGAACGTCCAGGTCAAGATCGGATGCAATAAAGAGCTGCGGTCAGGTAAGAACAATTAATTTTAATATTTAAAGTTTAGAGGTGGCAAAGTTTATTGTAAAGAGAGAGGCTGGAGGTAGTTAGATATATGTTAGAAGTAAAATGTATGCTTTGAACGATTTAACCCCATTTTCATTCCTATGCAGGTATGGTTGTAGGCCCACGTCTGGATGATTGCTTTTTGACCAAACTCGGCTTAAAAAAGCATTATAAGGAAAAGTATTGTGCTTTTTTAAACCAATTTGAAATAAAAGCAGTATTTTCAATCTTTTTTGCGTCGTGTTTTTGTATAATGTTTGGATTATTGACAAAACACAGACCATGTGGTTTCAAGAAAAAAATTGATTCTCTTGATTTTGGTGCAGGTATTTTAAGAAATTTGGTAAAGCTGGTTGCTGTTTCATTCTTTTGCCGCCTTCACTGCCTCTACCGACGGGACCGTAAGGAGGAGCGGGACAGGACTACGCGTCCCAGGCTCCTTTGGGGGAAACAGACACCGCCGTAGCTGAGCACACGCGCCTGGAGGCGCCTTCAAAAGCTCCACAGGGCTCCCGCAACGCGGGACGCGCGCGGGTTGCGCCCGGACTAAGCCCGGACCAAGGGCGGGCCCGGCTGTGCCCGTCAGGGGCCGGAAGAGGCTGGGCTGGGCCACCTCTCTGACATCCATCATCAAGGGAACATTCCCCACACCCGTGTTTAAAGGTAATACGACCCCAATCGCTATAAACTGTTTGTTAGTGTGCCATCTTGCGGTGTTATATCTGGACCGTTCTGAGTTCTTGGAACGATGAGTAAACGCAAAGGAGTAGCCGGGACATTAGACGCTTTTATTGTGAGGGCAGAGTCCCTGCTGACCCATGAAATCGAATTGACAGAGCGACGCCTGTCTATGGACCCTGTAACATTACACTCCCGTCTATCATTAGGCGGCCTGAATACTGACAGTGTAACATGCGAAACCCCCCATAAAACACTGCTAATGGAAGCACGCTCTGTTTCCCTAGATTCATCACTGCCATGCCCGGGAGCCCCCAATACGGACGTCCCGGATGTACATGGCATTAACACTAGAGCACGGGCGGCATGTCCTCTAAGGAACGTTAAAGCGAAAACACAACCTGCAAAAAGAAAGAGGAATGTAGGGATGATTAAGCCTAAAAATTCTAAAGGTTGCCAACCCGTTAAAGTAATAAACCCAGTGGTTATTCGCTCTGTTTCAGTGGGCACACAGACTGATGCTTCTTCCAACCCTGCCCATAATGACACTAATGTAGATGTTGGGGGAGATGTTGTTGTTGTCTCCTCTGCATTTAAACCTATTGAAAATGCCCTGGTTGACATTAAGAATGTAATCGACAAGAATTTTAATTTACTGTGGGGGAAATTTGAATGTTTGAACTCTGAACTGGCTAACTTAATGGGCAGGAATGTGAACTCAGTTCCAAATATTGGCGGGGGTGGATTATTTCCATCTTCTATGAGTAATATACTTGGGCTAGAGTCACATCCTAGTTCTGTCTGCCACAAAGATACCACTTCTGCTATTTTGCATACAAATTGCAGTAATATAAATGCATTCCCTGGGCTAAATTCCCATAGCGAACAAAGGGACAGACAGGATGTTCCTCTAAGAAATATAGACAATTCAAATCTAGCCTTAGGAAGAAGTTGTCTTACTCACCCATGCCCCAGCGCACCTGCAAGTGATATAAGTTTAAGCAGGGATATTCCCAATTGTCCTAGGAACACCTGTTCGAGACCAAATACTGACACGCTAAGTTTACCCCCGCCTCTTGTCCCTATGTGTTAGTTTTGGCTGGGGTTCCCAACCTAGCTGGGGATCAAAGGGAGTCTTGGGCAGATTTGCGTAATAAGTCTGTAGATTGGCTTTGCAAACATAAGGGGTTTCATCCTTCTAACATGAACGATATCCTTATGGTCAGAAGAGTAGGGTGGGTTGGTCACTCTGCCAAGAATATAAATGGCGATTGCGTTGTCCTCAATTTTCGTAGACCCCACATGGTTCGTCGTCTACTGAGTATCTTTGAGCAATTCCCCATGCAAAATACCTGTATTAGTGCGTTCCCTTTGGGTTATTTTTACAAGCCACCCCCTAAACCCTCTAGGGATGCCCACGTTTCGCCTCTGATAACCAATAGGTTCGATGCACTTTCGAGTTTAGATGCACAGGATTGACAACCACCATTGATGGTTGTTCAGCAGCCTCAGCAGCATCATTTGGAGGATTCCTCTGTAATCACAGTAGCAACCGATATTGATAATGACGAGCGATCCCCAACTAGAGTTAACAGTGGAGCAGATTTGAACATTCTTAGTTGGAATGTAGCAGGGTTACAGTCTAAGCTTGACGACCAGGATTGGCTGCGCTTAGTTAAAGAACAAGACATAGTAATGTTTCAGGAGACTTGGGCCATACACGATTTGCACATTGAGGGGTTTCACTGTATCAGTGTAGCGGCATCTCGCCATAAATTGGGCCGACCATCAGGGGGCCTTTTTATTGGGCTTAATGTAGCAGCTGGAGGAAGTTTTAAGATACTCCCAACTAACAGTTGCAACTTTCAAATTGTACTTTACAAGAGAAGAGTTTCGTTTTATTTGGTGAATTTTTATAATAATGATTTCTTTTCTATTCCCAACAAGAATTTCATTGAGCTTTTTGATTTTATCTCTATTTTAGACTATCAGCAATGTTCGGGTAATATTATTGGGATTATTTTAGGAGGAGATTTTAATGCAAAACTTAACGATACGCACCTTGGCGCAGAGCCATATAATCTAAGTCCTTCCTCCCGTAGGGGCGTAGAGCTGGCAGTGTTTTTGAGTTCGCATAACCTGGTCAATGTCATGGATCAGATGGGTACATCACATGCGACTAACAATCACCACCCGACATTTAGAGGCAGGGGCTATTCGTCTACAATAGATTTTGTTTTTATCTCCCACTTATTCACGGACTATCTAATTACCGCAGAGGTTGTTGCTACCATCCATGGGGACCACAACCCTATTAAAATAGCTTTGAGATTGGCTTTACGACCCGCGCTCTCATCCGAATGTGGGGCCAGAGACTTAATGCCATCGACTGACAATTTAAGACTAATATGGAGGGGCATTGACAATGGGGATTTGTTTAAGTCACTAGCGAAGGATAACTTGCCCCTCATTAATTACTGTTTGTCATTTCAAACCCCGCATCCAGAGGTAGTCTGTGATTTCTCTAAACTTTGTCGGGCTATTAAAACCCTTGTGTCAAAGCCTGCATCTTTGAGAAAGCAGGGCCCTAGATGGTTTGATTATGAATGTTCATTGGCCAATAGGAATTTGCGTAGGGTATTGTCAGTTGCACCTAGGTGTGCTTTAGATGTGAAATTGGCTAGGCAGAAGTATAACACAGCAGTTAATAACCGGAAGGGAGTACTCTTAAGGGACCGCTGGGAAACCCTATCGCAGGCTGCAACTGATAAAAAGGGTAAATTGTTTTGGTCTGCTGTAAGGGATCTAAGATCTATGGGACAGTTATTAACTCCCATCAGCTGTACTATTTCTAGTCAATCCTGGGAAACCCACTTTTCTAAAATTTATGCTACCCCCTATCGGAGACTGACCATTATGAGTATGGTTCATTTACCAGTATTCAGATAACACTTTTTGAAGTAGAAGAAGCTATTCACCAGAGCATTGGGAACAAGGCCCCTGGCCCTGATGGGCTACCAATAGATTTTATTAAATGGAAACCAGACTTTTGGGCCCCGCTTCTTTTGAATGTCTTCAATAATTTAATGTATGCTCCGTTACCTGACACCTGGGCAAAGAGTATTATTGTCCCAATATTTAAAAAGGGGGATCGGTCGCAGCCCAATAACTATAGGCCCATTTCATTGATCGATAATACCCTTAAAATATTGGGCAGAGTTTTATACAATAAGATCCTGGAATGGTCGGAGGAATGTAGTATTTTAGAGCCCTGCCAGCTAGGCTTTCGTAGCAAAGTTGGCACTAACGAACAATGTCTCAACCTTAGCCTTGTAATTGGGAAATACACCATTGCACGGAAATCTCCAGTCTATTTGGCCTTCATGGATTTGTCCTCAGCTTTTGACTTCGTTAATAGGTCAAAGCTGTGGGCTATCCTGTTGGCCTATGGTCTGGATGAGTCTTTGGTCCATTTTCTGGCATATCTCCACAAAGACCTCCAGGCACAAGTGAGGATCGGCAGAGGTGGAGAGGTTTCAGGACCCATTAAGGTTGGAAGAGGGGTCAGGCAGGGATGTGTCTTGGCCCCCCTTCTTTTTATTATTTATATTAATGGATTGAATAAATCATTAGTATCCATGACCCAAGACGTCCCTATGATCAATGGGAAACCCCTTCCTGTGCTATTATACGCAGACGATGCAGTTCTTATATGCCGCACCCCAAACTCTCTGCGCATTCTAGTACAGTCTTTTGTTAAATACATGGATAGCTTGGACCTAAGAGTTAATTTTAATAAATCATTTTTAATGTCATGCGGCCCCCGGAAACGCCAGCTCAGCTCCATTACTGTTGGCAGTCAAAAATTGATAAGCACCTGTAAATTCCCCTACCTCGGGGTGGTTTTTGCTGCGAACGGCTCCTGGACTGAGCACCTCACCCATTCCAGGAGCAAGTTCTCAAAGACCATCAATTCAATTTTTAGTTTTCCCCGTCCAAAGAATACAGGTGCTATTTTTTTTTTTTTTTAATTACAATGTGTTCCAGTGGCCACTTATGGAGCCGAGATTTGGGGTACTGCAAATAGTTCCTGCATCCAGCAGGAAGAAAACAGATTCTGTAGGAAATTGTTGGGCATCCCAATCTCCACACCACAATATATCTGTCACAAAGAATTACATTTAAATTACGTAACCGATTTTATACGTGCTCGACCAGCCCTTTTCTGGTTATCGGTCTGGAAGAATGAGGCAGCGACTCTAACTAGAGACATTATCACTGATTGTTTGAAGTGTGAGAAGGGGATGGATATTCCTTGGCTATCTGGAGTATATCAGAGTTTATGCAGCGTTAATCAAGGCTGTATTTTCTTAAATCCTAGCAAAGCCGAAACCCTGCACAAAAAAGAACTCAGAAGCGCACTCTATTTGTTATACAGCACAGAAAGAATTGCGCTGGAATTGAAGAAACCCTCCGTTTCTAGTTATATGTCTCTTGAGCGGCACTGTTACCCTTTACCAAATTATCTTATTTTACCTATGAGTTATTGGGAAAGGTGCCTCCTATTTCGCTTGAGAGCAGGGACAGTTAAATTTGCATTGTGTTTCCCTCTTGGTTACCATTCGAAACTTGATTTAGTACCCTGCCCATGTGACGGGGTTAGTGGACAATCAACCTTACATTTTTTGCTTTTCTGTAAATATTACATGAAATACAGCAAGGGGCTTCTTTACCCTTATTTTAATAGGAGCAGGCCTATTAGCTTGGATTCTGCCTATTTAAGTATGCTCGCCTTGACCGATGAATAGCTTGTTTTTCGTTTAAGCACATTTTTGAGAATTGCTACTCGGGCACGTAAGACAATGCTCAACCCTTGAGTTTTTAAGTCATGAATGGATAAGCTTGTAATTGTTGATAATGAATTTCCCATTTTATTTACAACCTAAAATCTGTGACATTGTGTTTTATAATTGTAAACTCCTATGAGCATTTATTGTTACTCTTCTTTTGTTTTTAATACCTCTTTTATCATACTGTACTTTTATGGATACAATGTTTATCCGAATAAAGTTTATGAACTGAACTGAACTGTTACATTTCTCTTTTTATCTATGTTTTTTTTTAAACCAGCATACCTTTCTTACAGGATTTTTGGATTTGCATATTTTTGGGACAACTACAACAAGGACTTGGATGGTGGTATTTTTCTTTGGAAGGAGGATTATTGTTGTTGCATTTTTTGACAAACATTCATGCTTTTCTGGAATTTAGGGGGGATTTGCATTTTTTAAACAGCACAGGCATTTGACTAACTGTTTATTTGTTGGAAATTGTGTATTCAGCAATCTGTGGGGGGTTTTTGGATGAACGTTCAGCACTTTCTAGGAAAATGTGTTTTACAGTTTGGATCACTAGAGTTCATAAGGCTGTTGGTGACTGCTGCTTTTGATAAATCACTAAGGGGCTGATTACGATGGCGGGCGGAAAAGCACCCGGAGCGCCATGGTAGCGTGAATCAACCGTCCGCATGTACCGCGGGAAAACCAGCGGTCCGATTAGGATCAACCGCCAGAAAAATCCGACCGTGGCGGAACGATGCCAAGAAAGACCGCCGGGAGCGTGCGGAGAAGGTGAAAATCCGTCCGCAGCGGTCGGATTCGCGGCGGAAAAAGCCCAAACCGCCGCACGGCCAGCGGATTGACCGCACATGGAATTAGAATACCATTGAGGTGACAGCGGAACGATCCGCTGTTTCCGACCGCCGTGATCGCAACCAGTGATGAATGGGAGAGCCGACGGAAGGGCAGTCGTATACCCACCGCCGCGGCTGCTCCGGAAAAATCATGGCGGCCGACCAAAAAAAACACACAACATGCCCACCAAGTGTACCCAGCAACCTGGCTCAGCCCCCAAAAAAAACCTAATACACCCCAATGACACATCCCCATGGCAAGTAAAAAAAACACAAATCCAAGGTCAACCCACACAACACACCTGACATCAATACTCCATTTTGACACACCCACATAGCTGAGTATAAAACCAGCCCCTTCCCTGACCACAATCCTTTGCAATAATCCACCACTGAAGGAACCAAGCCTACAGCACAAAGGAGAGGCAAACCACCACACAACTCACCAGCACAACAACACACACACACACCACTTACATCACCATCACCACTCTCACACCTGCACTTTCAACCCCTTTGCACATCAAACACCATGGCACAGAAGAAAATGCCCAAATTCACTGACAATGAGTTGTCAGTCATGGTAGATGAGGTAATCAGAGTAGAACCACAATTGTTTGGAAGCATGGTCCAACAGACACCATTAGCCACCAAAACACTAATGTGGGAAAGGATAGTCCGCAAGGTCAATGCAGTAGGGACTGTCCCACGCACCAAGAGTGAGATCGTGAAGCGGTGGCATGACCTCAAGAAATAGGTGAAAGAGAGGAACAACAAGAACCGTGAGCTGGCTCAGAGGACTGGCGGTGGCCCTCCCATTCCACCAAGAACATTCACCGCATGGGAGGAGAAGGTGCTTGCCATACTGCATCCAGAGAGTCTCACAGGAATACCAGGGGGAGTGGAGGCTGGTAAGTAACAACAAATGTCCACCATCACACTGCTATGTACTGTCTTGCAGAACCACAAAGCTACACCTCCTAGGCCCAAATGCATCCATGTGCACCACACACTCCCCAACACATGTCTCACTAATCTAACATTCACTCCCTCTGAATCACCCCAAAGGTAGCTAGCAACATTCCCAGGGTTGCATGTGTACAGCCAGCCAGCACTACAACTCCCACCAGGCCCCCTTGTCCCACAGCTGAGCAATATGGAGCACTCCCCCACACCCAGAAGCATGTGGCAACCATTGCATTGATCACCTCCACCTAACAGGTAGGTAGCCATCTTAACAGGGAGGGGTGTTTGTGGGTGGAAAGCCAGCACTACAGCTCCCACCAGGCCCCCTTGTCCCACAGCTCAGCAAGATGGAGCACTCCCCGACACCCAGAAGCATGTGGCAGCCATTGCATTGATCACCTCCACCTAACAGGTAGGTAGCCATCTTAACAGGGAGGGGTGTTTGTGGGTGGAAAGCCAGTACTACAAATCCCACCAGGCACCCTTGTCCCAAAGCTGAGCAAGATGGAGCACTCCCCCACACCCAGAAGCATGTGGCAGCCATTGCATTGATCACCTCCACCTAACAGGTAGGTAGCCATCTTAACAGGGAGGGGTGTTTGTGAGTGGAAAGCCAGCACTACAACTCCCACCAGGCCCCTTGTCCCACAGCTGTGCAAGATGGAGCACTCCCCCACACCCAGAAGCATGTGGCAGCCATTGCATTGATCACCTCCACCTAACAGGTAGGTAGCCATCTCAACAGGGAGGGGTGTTTGTGGGTGGAAAGCCAGCACTACAAATCCCACCAGGCACCCTTGTCCCACAGCTGAGCAAGATGGAGCACTCCCCCATACCCAGAAGCATGTGGCAGCCATTGCATTGATCACCTCCACCTAACAGGTAGGTAGCCATCTCAACAGGGAGGGGTGTTTGTGGGTGGAAAGCCAGCAATGCAACTCCCACCAGGCCCCCTTGTCCCACAGCTCAGCAAGATGGAGCGCTCCCCCACACCCAGAAGCATGTGGCAGCCATTGCATTGATCACCTCCACCTAACAGGTAGGTAGCCATCTTAACAGGGAGGGGTGTTTGTGGGTGGAAAGCCAGCACTACAACTCCCACCAGGCCCCCTTGTCCCACAGCTGAGCAAGATGGAGCACTCTCCCACACCCAGAAGCATGTGGCAGCCATTGCATTGATCACTTCCACCTAACAGGTAGGTAGCCATCTTAACAGGGAGGGGTGTTTGTGGGTGGAAAGCCAGCACTACAAATCCCGCCAGGCACCCTTGTCCCACAGCTCAGCAGGATGGAGCACTCCACCCACACCCAGAAACATGTGTCAGCAATTCCCCTCAACTGTGTCACAGAACAGGTAGGTAGACAGTGCATGCACCCTGCCATTCCTCTCAAAAAGCATGGAGCCATATGACCACACCAGCCCTCACATCCCGCCCAACTTGGCATAGATCCAATAGCCACTTCCAGTGTGCAGACAGCTTAGCGTATGTAACTGTCACAGAAATTAAAGTTTGACTCACCAAATCACATGTTGAAGTAATTCAGGGCACAATCATGCACAGAGGTGAATGCTATGTGTAAGTGTCATGGTGGCAGAGCATCAAGGCCCATATGAAAACAAAACAAGCATGGTCATTTTCAAAAATAAAGCAAAGAACATGATATGACAGAGGGATGCATGAGACAACAATGGCTAGTACATGCCCAGAATGAAGGTCTTCCATGCAGAGCAAACAACAAAGATGCTTCACATAAAGTTGTTGTGCTGCTAGTCGTTAGATGACGACATGTCCTTGTAATCACACAATCTGTACGTGGAGCATGGTATCTATTGACATGTCACACCATGGACAAGTAATGTAGGTACCTACACATCATGTCATGATGCTCAGTACCGTGCAGCCATACAAAGTGATCTCAATGTAAACTGTGTGGTGTATAACATGTAACATCCAAACATCTAACACCAAGCTTGTGGGGTGCACTTCAATGACCATTTCTTCTCTGTTCTACAGGTGACCAAGAATTGACTGCTGCAGATGACAACACCAACCTGCAGAGCCAGTCTCCCCCCCGGAACATGGATGCCCGGATGCAGACTCCCTAAATTCCTCGGATGCGGACACAGAACCTGGCCCATCTGGCCTGCCAGGGCGCAGCAGGTCCCAGGCCCCCACTGACCTCATCACCACAACCTCAGCAACAACAACTGCGCTGACCCCAGCTGTAACGGCCTGTGCGGCCTCCAGCACCACCACTACCAGTGCTGCCTGCAACACTGTCCCTGCCTCAGAGGATACCCACATCACCCCACAATCTGAGGAGGGCAGGGAGAGTCAGCGGGTACGTCGAGTGGTGATGCCACAGGTCCAGGACAGCAGGGCAGGTGGGAGGGCAACTGGGCGACAAAATCAACATGACACTGGGACCGAAGCCCTGGCCAACATCGCCAGAGTCCTTGGGGCATACGAACAAGCCCAGGGACACACGGGCCAGGCTCTGGAAGAATCGCGTGAGCTCCGACTGCTGCTGAGGTCCATAGACACACGCATGGGCCAAATCGTGGACCTCTTGGGCCAGCTTGTGGGTGTCCTGAGGGACAGGCCTGCGGCCCAAAGGACAGCTCAACCTTCCTCCAGTGGCCCGCAGGATGACAGTCCCACCACCTCACCTGTGGCCACAGAGACGTGTGAGCTGGAACAGGATGAATCCTCAGACACCTCTGAGCCCGCAGCAGAGGCCCCCCCCATGCCAAACGCTCAAGGGGCCGTCTGAGGAAAAACAAGGGAGGATCACGTGGCAAAGCACCAGCCAAACGCCAGTCAATGAGCCAGCCATGATGGCACCTCTCTTCACCTTCCCATTGACTTTGTTGACTATCCTTACCCACACTGCCAAGTTGATGGCAGGCGTCTGCTGGACTGTGTCACCACATCAATGCGGTGACTACTCTATTGTCTCGTCTACCATCACTGACACTCATTGATTCACTTCCCACCTATTTGCAAATAATCACTTCCCTGTCACATATACTTATTGTAAATAAACACTCTTTGCACACCTATGTTTTCATGTCAGCTCCATGTTTATCACAGGATGTACAATCTTGACTCAGATTCCAATGTACCAGGTGCACTGATTGTTGTGAGGCATTGAGAGGCTGAAGGGACCTAGGAAAACACAAGAGAACAACATTCACTTGTCAGGCGATGGCATCACACCCATTACACAACACTTGTCATCAAGGTACTCAAACCTGCACACATTACAATGAGCAACGATATCGACATAGACATCATGTAGCTGTGCATAACTACCCTGTCCCAGAAACATCAGCCCTCAGCACAGAGCCAACAACAGGCAGCTGTCACAAAGCTCCCCTAGGCATTTCCTACAACTAAAAATACAGCATACAATGGCCCCGTTGTACAATGTCACTGACCTTCAAGGGAAGTAGCGGTTGATGAGCTATTGACGCAGGTCGACACCTTCCTCCTCTCCACTATCCTCGTCACTGGACATGTGTGGGTTTACAGGCGGGGGCATCTGCTGCTCATCATCGTCCAGGATCAGGGGGATCTCTTTGCGCAGGGCAAGGTTGTGCAGCATGCACCATGCTACTACGATCTGACACACCTTTTGGGGAGAGTACATCAGTGCACCTCAGGTCCTGTCCAGGCACCAAAATCGAGACTTAAGAAGACCAAAAGTACGCTCCACCACACGACGTGTCCTCCCATGGGCCTCATTGTAGCGGACTTCACCCGGGGTCCTGGGATTCCGCAGTGGGCTCAGCAACCAAGGCCGGTTGGGATATGCAGAGTCACCTAGGTGCCAGATACGCAGAACAATTTAGTAAAATGACTGTAGCTGCGGACAGCATGTCACACATACAGCACAATACTTGACTCAGCTAACTCACCTACAAGCCATGCACAGTCAGGATGCAGATTTTCCATCATCTGTGGTACGATGCTGTTAGACAGGATGTAGGAGTCATGGGCTGAGCCAGGGAATCTGGCACAGACATGTGAGATGATCATATCTGCCTGGCATACAACCTGCACATTAATGGAATGGGAATGCTTCCTATTCCTGTAGATGTGCTCCCGTGCCTGTGGCGGAACCAGTCCAACATGGGTGCAGTCAATGGCACCAACAACATTAGGGATGTGGGCAACGTCATAGAAATCAGCCTTCACAGCTGCCAATGCCTGTCTCCGTGGAAAATGGATGTAAGTGTCCTTGTATACCATCATAGCGGACAGGACATCCCGTAGCACCATGCTGAACATTGACTGCGACATCCCACCTGCGCTGGCCACCGTGTACTGGAATGAGCCAATTGCAAGGAAATGCAGGGCCGCCATCACCTTACATGAGGTGACACAGCAGTTGGATATGTCCTGCGAGGCCTCAGATGGGGTTCCAACTGAGCACATAGGTCTTGGGAGGTTTTGCCGATCCAACCAGAACTTACGGATGATGTCCACATCCTCCATGTCTGCCAGCAAGGTGAATGGCCGGTGCACATTTGGTTGCCTCCTACATGAGATAAAAGGGGACACTTGTCAATTCAATTCACCCATGAGATGTGTCCAACATCTGATATTTTGACTGACACAGCGCCAACGATGACTGGCCTGACACACCAGTCACATGCAGAGACAACTTGACCCCAAGTAGTTGTACACGTGATCAGTATGTACAAACTGAGTGCACCCGAGACAGATTCAGACTATGTGAATGTGAAATGGGACATTCCAACATCTTGTGTCACCAGCCCTGAGAGTACTTGACACAGCACATGTCTGAAACACCAACACTGCTGTCTCCTACGTAGCTGATGTACCTGCCACACCTTCTTGCGTGAGTCGGACAGGACACACATGAACGACACAATGAGTACAGTGTGTGCATAAAGATCAAGTATCAACATGAGTTCAGCAATCTACACAGTGAAGTAGGCACATTAAGTAGTCAGTCCATCATTACTGTGTGTTGCTTAGCCATTTCACACATTGACATGTTTCCATATTTGAGAGTCCATCACACAACAGATCTGTGTACATGCACAACAACATCATCAGTGACATGTGAGGGACTACATGCCAATGCATGTACTCCAGTACACTGACATGGCATGTGTAGACATCAGTGAGTAGAATGTCACACTAGCATTCAATTTAACAATCTGGTGGCATGATTCATTGTAAGTGTAGATTGTTCAATGATGAGAACTGGTCATTGCCATTGCTACAGCATGATGTGTCCATAGGTGCCCTAAGCGTGCACCGCCACCGCAATCACGGTCATTGGCACCAATGTAAAGATGCCAAATCGCGGTAGCGACCGCCTGGGCCCCGCGGTGTGACACCACCATTGCCCATGCCCATTCAGCCAATGGGAACCGCAATCACGCTAGTGGAATACACTTTTGTAAATCGCGGTAGGCGTGCTCTGCTACCGCGGGGCCGGTCATTGGATACAATTGTAAGATGCACGATTGCGGTAGCGACCGCCTGGGCCCCGCGGTGTGACACCGCCATTGCCCATGCCCATTCAGCCAATGGGAACCGCAATCGCGCTAATGGAATACACTTTTGAAAATCGCGGTACGCGTGCTCCGCTACCGCGGGGCCGGTCATTGGATACAATTGTAGGATGCACGATTGTGAACCGCCTGGGCCCTGTGGTGTGACACCGCCATTGCCCATGCCCATTCAGCCAATGGGAACCGCAATCGCGCTAGTGTAATATACTTTTGAAAATCGCGGTAGGCGTGCTCCGCTACCGCGGGCCGGTTATTGGATACAATTGTAAGATGCACGATTGCGGTAGTGACCGCCTGGGCCCCGCGGTGTGACACCGCCACTGCCCATGCCCATTCAGCCAATGGGAACCGTAATCGCGCTAGTGGGATACACTTTTGAAAATCGCGGTAGGCGTGCTCCGCTACCGCGGGGCCGGTCATTGGATACAATTGTAAGATGCACGATTGCGGCAGCGGCCGCCTGGGCCCCGCGGTGTGACACCGCCAATGCCCATGCCCATTCAGCCAATGGGAACTGCAATCGCGCTAGTGGAATACACTTTTGAAAATCGCGGTAGGCGTGCACCGCCACCGCGGGGCCGGTTATTGTTTGCATTTGAAAAAAGCTGACCTGGAACACGAATTGCAGCAGCTGAGTACCATTGAAACAACCTTAGGGGGCTATATATGTCTGTGAGAGAGCCACACATTTCCACTGCAT
This sequence comes from Calotriton arnoldi, assembly GCA_963921515.1. Lineage (NCBI taxonomy): Eukaryota > Metazoa > Chordata > Amphibia > Caudata > Salamandridae > Calotriton > Calotriton arnoldi. The sequence goes on from CAWUFW010013989.1 coordinate 347,751, forward strand.
CCAGACACTGTGCCGGCCATTCTTCATCCCCAAATGCTGCTGTTCCTGTCTCCTGGACCCAGTGATGGCGAGAACTGAGAACATCAGGGCCCGTCCCTTCACCACAGAGGAGCTGGAGGTCCTGGTGGACAAGGTGCTTATACACTACGGGAGGTTATATGGTGCTCCTGATGTAATGGTAAGTGTTTCAGAGTGAAATGTGGGGAGTGCAAAGAGTGCTCACATGATGTTGCTCTGCTGTAGTATGTGCATGTGAGCGCAAGTTTGTGTGATACACTGCCTGGCATGCTGACTTCATGTCAATGGGGTATGTAGCCTTATTACCACAGATCCATGGCTGCATTGAAGGATGGGAGGGACATGCAGTGTCTTTGCACCCATACAGTAACACTGCTGGTTTGGAAAGTGGAAGTCAGAACAAACATTGCCTGTGCTAATGGATGTCAGAGTCCATTCGCTTTTCACATGCTCATTTGGGACATTACAAATGTGTTTTGTCCAGAGGGTACTGAAGGATGTGTGTACACTTTTCATATTGTCACCATGGATATGTGAGCATTATGCACAAGATTGAAATGCCTGAGGGTGACACTCTTGGTGGAAAATCGCCTATGACACATCAGAGTGATGTACTTCTGAAACATCCTCCTTCCATTGATTTCATAATGTGTACTGACTTGCATGTGTAGGCACTGTTTGACCTCTTATATTGTACATGCATGTGATTGTTCAGATGGGCCAGGTTTAACCTCAGTGTGAGCCCCCCTGGCCTGCACAGATACTGCCCAATTTGACAGGGACCCATCAGTAAATGGACAGGGTGAGATATATGTGTTGTCTGCCACCCTGTTTCTCAATGAGCTATCTTAGGCCTGATGATTGCACAAGACAGGCTTTGTGAGAAGGGTGTGCGAATGTAAGATCATGTCCCTAGATGTGACATCCACGACACAGTGAGTCACTCACAGGCCAAGGACATTGAGGGGTGTGTAGTGTTGGACACAGTTAGTCTTCCCCAAAACATCATTTGCAACATGATGTATGTCTTGCTCCCTCACATACTGCATCACAGATGAGGGCCTTCTTCACATTGCTTTGTGTGCTGCCATTCTGCATGTGTGTGAGATGGCCAGGTCCTGTGTCCACCCTCATACCTAAATGCATTTCAATCCGATTATCTGATGCAAATGTACTACGTGTCATGTTGTATGGCATCTGATCAAGCTTTCTGTACAGCTGTGCTAAGTGTTTGCATGCACCTGTCCTGAGACACAGTGGAACATGGCCCAGTGTCCCTGAAACTGCCTCTTCTTGTCTCCCATGCCTGCAGCTCAAAGTCGGCCAGCGTAAGGCCTTATGGAGGGCCATTGCACGCAAGGTGCAGGCTCTGGGTGTCTGCAACCGACGGCATACACACTGTCACAAGAGGTGGGATGACATCTGCCGGATGAGCAAAAACGTGGCAGAGATGACGCTGGGGCTACTCCCTCGGACTGGAAGGTCGTCGCGCAGGAGCATGACACCACTAATGGCCCGCATCTTGGCTGTGACACAGCCAGAGCTGGATGGACGTTTGAGGGCCCATCAGCAGCAAGTTGGGGGTGAGTATTCTGCGAAGTGTGACTTTGGGTGTGAGTAACTGCATATATCCCAACGCTGCGCCAGTGTTGAGCTCTGTGATGTTTCCAGAGTGATGCAATGGCTTGTAAGTGGCCTCTGTGTTGAGTGCAGCTGACATGCATTTTTGCTACATGTACTTTCTCATGTGTTTAAAATAATGGCCAGTGAAATTGCAAGATAAGATGTGGCCTCATGCCATCTGCTGCATTATGGGTGTCATAGACATCACCGGGGAGTGAACAGCTGTGTTCCTCATCTGAGTGTGCTTACATCGATGTGTGCAGTGTCTGACTTTGGAATTGTGAGAACTACACATCTGCCGACAATGTGCAAGGGTCGTTGCGCTTCAAAGCACAACATGGTGGACATCAGTAGCTCATGGCCATGGTATGAGGACATCCTGGAGTCAGTATCTGTGTTGTCCCCTTAAAGTGACTCCATATGTGACTGTGACAACATGTTGAGATGTACATCTAGCTCACCTACAGGCACGTAGGTATGCTTACAGGAATCAGGATGTCAGGTAACTGGGAGGCACGGGCCAGCTATTTGGCAGTGTGAACGTCACATGGGTCATTGATGCCAACTATGCATGTTACCATGCATCTTCTGACTTTTGCATGAGGCTTGCACATGCAGAACGCACAGGGTGGTGTGCTACATGGGGGTATCATGTTCGAGTAGTTTTCTTTGGTTGCATATGATGTTTGTGAGTATGGCACTAAACTGAACCTACGTCTCTGTCTCTTGCAGCATCTACAGAGGGCACAGAAGGACAGGGTACGGACACCGGGGATGAGGCATTTTGCTTGACGGCAGCACATGAGCTCGCTGACACTGATGTGACCAGCGCCTCGGAGGGGGACCGGAGTGCCCTTGAAGAATCACACCCGGAAACACCAACCTCAACGTCATCTGACGCCAGCGGTGACTCCTCGATGTTGGCGGACACAGGGAGTGGGAAATCTGCCTCTTCTTCCACCACACATCGTCCAGTGCCCACCCTCCCGGCTAGTTCCACTAGTGCTGCCCGTGCCCGCAGCAGTCAGAAGGGTAGAGTGTCCTTCCCTCCAGGCACTGCTGCCCCTGTCTCCCCTGCTGCCTTCAGTGTTGAGGCGGTGGAACTTTTGTGCCAGCTGTGTGTGGGTCAGACTACTCTACTGAATGCCTTCCTTAATCATGACAAAAAGTTGGCACAGGTAGTTACCTTCATGGAGGGCATTCATTCTGACGTGGGTGGGCTACACAGGACTGTCCAGTCTTTGTCCTCTACAGTGACGGCAGCCATTCAGCTGGCACAGGCTCAGGGTCCAGCTCCAGTCCCTTTGGCAACCACCCTGCCAGTGGCCACATCTGAAGAGAGTGACCACACACCACAGCCCTCAGGCTCAAAGTACTCCACACGAAGCACAACACAGCAGCACTCCAAGCGGGTCAGAGCGCAGACACCATCCCCAAAAACAAAAGAAGTCACACAGGAACGCAAAGCCAAAAGCCCTTCGGGTGACACTCAGGGGCATCAAGCCAAGAAGCAGGCCTCAGGCTCACAAGCATCCAAATCAGTCCAATCCAAAGACACTTCCGTCCCAAAACCTGCTCCCACAGACAGGCAAAAAGTTGCCGTGCCTGCTGTGAAGCTGGTGCCTGCAAAGAGTCCACAGAAACGGCTCTCTAAGGCAGGTTCACCCACAACCTCAATTTCCACTCACACCCCTGTGAAGCTGGGACAGGAGGGCACTGTGGGGGGTTCACCTGGTCAACAGAGGATGGAGGGGAAAAGGCCAGGCCAAGCGTACAACCAGACCCAGCAGATCACCAGAGGGAGGGCCACCACCTGCACCTGAAGCATCTTTGGTGGGGAGTGAGGCTGTTGTGCCCGCCCCACTTCACACTCCTACCAAGACAATTCTTCAGTATTGAATCCCCAAGAAGTGGAAAGGCAGCCCTCCACATTCTCCCTCACACACTGTGCCTCACAGCAGCATTTCTCCGCCTCCCCGTGCCACCATGCCACCCGGTCCAAGCAGTCCTCCAGCTCACAAAGCCACTGATGCTTCTAACTCAGCTGCTCCTCCCTCTCCCAGGTCTGGTCCATCAACGGTCCCTGACAATCAGCCACCTCCCAGTTCAACTGACAGCCAAGTCTGAGGCAAAGTCCCTCTCCCAAAGCCGTCTCTCCCACAGCGGTGCCTGGACTGCCCATCTGTATCCTCAGAGCTGTGGTGATTCCATGCCAGTGTACAGTGTCACACATTCCCTGTACAGGTTCAGATGCACACATGTCCCTCCTTTGCACTATGGACTGGCCACTGGCCTTGCTGTTTGTAACTTTGGATGCCCATTCCCTGTGCAGGTTCTCATGTTCACATGTCCCTCCCTTGAACTATGGACTGGCCACTGGCCTTGCTGTTTGTCACTTTGGGGGACCATTCCCTGTGCAGGTTCTCATGTTCACCTGTACCTCCTTTGCACTATGGACTGGCCACTGGCCTTGCTGTTTGTAACTTTGGATGCCCATTCCCTGTGCAGGTTCTCATGTTCACATGTCCCTCCTTTGAACTATGGACTGGCCACTGACCTTGCTGTTTCTAACTTTGGATGCCCATTCCCTGTGCAGGTTCTCATGCACACATGTACCTACTTTGAACTATGGACTGTCCACTGGCCTTGCTGTTTGTCACTTTGGGGGACCATTCCCTGTGCAGGTTCTTATGTTCACATGTACCTCCTTTGCACTATGGACTGGCCACTGGCCTTGCTGTTGGTAACTTTGGATGCCCATTCCCTGTGCAGGTTCTCATGCACACATGTACCTACTTTGAACTACGGACTGGCCACTGGCCTTGCTGTTGTCTACTTTTGATGCCTATCTTGGTGATATGTAATAAAGACAGTTACTCCTGTTGTCTGCTTTGTTAGTGTCCTTGCTATATGTAAGTGTTTTCGGTATGTGTATGGTTGCATGTGACAAATGCTCTGTATGCCACCTTCACATTGCCAATTGCTTCTTTTACTTTTTCCGGGTTTGGCAGTGGTGAGGGGCACTTTAGTTCTTCTTTCTTCTGAGATTTGAGGGTGCAATGATGGGTGTTTGTGATGATCTACGATTATCATACTCATCATATGGTCAGGTTTGCTAAATTGTCCACATGTCATGTTATGATGCAATTCCAGAACAGAGGTGTATTCTATCCACAGGATTACTAGAGGGCTGGCCAGGGTCCTTCATATCTGTGTGATCTTTCTTGATGTGTGAGCAGCAGTGTTGATGTATGGTCATCTTGTGATGGTCTGTCTTCCTAGTCACATGGGTACATTTGGATGTGTGCACTTGTGTGGTCATGAAGTGTGTAGGGGTGGTTTTGTTGTCAGTGTTGATGTGTGTGTGCCCCTGCAATGCCAACTGCACACATGTATGACACAGAAGATGAGTGCCTGTTTGTTTCAATAGTCTGCCATGTGTTTCAGATTGTGGGCACATGTGGGAGTCGTAGGTTGGGCAGTGTGCAGTGTGTTGTTGTGTCCTTGCACTCCTGGGGGACACCTACTTGTTGTTGCTGCCAGTTCTGAGTATGCAGAGTGTGTGACAGGCAAGTCTGTGTTGTGTTTTGTTGATCAGCCATGTGTCTTGTTACTGTTTGTGCACACTGTACAGAACTGCTCAGCCACACTGACAATATTTGGGAGTTTTCTCATGCATTGCTGTCACTTGACCCATTTTTGGCTCCAGTATGGTATGTGGTATATGGAGTCATCCCATCCCCATATGTGCTTCTGATGCCTACACATTGTGAGTGACTCCTCTATGTGTTTGTGTACTGTACACTGCTCACCTGTCCACTACTGAAGTACACACCACTTCAGTCTCATGTCTTCCACCCCGTGGCTTGCCAGTGTGTGAGCTTCCCCAACACTTCATAGTGTGACACTATGCTGTGTGAGGCTGATCTGTGTCCAGGACCAATGTGCTACTCAGGACAGTTTGCGAATTAGTTATGTGTTATTTCCTTGTACTTGTTTGCTGTCATGGTTGCTCATGTGCAGTGCAGATGTTTGGGCAGCACAGTCCTCTGGTCATGTTGTTTGCACCTGGATGACCCTGAGTTGTACATCTGTGGGTGATGGCTAAGCTGTATGTGTGTTTGCTGAGGTAGTGCTACACTTCCTGAGTGTGATGTTATGTTTGTGCTGTGGGAGTTCATGGTGTGGCACTCAGATGTGTGTGCTACTGATTTGGTTGTTGTGCACACACTGCTTGGTGTGCATGCAGTGTGGTCAGTGTATGATGCCTTGTACTTGCTTGTTGTGCATCCCCCTGATGTGCAGCTGAGTTTGCATTGTGATGGATTGGTCTCTGCATCTGTTGTGTTTTTGTTGTGGATGTATGCAGCGTTTGGTCTGTGTTGGCTCTTTGTACTGACTGATGCTATGTGTGTGTGATGTTCTATTTACATGACGTTGTGTATGAGTGGTTGTTGCTGTGTGATACATTCAGATGTGTGTTGCAGGTGTGGTGTGCATTACTTGTGTGTCTGTCACATGCAGCAAGGAGGATTCTTGTTGCTGGGCTTGCTTTCAGTGCACATTGGTGGTTAGTCCTCCTATTTTTGACCTGTCACTTTTCAGGGTTGTGCATGTGCATGCTTCTGGTACAATATGGCACCTTGTCCACTTCATGGGTGGTGAGGTGTCTGTGTCTGTGTTAGCTGATTGTCCCATTGATCCCAGTTAGTGTTCATGGTAGATTTTTGATGATGCACCTCTTGTTTGTGTTGAGGTATGGTGTCTGTGCATTGGTCCTGAGTGACAATGTTGTGTATTCCTGTCTGTCTAGGGTCACATTGCCTTTCCACTGTTTTCCTGCACATGTGTGGGCTTGTTGTACCTCTGTGTAGGTTGTTTGTGAGCTTTGTGTTTGGCTATTGTTTTGGTGTCTGCATTGGTTCAGGCATCCCTGTGTGTTAGTGTGATGTTTGTGGGTGCACCACAGGGAGTGTGATTGGTTGTCATTGAACTCACAGGACACCATTTTGGCCTTTATGTGTGCTTCTCACAGGTGTTGAGTGCTGCAGGTATGAGGTGGGTAGAGAATGGGTATGTGTGAAGGTCCTAGTTGCGTTTGACAGTCAAGCAGTGTGACAATGGGCCATGTGTGTTGTACTGATGATGTACACATGTCAAGTCAGTTGAGACAGATGTGTGGCTGCTCACTGTATGACTTTAGACACTTCCTATCATTCCTGTGACTATGCATGGCTTGCCTTGATGTGTCCCTGAGTTGTTGCACAGAGGTCAGTTTGGTTTAATTTCACTCACTGTGCCACCCATGTCTGATTTGATGACCTAAGGGTGTTGTGATATGTTCCTTCTCTTTCATGTGATGTACAGATGCTATGTGGCTTGCTCCATGGTTTTCCAGCACTGTTCACTTCACTTTTGGCTGGCCCATTGATTGTCCTACATTGCTGCTGACCTATGGTGTGTGTATGTGGCTGTGTGGGGTGTTTGTGAGTGACTTGACAGGCAGTGTGGACAGTTCAGTGGATGTTCTTATGCAGTGTGAGGCTTCATTTTATAGTTAGACTCAGTTTGCTTCACATGAGTGGGAGATAGGTGTGAGGAGGAGGGTTGTCCAACCCCTGAGCTTCTGTGCAGGGTGTCCCTCGTCACCCCCACCTTCCAAGACAGGCGCCCTGGTCCTTTGGTGTGTGAGGTGCAAGGTCTGGCTACACCTGGGAGATGAATTGCGCAGGGGGGCACAGGAGGAGCACACAGCATGTGCCCCAAATGGGTGTGGGAAGCGTAGAGTGGGAAGGGTGGAGGTGGAGCCCTGTGAGTCTTTGTGGACTGCCCTTGCCTGGCGCCGGCCCTGCCTACTACATTTTGCACATGTTTTCCCTCGTCTTCACCACTGCGGTGACGTGACCCGGACATTGCAGTGATTTTGCGGTTGATTGGTGACCCGGATGCGGAGGGGTGATTTCCTGACAGGTGGGACATGTGTGGGTACACTTGGGGAGGTGTTCCTGTCCCCACCAGAGTGTCTGATGTGGACAGGAACCGTATATCAGCACAGGAGTTGTGTGTTGTGGTTGTGTGCGGAGTTGTGTCATTGCGTACCTGCGGCGTTGTCCGCGACGTTCCATTATTTGCTGGTAGTGTATGAGGTACAGCACCAGAATGGCTTGAAGAGCTGGATCCATTGCGGTCCGGACCGGGTGGAGGGGACCGGGAGTCTGGTTTCGCGCTCCGCTGTCGTGTTTCCGTCGTCTCTGGGTTGGTGGATTCTCCGCTGCGGTGTGATGGGCTGTTTACGGCATCGTGATTTGTACGGCGGACGGAACGTCATTCCGCACGGCGGTGAGTCCCTATTGGCTCACTCCGCCACGGTGGCGGGTGCAAAAATCTGGCGGTTCTCCTGGCTACGCAGCAGACGGAAAATGGGCTATGTTTGCCCATCGTAATATGGCGGAAGGGAGGACCGCTGCTGGAGTGCGGAAAAGGGCATTTTCCGCCCCCGCCAGCACCGCGGATGTGCTTTCGCCCGTCATCGTAATGACCCCCTAAGAGTTGAAGAAAGTAGACATCATCAGGTAGGAATCTTTATAGTCCATTAATTTAAAAATATATATTTTAAAAATGTCAATTTAATTGTTTAAAAAAGTAGTCAAAGCAGGAAAGCAAGATAGAGTAGGGGTTACTATGTTTTAGAACAATTGCAGCAAGATTGTCCAGTAAGTAGACATTATATCGAACTTTTAATATCGATATACCTAAATATCGAGTTTAGTATATCGATAGTATTAAATATCGATGTTATGTATAGCAATGTTAAAAATATCGATTTTAAGAATTGTTAAAAATATCGAAGTTTGTAATATCGACTGTAAAAATGTCGTCATGTTAAAATATCGGTAGTGTAATATATTTTCAATTATTTAGAGTTTGTTTGGAGTATAATAATAGTTAGTTAATGTTATGAAAACTAAAATTTGTTTAATAATTTTTAGGAGTGGGATGTTCTGTTTATAGGGGATAAGGGTTGGCAGTGTTTTAAAATAATTGTTTTTAATTTATAATAAATTCGAAATTTAAAATTATAATTTAGAAAATATATTTTTGAATATAGAAAAAAATATTTAGGAGCGGGATGTTGGGTTTATAGGGGATAAGGGTGGGGAGTGTTTTAAAATAATTCATTTTAATTTATAATAAATTCGAAATTTAAAATTATAATTTTGAAAATATAATTTCGAATTTAGAAAATAGTGTTTTCGGAGTGGGATGTTGACTTTATAGGGAATAAGGGTGGGGAGCGTTTTAAAAATAATTGTTTTAAATTTTTAAGAAATTTAAAAATTACAATTGTAATTTAAACATTTTATTTTGAAATGTTAAAAATTTTGTTTTTGGAGTAGGATGTTGGGTTTATAGGGGATAAGGGTGGTTAGTGTTTTATAATTATTGAATAAAAATTAAATAAAAATCCAGGTTTATATATTTAATTTTGCAATAATTTTTTTGTATTTAGAAGGTTTTGTTTCGGCATTTTGGAGTTGTGTTTATAGGCTAGAAGGTTGGTTAGTATTTCAAAGATTTGATTTTAATATTTACAAATATTAAAAAATATTAAAAACATTACAACATATTTCGAAATTAATATGTGCTTATTGTGACAATTGTTTACTTTTATAATATTTATATTGAAGTGTTTATTATTAATAAATACATTTTTACGAAGTTAGAAAATGTTATATTATTAACAAAAATAATTAATTTTTTCATTTTATTAAAATAGAAATGATAAAAGTTTTTAAAAAATGTATTCTTTTTAAATATTTAATAGATAAGATTTTTTGAAATATTTAAATTATAATTTTTCATATTAAACTTTGTGTTTTATGTAGATAACATATTATTTATATGTGAATTATAATATGATAAACATATTAATATTTGAAAATATATTTAAAAAATTAATATTTTAATTTGATAAATTTAAAATTATTGTAATTAGTTATATTATAAAGTGTATAGAGTTATTATAGGTATTGTGAATATTTAACATTTAGGGGTCGATTCCGATCTCGCTAGGAAAGCTCTCCGTCCGACTCGGATCCGGAGTGCTTTCCGACCAACTCGTGCTCCGGGGCTCCGAGCGCCCGAGTACGATGCGAACAAGCGCTGACCAACACGGGTCGCTCGGAGCCCCATTGAAGTCAATGGGAGCCTGTTGTACGACGCGTACACAGGCTCCCATTGACGAAAGAGGTACGTTGCGCACAAGGGCGCCCCCTGTAGTAGGGACGAGTCAATGCAACCCGCACCGTACAGGCATGTGTAGGGGGGACCCTTGGGTCCCCCCCGTGATTGACTTGTAAGGCTACGGGTGAAGGGGGTGCAGCACGGACCCCTGAAGTCCGCTTCCCGGAGCGTTTACGTGTCGGAGGCCCTGACTCGATCTGGCTGTCCGAATCGTGCATCGTACTTGCTCGGTCGGAAATCGCCTCCATTGCACGGCACGGATTGCTTACGGTCGAGTCGCACAGAGCGGTTCGGAGCCGGAAACGATTCGGTCGTCGATTTTGCTTATCTCGCATCGTACTTGCTCGTCCGTACGGCTGTACCAGTCGGTCGGGAAACACGCGTACGGCTCGTGCTTTTTCCGGCTGGTTTGCTTTCGGAGCCCTTCCGAGCGGGATCGGAATCGACCCCTAAATGTAGAGTATAGTTAGTGATATTACATTAATGTTATTGGGAAAAAAATAAATATATGTTTAATGTTTGGTAACTCCTTTTATTTTACAGTAATTACAGTGGGTATGGTAAATTTAATATGTTTTGTGTACAGCATCTACCTTTATTTAATGGTAACTGGGGTGGGAATAGTAAATTAATTAGGTTTGAGGTCCAGCACCTACCCTGAATTAATGGTCACTGGAGTGGGAAAAGTAAATTAATTAAGTTTAGAGTCCAGCACCTACCCTAGATTAATGTTAACTGGAGTGGGAATAGTAAATTAATTAAGTTTAGTGTCCAGCACCTACCCTGGATTAATGCTAACTGGAGTGGGAATAGTAAATTAATTAAGTTTAATGTCCAGCACCTACCCTGAATTAATACTAACTGAAGTGGGAATAGTAAATTAATTAAGTTTAGTGTCCAGCTCTTTCCCTTGACTTAATACTAACTGGAGTGGGAATAGTAAATTAATTAAGTTTAGTGTCCAGCACCTACCCTGGATTAATGTTAACTGAAGTGGGAATAGTAAATTAATTAAGTTTAGTGTCCAACACTTACAATGAATTAATGCTAACTGGAGTGGGAATAGTAATAGATATGTGTGTATTAATTTATAATATTTAAAAAATAATATAGGTTAAAGTAGTATAATATTTTAATTAAAACATAATTTTAAATGAAAAAAATAACATTGTGTATATAGTTAATTAAAATATATATTTTAAACAGTATATTTAATAAAAACATATTATGTAACATTGAATACAACATTAATAAAATTATACACAAAAAATTAAACATTTTATTTTTTTATTGATGTTTATTTATTGCAAATGATTTTGAAATCAACAAGAAATATTTCTTATATTGAAAATATGTAAGATAAATCAGTACATAGAGATAGTAAATCATATTTATTTTACAGACACAAAGGGGCTGATTCCGATTCGGGCCGGAAATCTCTCCGACCGAGCCGGACCCGGAGAGATTTCCGACCGAATCGGACCCTAGCAGTCCGACCGAACGAGTACGATGCGTTCGTATGCTATCGGACTCGATTCGGTCGGACTCCCATTGAAGTCAATGGGAGCCGGTCGTACAACGCGTACGCGGGCTCCCATTGACTCAATGGGTGCGAGGCGAACAAGGGCGCCCCCTACAGTGGGTACGCGTCGAAGCGGGTCGCGCCATACATGCACAGGTAGGGGGGACACATGGGTCCCCCTGTGTGTGACTCGCGCGGCTAGGCGTACAGGGGGTCCGACACGGACCCCAAAGTGCGGCTCCGACTGCTCTTTTGAGCCGGACGGCGCGAGTCGGTCGGACTGCTCGGCGCGCATCGTGCCTACCCGGCCGGGGAACGTCTTCATTGCGCGGTGCAAGGCGTGTCCGTGCGAGTCGGTCGGAGCGGTCGGCTTTCGCGAACGAGTCGGTCGGTGCGGTTGGGTCTCGCGAGCGAGTCGGTCGGAGATTTACGCATCGTACTCGCTCGCCCGGATGCACGTACTGAATCGGTCGGAAACAGGGCTCAGAATCGGATCCGGTAAAGCCGAATCCGATTCGGAGCCCTACCGGCCGAGATCGAAATCGGCCCCAAAATATTTTGTACATATGTACATTTTTACATCTAATAATTAAAAAAATAAATTTTTATAACATTGGTAAATTGATACAGTTATGTAAACTTTGTAATATCAGGTAATGTACTATTACATTTTTAACATACATTTGAGATTTTCTTTTTTATTAATAACAGTAGTTAATTTCAGTTTGGTATTGTGAACATTTTTTATTTAGTTACATATATTTTTAACATATTAATAATATAACAATTTTAACAATTTTTTAATGTATTTTTTAAATATAAACTTAGTAGCATTTTTAAACAAATAATAATATATTGTAATTAATAATATTAATATATAAAATATTAATATTATTAATTATTACATGGTTTAATTTTTAGACATTTTTTTTTAATAAGGTAGACATTTTTTAAACATTATATAAAATTATTACACTTTTTTTTATAAAAGTTGGATATAATTTGTAAATATATGGACTTATAATATTACATATTATGAGGGTCATTATGATGGCGGGCGGATCGCCCCCGCCGGCCCTGCGGTAGTCACCGCCGGCCCGGCGGGGGCGATCCACCCGCCATCCACACAGCAAAGAACCCCGCCATATTATGATGGCTGGGGGGTCCGCGGCGGATGGAAAGACTGTCCGCCGCTTTTCCGCCGGTCGACTCGTCGACAGGCGGAAAACAAGGTTAATATGGTGGCGCTGTCTGCAAGACACCGCCATCCATATTACAATGCCTGTGAGGATCAGCCTTTCAATGGCGGCGTTGCCGCCATGGAAAGGCATGTGGTCTTTGCTTTCGGGGGCCCGTAGCGGGCCCCCAGGAAGTTGGGAGGTGGGGGGTGCACATGGGGGGTACCTAGGGTACCCCCCTGCATGTGTATGCACAAGGTGGCAGGCACCGCGCGGTGCCTGTCACGTTGTGTATGCAAATGCATGCCGTGCATTCACAGCATTGTGGCAGGCGGTGCTGTGAGCACCGCCCGCCACAATGCTGGGAATAGGGTGTCCCACCGCCAGGGTGGCGGTGGCATCCTAATGGCAGGTGCGGGACCGCCGCACCCCTTGCGGACGGTCCTGCATTCGGTTACGGTGGCGGGCGGACTTTGTCCGCCCGCCATCGTAATGACCCTCTAAGGGGCCGATTCCGATCTCGGCCGGTAGGGCTCCGAATAGGATTCGGCTTTACCGGATCCGATTCGGAGCCCTGTTTCCGACCGAGCCGTACGCGGGTCCGGCCGGCGAGTACGATGCGGGTCGCCGACCGACTCGTCCGGGCGACCCGACCGCTCCGACCGACTCGTACCCGGATCGTACCGCTCCGACCGACTCGCTCGGACCCGGTTCGCACCGCGCAATGGAGACGTTTTCCGGCCGGGTAAGTACGATGCGCACCTCGACCCGCTCCGACCGACTCGCGCCGTCCGACTTCGAACTCGCTGTCGGAGCCGTACTTTGGGGGTCCGTGTCGGACCCCCTGTCACGCGTACCCGTGCGAGCGCACACAGGGGGACCCATGGGTCCCCCTACCTGTGCGTGTACGCCGCGAGCGCTCCGCGGCGTACTCGCTGTAGAGAGCGCCCTTGTCCGCCTCGCACCCATTGAGGCAATGGGAGCCCGCGTCACGCGTTGTACGACCGGCTCCCATTGAGTTCAATGGGAGTCCGACCGACTTCGTGTCCGGTGGCATACGAATGCATCGGACTCGTTCGGTCCGGACTGCACGAGTCCGGTCGGTCGGAAATCTCTCCGGGTCCGGCTCGGTCGGAGAGATTTCCGGCCCGAATCGGAATCGACCCCTCAGTGTTTAATAATATTTATTATTATAATTTTAAAAGGCAGAAAAAATAAAATATACATTTAAACTAATAAGTTATAAATTTAAGTATTTTAATTTAACTTTAAGTAATTTATGTATAATGTAATAAAAAAAATTTAAACAAATTACATTTATTTTATCTGTTTAAAGTTGCCATATTTGTTTGGGGCTTGTATTTTGTAACCGTTTGAAGTTGTTTTGGGTTATTTGGAAGGGGAGAAGCTCGCGGTCGGGTGCTGCTTCGCTCGAGGAAGGTAAGATTACTTTTCTTTATTTAAACTACATTTTTATTAAATTTGAAGGTAGTTAGGTTGTAGTTAATGTGTGTAGAGTTAGGTTTTGGAGTTATGGCGTTTTTATGCGTACGTTAGGTTTTAGCGATTTACACATCGTTATTTTTGAGGCCTAGTTTAGAAATATTAAAGTATGTTAGAATATGTATGAATATGGTGTGTATAATGTTTGTAATACTGGTATATTGTGTATTATGTGTATATTTGTGTGGGTGGGAATGCTTGTGTGTTTTTTACAGGTTTTGTTCGATAGAAATTGCGGTTACCAGAAGATTGCATTTTTTTACATTAAGGAAGTGTATATTAGTTTAAGTAACTAATAATTATTTTACACTTCCTTAATTTTTCAGGTTTTCAAGGAGCGTTCCTTTTTTAATATACTTTTTCGGGTTTTTTATGGTTTATCGATTGTGAATTTACGGACGGAGGATTACTTTTTGGAACAGTTGCATTTTAAATTTTTTTGGGGGAATTTTTTTTTTCAATTTGGATTATGAGTTGCCTGTATTGTTTTACAAGATGTGGGATTTTCTGTCTACAGCTATGGAAATGGTAAGTTAATTTAATTATTTATTGTGGGAGGGAAATGTTAAGAGAGTTAGGGGGTCATTAGGATGGCGGGCGGACTTCAGTCCGCCCACCATCCTCGCGGTGCTGGGACCCGCCGCCAGACATGCGACGGTCCCGCACCGCTGATTAGGATGCGAACATCACCCTGGTAGTCGCATTCTGCATATTTGACATTGCGGCGGGTGCTGCTTACAGCAGCACCCGCCGCAATGCCAAATTGACATGTTGTGCATTCCCATGCACAATGTGGCAGGCACCATGGGTACCCCCAAGTGCACCCCCAACCCCACCTCCCCTGGGGGCCCGCAGCGGGCCCCCAAAGCTCATCCCGCCAGCCTTTCCATGGCGGCATCGCCATGCCATGGAAAAGCCAGTTACTACACCCATCCTAATATGGATGGGGTGCCTGGTAAGCACCGCCACCATATTAGTGGCCAAGTCTGCCCGGCCGGCAATCGTAACGATTGCCGACCGGCGGAAAAGCGGCGGACGCACTTTGCGTCCACCGCTATACCCCCGCCATAATAATATGGCGGGGGTAAATCAAGTTGGGATGGCGGGTGGATCGCCACTGCTGAGCCGGCGGTGGCGATCCGCCCGCCATCCTAACGACCCCCCTAGTGTTATTGTTGTTTATATTTTCATATATTTAATTAATATGTCTATATATATATTTATTTATTAATAAAAATATATTAGACAAATTAATTAATTTTGTGAAAATATATAATTTATTTGTATGCATTTTAATAATTTGAACAGAAAAGTATTATACATTTTAAACTGGTTTGAGGATTTAGAGTAGGCTTTAGGCATTTATTGCTAAGTATTCTAGGCCTCTTGTTGTTGGGTATAGTCTGACTTGTTGTTGTCGGTATTCAAACATTTGTTTAGTTTGTTTGGATAGTTTAGGCCTGATTTGTGTTACAGATTGCTCCATTCTTAGCTGTTGGTAGCTCTGTTCTTTTTGGAGGGAGAGTAGGAGTTTGTGTAGAGTAGGTGTACCCCGTCCTGTTGTTGCTTGGAAGGCATTATGCCAACCTTCAACAGCATTGTTTGTTTTTGCCTCTTGGTTCAGTGTGCTAAGGTAGACATTCCACCAAGGAATTTGGTATTTTGGTTGTCGCCTATGTCCTGATCTATGGAGTCTTCCCACCCAGGTATCTTCAAAATAGTCTAGGAGGGGACTTAATTTTTGTTCGTGTTGCTGGTAGTAAGGACTTTCTATTAAAAGGTTGTAATGTTCAGCCACGTCAGTAACTGGGACGTAGGCCAGTGCAATAAGTTTTTTTATTTGGTATGCAAATGAACTGTTTGTTGCATATTCAACACTTAGGGGCCTATTAGGATGGTGGTCGGAAAACCATTCCGACTGCCGAGGTAGTGGAAATTAACCGTCTGCATGTACCGCTGGAAAACCGGCGGTCAGATTAAGATGAACCACCAGAAAAATCCGACCGCGGCGGACGGATTCCACAAAACTCCGCCGGGACCGTGCGGAGCAGGTGAAAATCTGTCCGCAGCGGTCGGATTAGCTGCGGAAAGTCCCAAAACCGCAGTTCGACCAGCGGATTGACCGCACGTGAAATTAGGATACGGTTGCAGTGACAGCGGAACGATCAGTTGTTTCCAACCGCCGCAATCGCAACAATTGATGAATGGGAGAGCCAGCGGAAGCGCTGTTGTATCCCGACCGCCGCGGTCGCTCCGGAAGAGTAATGGCAGTCGAAAGCAACCACACAAGAAGGCTACCAAGTGTGGCTATAAATCTGTCTCAGCCCCAAAAAACACCAAATACACCCCAATGACACATCCACACGGCAAAAAAAAATAAAAATCCCAGGTCAACCCACACAACACACCTGACATGAATACTCCATTTTGACCCACCCATATAGCTGAGTATAAAACCAGCCCCTTCCCTGCCCACAATCCTTTTCACAACTCCAGCACTGAAGGGCCCAACCCCAGAGCACCAAGGAGAGGCAAATCTGCACACAACACACCATCACAACCACACACACACCACACACATCACCTCCACCACTTCCACACCTGCACTTCTCACCCATTTGCACATCACACACCATGGCACAGAGGAAGATGCCCAAATTCACTGACAATGAGTTGTCAGTCATGGTAGATGAGATAATCAGAGTCGAACCACATTTGTTTGGAAGCATGGTCCAACAGACACCAGTAGCCAGAAAAAATCAAATGTGGGCAAGGATAGTCAACAAAGTCAATGCAGTAGGGACCACCCCACGCACCCTGAAGGACATCAGGAGGAGGTGGCATGACGTCAAGACCAGGGTGAAAGAGTGTGCCAACAAGAACCATGAGCTGGTTCAGAGGACTGGCGGTGGCCCTCCCATTCCACCACTAACATTCAACGAATGAGAGGAGAAGGTGCTTGCCATACTGCATCCAGAGAGTCTCACAGGAATACCCGGGGGAGTGGAGGCTGGTATGTACCAACAAATGTCCCCATTACACTGCAATGTACTGTCTCACACAACTAGAAAGCTACACTTCCTAAACATAAATGCACCAACGTGTTACATACTCTTCCCAACACATGTCTCACAGATTTAACATTCCCTTCCTCTGAATCACCCCAAAGCTAGCCAGCAACATTTCCATGTGGGCATTTGTACAGGCAGCCATCACTACAACTCCCACCAGGCCCCCTGTCCCACAGCTGACCAGGATGGAGCACTCCCCCACCCACAACCATGTGGTAGCCATTGCATTGCTCACCTTCACCTAACAGGTAGGTAGCTTTCTCAACAGGGAGGGGTGTGTGTGGGTGGAAAGCCATCAGTAGAACTCCCACCAGGTCCCCTGTCCCACAGCTGACCAGGATGGAGCACTACCCCCAACCACAACCATGTGGTAGCCATTGCATTGCTCACCTTCACCTAACAGGTAGGTAGCTTTCTCAACAGGGAAGGGTGTGTGTGGGTAGGAAGCCAGCACTACAACTCCCACCAGGCCCCCTGTCCCACAGCTGACCAGGATGGAGCACTCCCCCCACCCACAACCATGTGGTAGCCATTGCATTTCACTACTCAAACTTACAGGTAGGTAGCCTTCTCAACAGGGAGGGGTGTGTGTGGGTGGAAAGCCAGCACTACAACTCCCACCAGGCCCCCTGTCCCACAGCTGACCAGGATGGAGCACTCCCCAACCCACAACCATGTGGTAGCCATTGCATTGCTCACTATTCAAACTTACAGGTAGGTAGCCTTCTCAACAGGGAGGGGTGTGTGTGGGTGGAAAGCCAGCACTACAACTCCCACCAGGCCCCCTGTCCCACAGCTGACCAGGATGGAGCACTCCCCCAACCCACAACCATGTGGTAGCCATTGCATTGCACTACTCAAACTTACAGGTAGGTAGCCTTCTCAACAGGGAGGGGTGTGTGCGGGTGGAAAGCCAGCACTACAACTCCCACCAGGCCCCCTGTCACACAGCTGACCAGGATGGAGCACTCCCCCCACCCACAACCATGTGGTAGCCATTGTATTGCTCACCTTCACCTAACAGGTAGGTAGTAAGTGCATGAACCTTGCCATCCTTCTCAAAATGCATGGAGCCATATGACCACATCAGCACTCACATGTCAGCCAACTTGGCATAGATCCAAAAGACACATCCAGTGTGCAGACAGCAAAGCGCACGTAACTGTCACAGAAATAAAACTTTGACTCACCAAGTCACATGTGAAAGTACTGCATGGCACAATCATGCACAGCACAGAATGCAATGTGTAAGTGCCATGGTGTCAGAGCATGAAGGCCCATATGAACACAAAACATGCATGGTCAATCTGACAAACATAGCTAAGTACATGATATGAAAAAGGTATGTATAACATTACAAAGGCTAGTTCTTGTCTAGCTGAAATTGATTCCATGATGAGCAAACAAAAAGACTCATCACATAAAGTTGCTGTGCCGCAAGTCGTCAGATGATGACATGTCCTTGTAATCACTCAATCTGTACGTGGCACATGGTTTCAATTTACATGTCACACCATGTGCAGGTAATGTATGTACCACAACATCATATCATGATGCTCAGTATCTTGCAGCCATACCAACTGATTGCAAAGTAAAGTTTTTGGTGTATCAAATGTAACATCCAAAAGTCTAACACCAAGCTAGTGGAGTGCACTTCAATGACCATGTAACCTCTGTTCAACAGAAGATCCACAAGCAACTGCTGCGGAAAACACCACCAACCTGCAGAGCCTGTCTCCCCCCATCCCCCCGGAACATGAACTCTTGGATTCCAACTCCCTAAGTTTCTTGGATGAGGAGCAACAACCTGGCCCATCCGGAGTGCCAGGGCGCACCACGTCTCAGGCCCTCATTGTCCCCACCACCACCACCACAGCAACAACAACAACGCTGACCCCTGCTATGATGACCTGTGTGGCCTCCACCACCACCATCACCACTGCTGCCTGTAACACTCTCCCTGCCTCTGTGGTTAGCAACACCTCCACACAATCTGAGGATGCCAGGGAGAGTGTGCAGGTGCATCGAGTGCCACCGCCACAGGTCCATGTCAGCAGGGCAGGTGGGAGGGCAACTGGGGGACAAATACAGGAGGACACTGAGACCGAAGCCCTGGCCACCATGGCAAGAGTCCTTGGGGCATACGAACAGAACCATGGACAGATGGGCCAGGTTGTGGAAGAAGTGCGTGAGCTCCGCCTGCTGCTGAGGTCCATGGACACACGCATGGGCCAAATTGTGGACCTCATGGGCCAGCTAGTGGGTGTTCTGAGGGACAGACATGCGGCCCAAATGATGGCTCAACCCCCCTCCAGTGGCCCACCTGCTGATAATCCCACCACCTCAGCTGCGGCCACAGAGAGGGGTGAGCTGCACCAAAATGACTCCTCAGACACCGCTGAGCCTGCAGCAGAGGCCCTCCCTGCCAAACACAGGAGGGGACATCCGAGAAACACCAGGGGAGGATCCCGTGGCAATGCACCATCCACAGGCAATCACTGAGCCAGCCATGATGCCACCTGTGTTCCCATTGACATTGACTTTGTTGACT
Source organism: Calotriton arnoldi (assembly GCA_963921515.1). Lineage (NCBI taxonomy): Eukaryota > Metazoa > Chordata > Amphibia > Caudata > Salamandridae > Calotriton > Calotriton arnoldi. The sequence continues at coordinate 367,461 of CAWUFW010013989.1, forward strand.
ATCCTTACCCACATTGCCATGTTGATTGCAGGAGTCTGTTGGACTATGTGACCACATCAATGTGGTGACTACTCTATTTGTCTCATTTACCATCACTGACAACTCATTAAATCAGTTAGCACAATTTTGTACATTATCACTTCTCTGGCACAAATACACATTGTAAATAAACACTCTTTACACACCCATGCCTTTGTGTCAGCTCCATGTTTATCACAGTATGGACAATGTCAACTCAGATTCCAATGTACCACAAGCTTTGATTGTGACGAGGCATTGAGAGGGTGAAGGAACCTAGAAAGACACAAGAGAATGACATTCACTAGTCAGGTGATACTATTACAGCTAAAACACACCACTAGTCATCAACGTACAAGTACCAGCACACATAACAATGAGCAACAACATCAACAGAGACATGACGTACATGGAAAAATATACCCTGTGCCTCACACATCAGCCATTACCACAGAGCCAACAACAGCCAGCAGTCAAAAAGTACTTCTATGCATTGCCACTCCCATCAAAGACAACAGACAATGTCACTGTTGTACAATGTCACTTACACTCAAGGGAAGTAGTTGTCAATGAGCTGTTGACGCAGGTCAACACCTTCCTCTTCTCCACTATCGTCATCACTGGGCATGTGTGGGTTTGCAGGGGGGGCATCTGCTGCTCATCATCCTCCAGGAGCAAGGGGACCTCTTTGCGCAAGGCCAGGTTGTGGAGCATGGAGCATGCAACGATGATCTGAAACACCTTTTGGGGAGAGTAGAGTAGTGCACCTCCGCTCTTGTCCAGACACCGGAATCTAGACTTCAGAAGCCCAAAAGTACGCTCCACCACACGACGTGTCCTCCCATGTGCATCATTGTAGCGGACTTCACCCGGGCTCCTGGGATTCCTAAGTGGGCTCAGCAACCAAGGCCGGTTGGGATACGCAGAGTCACCTAGATGTGAGACACAGAGTGCAATTTAGTGATACAAACAGCAAGTGAGTACAGCATGTCACACATACAGCACACTACTTGATGCTGCGTACTCACCAACAAGCCATGCACGCTCTGGATGCAGATTTGCCATCAATTGTGGAATGATGCTGTTCCGCAGAATGTAGGAGTCATGTGCAGACCCGGGGAATTTGGCACAGACATGGGAGATGATCATATCTGCTTGGCACACCACTTGCACATTAATGGAATGGAAATGTTTCCTATTCCGGTAGATGTGCTCACGTGCCTGTGGTGGAACTAGGCCAACATGTGTGCAGTCAATGGCCCCAACAACATTCGGTATGTGTCCCAGTTCATAGAAATCCCCCTTCACACCTGCCAATTCATGTCTCCTTGGGAAGTGGATGTAGTGGTCCTTGTGTGTCATCATTGCGGACAGGACATCACGTAGCACCATGCTAAACATGGCCTGAGACATCCCACCGGCGATGGCCACCGTGTACTGAAAAGAACCAGTAGCAAAGAAGTGCAGGGCCGCCATCACCTTGACTGTTGGTGTTAAAGCAGTCGGATAGGTTCTGTGAGACCTCAGATGGGGCTCCAATTGACCACATAGCTCTTGAAGGGTGAGGCGATCCAAACGGAACTTCCGAATGATGTCCTCATCCTCCATGTTCGCCAGCACTGGGAACGGCCGATGCACATTTGGTCATCTCCTACATAAAATAAAAGGGGACACATGTCAATTCATTCACATATGAGATGTGTCAAACAGCTTACATCGTGACTGGCGCAGCGCCAACAAGGACTGGACTGTAACAACAGCTTAATGCACAAATCACATGCAGAGAAACCTTGATCACATGTGGTAGTACATGTGGTCAGTATGTACATACTGACCACCTCCAAAACATAATCTGACTATGTGAATGGAAAATGGTAAATTTCTACATCTTGTGTCACCAGCCCTGGGAGTAGTTGACACAGCACATGTTTGAAACAGCAACACTGCTGACTTCTACGCAGCTGATGTACCTGCCACACCTTCTTGCTTAAGTTGCACAGAGCACAACTTTTATACACCATGAGCACAGTGTGTGTAAGCTGATCAACTATCAACATTAATTTAGCTATATACACAGTGAAATAGGCACATGATGTAGTCAGTCCATCATTACTGTGGGTTGATTAGCCATCTCACACATTGACATCTCACAAATATGAGAGTCTGTTACACATCAAATCTGTGTACATGCCCACAAATATCATATGTGAGATGTGGGGAAGTAGATGCCAATGCATGTAATCAAGTGCACTGACATGGCATGTGTAGTCATCAGTGAGTTCAATGTCACACTAGCATTGAATTTAGCAATCAGGTGGCATCATACATTGTAAGTGTCTAGTGTTTCATGATGAGATGTGCCCATTGCCATTGCCAGAGCATGATGTGTCCATAGGTGCGGTATGCGTGCTCTGCCACCGCAATCACGGTCGTTAGTCACAATTGAAAAATGCCAACTCGTGGTAGCGACCGCCTGGCCCCCGCGGTGTGCCACCGCCAATGCTCATGCCATTGCAGCCAATGGGAACCGTGGTCGTGGTAGTGAAATACAATTTTGAAACTCGCGGTAGGCGTGCTCCGCTACTGCGGGCCCGGGAATTGGTTACATTTGAAAGATGCACGATTGCGGTAGCGACCGCCTGGCCCCCGCGGTGTGCCGCCACCAATGCCCATGCCATTGCAGCCAATGGGAACCGCGGTCGTGCTAGTGGATTAAACATTTGAAACCCGCGGTAGGCGAGCTCCGCTACCGCGGGCCTGGGCATTGGTTACATTTGAAAGATGCACGATTGCGGTAGCGACCGCCTGGCCATCGCCAATGCCCATGCCATTGCAGCCAATGGGAACCGTGGTCGTGCTAGTGGATTACACATTTGAAACCTGCGGTAGGCGTGCTCTGCTACCGTGGGCCCAGGCATTGGTTACATTTGAAAAATGCACGATTGGGGTAGCGACCGCCTGGCCCCTGCGGTGTGCCACCGCCAATGCCCATGCCGTTGCAGCCAATGGGAACTGCGGTAGTGAAATACAATTTTGAAACTCGCGGTAGGCGTGCTCCGCTACCGCGGGTCCGGTCATTGGATGGATTTGAAAGAGGCAAACCAGGCAGACCAATTGCAGCAACAGAGTACCTCTGAAACATCCCCAGGGGCCTTTAAATCTCTGTGAGAGAGCCACACATTTCAATTGCATTCAGACACTGCTGCCTGCCATTCTTCACCACCAACTGCTGCTGTTCCTGTCTGCTGGACCCAGTGATGGCTAGAACTGAGAACATCAGGGCCCGTCCCTTCACCACAGAGGAGCTGGAGGTCTTGGTGGACGTGGTCCTTTCACAGTATGGGAGGCTATATGGTGCGCCAGATGTACTGGTAAGTGTTTCAGAGTGAAAGTCTGAGAGGGCTCAGAGTGCTCACATGATGTTGCTCTGCAGTAGTATGTGCCTGTGAGTGCAAGTTGATGTGCATGCATCCTTATTTTTCATCTACCATGCTCCCTACATGGCCCAGTAAGAATTGCATTTGAGTATTTGGGAAGGATGGCAACATGGACATTTCTACAGCCCTTCTTCAGCAATGAAAATATGAACGTTGGTCTGAGACTGGGTAATGTAAATGTGTGATACATTGCCTAGCATGCTGATTTCATGTCAATGGGGTGTGTAGCCTTGTTTCCACAGATCCATGGTTGCATTGTAGGTTGGGAGGAACATGCAGTGTTTTTGCATCCATACAGTAACACTGCTGGTTTTGACAGTCGAAGTCTGAACAAACATTGCTTGTGCTATCTGATGTCATAGTCCATGAGGTTTTCACATGCTCCTTTGTGACATTACAAATGTATTTCGTCCAGAGGGTACAGAAGAATGTGTGTACAGTTTTCATATTGCACCCATGGATATGTGTGCATTATGCACAAGAGTAAAATGCCTGAGTGTAACACTCCTGGCGGTAATTCACCTACGACACATCAGATAAATGTAATTTGAAGATATCATCCTTCCATTGTTATCATAATGTGTTCTGTCTCGCATGTGTAGGCACTGTTTGCCCTCTCATATTGTACATGCATGTGAAATTTCGGATGGCCCACGTTTAACCTCAGTGTGAGTCCCCCTGGCCTGCACAGTAACTGCACAATTTTAAAGGGACCCATCAGTAAATGGACTGAGTGAAACATATGTGTTGTCCGCTACCCTATTTCTCAATGAGCTATCTTAGGCCTGAGGATTGCACGAGACAGGCCTCCACCTTGTGAGAAGAGTGTTGGAATGTCAGATCATGGCCCTAAATGTGACCTCCATGACACCGGTAACCATTCACTGGCCAAGGACATTGAAGGGTGTGTAGTGTTGGACGCAGTGAGTCTGCCCCGACACATCATTTCAAATGAATTGTGTGCATTGCTCAATCACATACTGCATCACAGATGAGGGTCTTCTTCACATTGGTTTCTGTGCTGGCACTCTGCATGTGTATGAGATGGCCAGGTACTGTGTCCATCATCATAGATGTATACATTTCTAAGCGATTATTTGATGCAAGTGTACTACGTGTCATGCTGTATGGCCTCTGCTCAACATTTATGTATTGGTGTGCTATGTTTTTTTCATGTTCCTGTACTGACACACAGTGGTACATAACACAGTGTCACTGAAACTTCCTCTTCTTGTCTCCCATGCCTGCAGCTCAAGGTCCACCAGCGTAAGGCCATCTGGAGGGCCATTGCATGCACGCTGCGGGCTCTGGGTGTCTCCAACCGACGGCACACACACTGTCACAAGAGGTGGGATGACATCTGCCGGCTGAGCAAAAACGTGGCAGAAATTACGCTGGGGTGCCCCCTTGGAGTGGCAGGTTGGCACGCCGGACCATGACACAACTAATGGCCCGCATCTTGGCAGTGACACAGCCAGAGCTGGATGCACGCTTCAGGGCCCATCAGCAGCAAGTTGGGGGTGAGTATTCTTTGAAGTGTGACTTGGGGTGTGAGTGACTGCATGGATCCCAACCCTGAGCCAGTGCGGAGCTCTCTGATGTCTCTAGTGTGATGCAAAGGCTACTAAGTGGCCTCATTGTTGAGTGCAGCTGTTATGCATTGCTACAACATGTGGTTTCTCATGTGTTTCATACAATGACCCTTGACATTGAGAGATGAGATATGGCCTTGTGACATATGCTGCAGTATGAGTGTCATAGACATCACCTGGCAGTGAGCTGCAGTGAGCATCATGTTAGTGTGCATATATAGATGTGTGCTGTGCACAACTTAAAATTTGTGACAACTACACAGCTGACACCAATGCGCAATTGTAGTTGTGCTTCAAAGCACAACATGGTGGATAGCAGGAGCTTGTGGCCATTGCAAAAGGACATTTGGGAGTCTGTATTTGTGGTGTACCCTTGAAGTTACTCCATATGTGACAGAGACAACATGTTTAGATGTATACCTATCTCACCTACAAACACGTAGGTGTGCTTACAGAGAATAGCATGTTAGGTTACAAGGAGGCACAGACCAGCTATTTGGCTGTATCAACATCACATGGGCCATTAATATCAACTATGCATGTTTCAATGCATCTTCTGATGATTGCATGAAGGTTGCACATGCTGACTGCACATGGAGGAGGGCAACATGGGAGTATAATTTTCAAGTGTTGTGCATTGCTTGCATATGATGTTTGTGAGTATGTCACTATACTGAACCTATGTCTACCGACGGCACGGAAGGACAGGGGACCGACACCAGTGGGGAAGCTTCTGGCACGACTGCTACACATGAGCTCACTGACACTGAAGTGACCAGCGCCTCGGAGGGCGACAGGAGTGCCCTAGAAGAATCACGCCCGGAAACACCAACCTCAACATCATCAGACTCCAGAAGTGACTCCTTGATGTTGGGGGCACAGGAAGGTCAGAATCTGCCTCTTCTTCCACCACACATCGTCCAGTGCCCACCCTCCCAGTTGCAACCACAAGTGCTGTCCATGCCCACAGCCCTAAGAAGGGTAGAGTCTCCTTCCCCCCAGGCACTGCTGCCCCTGCCCCTGTCTCCCCTGCTGCCCTCAGTGTGGAGGCGGTTGACCTTTTGCGCCAGCTGTGTGTGGGTCAGACTGCTCTCCTGAATGCCTTCCAGGATTATGACAAGAAGTTGGCACAGGCAGTTGCCTTCATGGAGGGAATTCATTCTGACGTGGGTGGCCTACACCAAACTGTCCAGTCTTTGTCCTCCACAGTGACGGCAGCCATTCAGCAGTCACATGCTCCCAGTCCAACTCCTGTCCCTTCATCACCCAGCCTGCCAGTGGCACCACCTGACGAGAGTGCCCACACCCCAGAGCCCTCAGGCACCAAGTCCTCCACCACCAGCAGACAACAGCAGCACTCCAAGCGGACCAGACCACAGACACCATCCCCAACACACAAAACAGGCACACAGGAGCGCAAAAGCCCATCACGTGACACTCATGGGCATCAGGCCAAGAAGCAGGCATCAACATCACATTCATCAAAATCACCCCCATCCAAGGGCACTCCCATCCCCACACCTGCTCCCAAGGACCAACAGACAGTTGCCCTGTCTGCTGTGAACCTGGTGCCTGCAACGACTGAGCACAAACACTTCTCTAAGGCAGATTCACCAACAACGTCAACTCCCACCCACACCCCTGTGAAGCTGGGACAGGAGAGAAAAGTAGGGGGTTTACCTGGACAACAGGGGATGCAGGGGAAAAGGCAAGGCCACCCCAAGCGTACCACCAGATGCAGCAAATCCCCACAGGGAGAGCCACCTGCACCTGATACACCTTTGGTGGAGAGTGAGGCTGTTGTGCCCACCTCACTTCCCACTCCGGCCAAGACACTTGTGGGCTACCGAATCCCCAAGAAGTTGAGACCCAGCCCTAAACATTCACCCTCACACACTGTGTCTCACGGAAGCATGTCTCCACCTCCCCGTGCCACCAAACCACCCGGTCCAAGCAGCCCTCAGGCTCTCACAGCCACTGATGCCTCTACCTCAGCCAGTCCTCTCTCTCCCAGGTCCAGTCCTCCACTTGGCCCCGACAATCAGCCACCTCCAAGTTCAACTGAAAGCTAAAGTTGAGGCAAAGTCTCCCTCCCCACAGCATTTCTCCCACAGCGGTGACTGGACTGACCATTTGTATCCCCTGAGCTGGGGTGATTCCCATGGCAGTGGATGGTGTTGCCCATTCCCTGTGCAGTTTCTCATGCACACATGTGCATACTTTGAATTTGTACTGGCCAATGGCCTTGCTGTTTGTTACTTTGGATGCCCATTCCCTGTGCAGTTTCTCATGCACACATGTGCATACTTTGAATTTGTACTGGCCAATGGCCTTGCTGTTTGTTACTTTGGATGCCCATTCCCTGTGCAGTTTCTCATGCACACGTGTGTGGACTGGAACTATGAACTGGCCAATGGCCTTGCTGTTTGTTACTTTGGAGGCCCATTCCCTGTGCAGTTTCTCATGCACACGTGTGCGGACAGGAACTATGGACTGGCCAATGGCCTTGCTGTTTGTTACTTTGGATGCTCATTCCCTGTGCAGTTTCCCATGCACACATGTGCGGACTGGAACTATGGACTGGCCAATGGCCTTGCCGTTTGTTACTTTGGATGCCCATTCCCTGTGCAGTTTCTCATGCACACATCTGCGGACTGGAACTATGGACTGGCCAATGGCCTTGCTGTTTGTTACTTTGGTTGCCCATTCCCTGTGCAGTTTCTCATGCACACATGTGCAGACTGGAACTATGGACTGGCCAATTGCCTTGCTGTTTGTTACTTTGGATGCCCATTCCCTGTGCAGTTTCTCATGCACACATGTGCGGACTGGAACTATGGACTGGCCAATGGCCTTGCTGTTTGTTACTTTGGATGCCCATTCCCTGTGCAGTTTCTCATGCACACATGTGCATACTTTGTATTTGTACTGGTCAATGCCTTGCTGTTTTGTACTTTTGATGCATATCTGGGTATTATGTAATAAAGGCTGTTACTCCTGTTGTCTGCTTTGTCAATGTCCTTGCTAAATAAAGGTTTTTATGTATGGGTATCGGTTCATGTGACACATGCTCTGTATGCCACTTTAACATTGCCAATTGATTGTTTTACTTTTTCTGAGCTTTCCAGAGGTAACAAGCACTTTTGTGCTTCTTGAGTCTGAGGCTTGAGGGTGCAATGATGGTTGTTTGTGATGATCTACTCTTCTCCTAAACATTCTGTGCTCAAGTTTGCTAACTTGTACACATGTCATGTTAGTATGCAATACCACAACAGAGGTGAATGCTATCCACATGATTACATGCGGGGTGGCCAGGTTCCGGCATTTCTGTGTGTTCTTTCTTGATGTGTGCACAGCAGTGTTGGTGTGTAGTCATCTTGTGTGGGCCTGTCTTCATTCTCACATGGGTACATTAGGATGTGTGCACTTGAGTAGTCATACAGTGTGATTGGCCTGTCATTGTCAGTAGTGTTGATGCGTATGTGCCCCTGCACATGCCAACTACACACATGTATGATCCAGGAAATGAGTGCATGTTTGTTTACATTGTCAGACATGTGCTTCAGATTGTGTGCACATGTAGGAGTTGTAGGTTGTGCACTGTGCACTGTACAGTGTGTCGGTGTGTACTTGAACTCCTGGGGGACACCTACTTGTTGTCGCTGTCAGTTTTGAGTATGCAGAGTGTGTGACTGCAGAGTCTGTGTTGTGTTTAGTTGATCAGCCATGTGTGTTGTTTAAGTTTGTGCTCACTGTGCTGACCTGCTCAGCCACACTGATAATATTTGTGAGTTTTCTCATGCATTGCTGTCACTTGACACATTTTTGGCTCCAGTATGGTATGTGGTATGAGGAGTCATACCATCCCCTATGGGTGCTTCTGATGCCTACACATTGTGAGTTACTCCTCTATGTGTTTGTGGACTGTACACTCCTCACCTGTCCACTACTGATGTACACACCACTTCAATCTCATGTCTTCCACCCCATGGCTTGCCAGTATGTGAGCCTCCCCACCACTTCATAGTGTGACACTATACTGTGTGAAGATGATCTGTGTACAGGACCAATGTGCCACTCTGGACAGTTTCACAATTAGTTATCTGTTATTTTCTTCAGATAGTTTGCAGTCATGGTTGCTCTTGTGCAGTGCATATGTTTGATCAGCACAGTCCTCTAGTCATGTTTTTTGCATCTGGGTTTCCCTGAGTTGTGCATCTGTGGGTTATGGCTAAGCTGTATGTGTGTTTGCTGAGGTACTGTTCCCCTTCCTGAGTGTGATGTTATCTGTGTGCTGTGATGATTTGTATTGTGGAATTTCATGGTGGGGCACTCAGATATGTGTGCTACTGGTTTGGTCGGTGTGCACAGCACACACTGCTTGGTGTGCATGCAGTGCTGTCAGTGTATGTTGCCTTGTACTTGCCTGGTGTGCATCCCCCTGATGTCCAGCTGAGTTTGCTATGTGATGGTTTGGTTTGTGCATCAGTTGTGTTTTTTTTGTGGATGGATGCAGTGTTTGGCCTGTGTTGGCTCTTTCTACTGACAGGTGCAATGTGTGTGTGATGTTCTATTTGCATGACATTGTGTGTGAGTAGTTTGTGCATGGTGATACATTCTGATGTGTTTTGCATGTGTAGTGTGCATTTCTTGTGTGAATGTCACATGCAGCAATGTGGAGTCTTGTTCATGAGCTTTTTTGAGTGGACAATAGTGGTTTGTCCTCCTATTTTTGACCTGTCACTTGTCAGGATTGTGCATGTGCATGCTTGTGGTACACTCTGACTCCATGTTCACTTGATGACTGGTGTGTTGTCTAGGTCTGTGTTAGCTGATTTGCCCCCTTGATCCCAGTTGGTGTTCATGATTGGCTTTTGATGATGCAATTCTTGTTTGTGTTGGGGTATGGTGTCTGTGCATTTGTCCAGAGTGACAATGTTGTGCATTCCTGGTCTGTCTAGGGTCACATTGCCTTGCCACTGTTTGGCTGCACATGGCTGGGCTTGTTGGACTTCTGTGGATGTTGTTTGTGAGATTAGTGTTTGGCTATTGTTTTTGGGTCAGCATTGGTTCAGACATCCCTGAGTGTGAGTCTGACATTTGTAGATGCACCCCAGGGTGTGTGATTGGTTGTCAGTAAACTCACAGGACCTTATTTGCACTTTAATGTGTGTTTCTCACAGGTGTTGAGTGTTGTAGGTGTGAGATGGGTAGATGAGGGGTATGTGTGAAGGTCTTACTTGGGTTTGACAGTCAGGGAGTGTGACAATGAGCCATGTGTGTTGTGCTGGTGGCATACACATGTCAAGTAAGTTGACACAGATGTGTGGCTGATCACTGTATGACTTCTGACACTTCCTATCATTCCTGAGACTATGCATAGCTTGCATTGATGTATCCCTGAGTTGTTGCACAGAGGTCCCTGTGGTTTAATTTCACTCACTGTGCCTCCCATGTCTGATTTGATGGCCTACGGGTAGTGTGATATGTTCCTCCTCTTGCTTGTGATGTGCACATGCTATGTGGCTTGCTTCATGGTTTTCCAGCACTGTGCACTTCACTTTGGGCTAGCCCATTTATTTTCATACATTGCTGCTGACCTATGGTATGTGTATGTGGCAGAGTGTCAGTGTGGGATCTTTCTGAGGGACTTGATAAGCAGTGTGCACAGTTCAGTGGTTGTTCATATGCAGTGTGAGTCTTCATTTCTTAATTATACTCTGTTTGATTCACATTAGTGAAAGGTAGGTGTGAGGCGGAGGGTTGTCCAGCCCCTGACCTTCTGTGCAGGGTGTTCATCTTCACCCCCACCTTCCCAATCAATCTACCTTGCCTTTTGATGTGTGAGGTGCGAGGTCTAGCCACACCTGGGTGATAACTTGTGCAGGGGGGGCAGGCATAGGAGGGGCACACAGCATGTGCCCAAATGGGTGTGAGAAGTGTCCTGTGGGTAGGGTGTAGGTGGAGCTCTGGGAAGCTGCCCAGAATGCCCATGCCTGGTTCCGGCCCTGCCTACTACATTGTTCGCAGGTTTTCCCGCGTCTTCACCGTTGCGGTGAAGTGACCGGGACATTGCAGTGATTTCACAGTTGATGGGTGACCCGGATGCGGAGGTTTGGATTTCTAGCAGGCAGGACATGTGTGAGTACACTGGGGGACATGTTCCTGTCCTACCAGATTGTCTGGTGTGGACAGGAACAGTATTTCAGCACAGGAGTTGTGTGTTGTGGTTGTGTGCGGAGTTGTGTATTGACGTACCTGCGGTGTTGATGGCAGCGGCGTCTTATCTGCTGGTAGCGGATGAGGTACAGCAGCGGAAGGGCTTGCAGAGCTGGATCCATAGCGGTCAGGACCGCGTGGAGGTGACCGGGATTCTAGTTTTGCTCTCCGCAGTAGTGCTTCCGCCGTCTACGGGTGGCTGGTTTCTCCGCTGCATTGTGATGCGCTGTTTGAGGCATCGTGATTTGTACAGCGGTCGTAACTACATTCCGCACTGCGGTCTTTCTCTATTGGCTTCCTCCTCCACCATTGGGGAAGGCAAACACTGGCGGATCCCGTAACTCCGCAGCGGACGGAAAATGGGCTATCTTCATCCATCGTAATACGGCGGATGCAAGGACCGCCGCTGGAATGCGGAAAAGGACGTGTTCCGCCACCGCCAGCAGCGCGGATGTGCCGAAGTCCGCCATCGTAATCGGGCCCTTAGTGTTGATTTCTGAGGGTGTCTCCATAGACACTGATTGAAATGATAGTAACAACCCTGAATTGATGTGTGTGAGTAGGATTTTAGAATTGCACTTATTATTGCCTGCTCAAAATCTATAATTATTTTCTGTGGAAAATAATTATTTGTTTCTTGTTTAATTTTACTTAGTACTTCCATATATGTGGAGTTTTGTTTATTGGGTAGTAAGGCGTAAATAAAGGGGATGTTAGTGTTCTGATATAGGGCATGGACAGTGTATAATTGATAGAATGTTTGGGTCAGATTTTAAATGTCCCGTCCATCATCCATGTTTCTGATTGTTGTAGCTTTATTAAATTGTTTGCAGTTGCAAACATAATTATTCGTTTCTCTTTGCATTTATTGTCATAAAGAACAAAGGGTGCGTCATTATGAGTTATAGATAGTTCTGGGGAATTACCACCTCTTTAAATGTTTTTGGATTAGGTGTGGTAGTTGTTGTGGCTTTTTTTGTGCGAGCTATGGTTCTTTTTAATGAAGAAATAGAGGGCATTTGCCCAGTAGCATGTTTGGGTACTCTAGGCAGCATCTCTTTAAGTATTTGAGTGGTAGGCTTTTGTGAGCTAGTGATAGCTTCTTTAATGTTTTGAAGGGCATCCCTAACCTCTATTTCAGTAATGTTTGGGTGGTTATGCTCCCTTGTATACAAAACAGTTGTTTCTCTAGTTGTTGCCCGACCATAACATTTATTTGAATAGTACTTGCTACATTTCCAATTTACTTTTAGTCCACTTTGCTTTTCCTGGGTATACACATACCCCATGTAACATAGCAAACATTTTCCTTTTTGGGATGTGATAAAATGGGCGCCTTCTGTCATTGTGATGTGTTAAATTCTAGAAAAAATGTATATAAAAATTATTAAAACGAATATTGTACATGTTTTTGTATTAATAAATACATATTGCTATAAATATACTTACAATGTTGATTTTCTGTTGATTTTGAATGGAGATGTTCTGTCTTTGTTGGTTGAATTCTGTTAAGTTGCTGATGTTTCTGTTGGAAGAGTAAGACATATTTTTACTTATTTTGTTAAATATGTACATGGGGTGGGGTGGGTGTTTGGGATGGATTTGGGGTTTGGTTGGGTGTTTTACATGTTTTTAAAATGGCTTTTGTTGAATACTTACTTTATTAGTTAGATGATTTTAGAAGCTGATCTGTAATTTTCTGGATGCTTTGAGAATTATCTGTAGAGGAGATATAAATTAAAAAAATTAATATATTAATTATTTGAGTTTGATAAATAGTTGTTTTTGAAGATTAGCTTTACTGTTATTTTATAAATGGTAATTTACTTACTTTTTGAATAATGCAATAGATTTTTCTTTAATGAAGTCCTTGCTTGTGGTAGAAATCCGGCAGAGTTTCGCCTTTTTTATTGTTTTTGGTTTAAGGTGTAACATAAGAATCAGTTTTTGTTGTTTATATAGTGTTTAATTAATTGTTTGGTTAATTTTATTGGTTTATTTTAATATTGTGTGTTTTTGATTGGTTGATAGTTATTGTTTTAATTGTTTTGGTAGTTGTTTTCCATATATGGAAAACGCTAATTAAGTGTTAGTTATTTTTTTTTCACAGGTTGAATTATTTAATTGTGTATGATAATATACGTGATGTTAAATAATGAGTGTATATAATGTAAATATAATGTATTTATGATTTAATGTTTTAAAATATGTTTTACTATTTTATAAATTTTTGATATTTAATGTATTTTATATGTAGTGTATGTTTATTTAAATATATTTATGGTGTTTAATTTTGTTTGTTTTATCTGTTTTTAAGTTGTCGATATTTGTACCAAAATGATAATATTGCTGTCTATATTATTGTGGTCGATATTTTGGACATGTTGTATATTTTTAAAGGTTGTTCGATATTTTGAATAACGATATTTATGTGTTGGATAATACTGTAGTCGATAATTATGTATGACGATATTTTGTGGTCGATAATAGTGTATTTTTTAAATTAAGTATAGGGTATCGATATTAGTGTCGTCGATATTTTTGTGTTGATAAAAATGTGGGTCGATATTGTATCTGTCGATATTATGTCAGTGTTTCAGATTGTCCAGGTAGTCAGAAGCCACCATCAATGAAAACTGTTGAATTTGGCCCAATAGTCGCTCAAATATCTCCTTAGTATTTTTTTGCAACGTGTGGGTTCAGACTACCTGTCAATGATTGCTCTATTCTCATTTCTTGGAAACTTTGCTCCTTCTTCAAAATTTCCAAGAAATTATAGAAGTTTCAGTGAGGTTTACCAATAGATTTGTTGAAGGAGTTGGGCCACCCCTCAGTGGCATTGTTAGTCTTAGCACCTCCCTCTAAGCAGGTTCTTCCAGAAGTCAATCGGGAACCTTGGCTTCCTCCCGTGAGCCGACCTACTTAGATGGCCAATCCATATGTCCTCAAAATAATTCAGCATTGGCGCATATTTGTCCTCACATTTTGTATAATACACTCATGTAGAATTCATCCACACTGTCAGGAGGTACGAAGCTTAGCGCTGTTAGTTTCTTTAATTCAAACTGCAGTTTGCTGTCTGATATGTAATCTTCAACTAAGGATATTTTTTTAATTTTTCGCCAAAAAGCCTGAGAAAAGTGAAAAAACATCCTTGAATTTGGGTATTGGGATATGATTTAGTAATGGTCTTAATCCTGGGTAACTCAAAAACAATAATCACTTTTCTAGGACTTTTATTCAGTGGTTTCGATTTTACTACTGACAAAATTCAGTGTAGGTTGAGGTTTGCTTATCAGGCAGTAAATTGTAAACTATAGGAACTGTGGTGTTATTGATGTTGGAGTGAATAGTGTATATTTGGGTGAATGGATGGGGTGTGGACTTAAAGGTGCCATCCATCAGTCAAGTATCACTATTCTCCAGTATTACAAGTTTATGGGTGTGCTAAAGATTAGTATTCTTTTCAGAGGGTTTTTGTTGTGTGAAAAGAAAGTTTCATTAGTGAAGGTTACAGAAAGTCCAGGTGAGATGTTAATATCTGAGTAGGCCTGGGGAGTTAAATGTTGGGGGTTACTTGCCTGTTTTTCTCTCTGTATAATTCTAAAGATTTTAGGAATTGTGGGCATACAACTTGCTACATGCATAGGAATGTTTTGGGATACCTCCCTCAACACTGAGCCCCAGGGCTCCTTGGAAATGGATGCAAGTGTTTTAAATTGTTGGATATTTTGCCTAACTGTAATCTCCATTGTAGAGGCAGAGTAGTTATGCTCAGTGGTATTTTCAACAATGTCACCAAGAGTAACCACTCTGCCTGTGCAATGCGATGAAAAATATTGCACACACCTCCAATGACTTTTGGGCTCAGTTAATCGCTCACCATACTTAAGGAGTCGATTTCCTCTTCAGGATTGTACATAGCTGGCCTGCTTTCTTGATGCCACACTGTATTTGTCTATAAAACAAAAGAGAAATAGAAATTTTGTGTAAATGTATTTTTAATAAAAATGTGTTTTACTTATAACCTGCAAAGCAAAATTTGTTGCGACATCATTTCTTGGCTGCCTATTGACATTTACACAAACATGCTTGTAATTTTATTGCTGTACTCTGAGAGAATAATGTGTTTGAAGTTGACGCCTGTAAAAAGAAATGAGTTTTTAGGAACAAGGGAACCCAATTGTTATGGTCAGGGACCTAGGGTATTGGTAAGATACAAACACAGTTGTCCCCGACAAGGAGAATACATTGGAGAGGGAATGAATATAGACTGAGAATCAGTACTATATTAAAGCTGTCCAGCCGGACAGGGTTATTTTAATAATATTTCAATTCAAGGCACAAATAAAGTGGGACACAATCCTGCGTCCAACGCAACACATATAACACAAAAACAAAACAAAGGCTCAGGCAGGACAAATGCTTGTATGCTATACAAAAGATAAAACAATGAACAGCGACACCATTACACATAAATAACAAATTGAGTTGTGTTTCCGGTGTACAGAGAGTCAATGATGTTTCGATCCCGTAAGAACAGTACTGTGATCATCATCAGGACATAGTATTACATGCCTGAAAAAGAATTGCCTGTAAAACAATATAGGAAAAGGGGGAATGGGGAAAAAAGAAAACAGTAAGAAGATCAAGGAATCTAAAACACATCCAAAAAACATAGTGCTGGGTGCTGGTGAAGAATCAGTGGTATGCATTCAATAAGGAGGTGGAGGCGAAGCCTTGTGCTAGGTGTCAATACCTAGAGCATAAAACCAGCATAAAAGACGTGGGGGGCCGTGATAGTAACGACTGGTCAAAAACGGCGAGTGATAAGATGCATTGCCTAGAAAAGTACTGAAGTGAGGTGAAAAAAACGGCGAGTGATAGAAGTGGTAATTGTGAGGGACACGATCTAATTAGATCCAACTTACCGAGGAAATGATAGTTAGACCATGAATAGGCCAATGGGGTGGCGATACCACCAAAAGGGCTACAATGGGCGCCTGTGGAACACCTATGGTAAAGGCAAAATAGGGCTGAGTATTGGGGTGGGCATAATGGAGGTGGAGTGAAGAGGTGTTGGATGAGGAGGCTTACAGTGAAGGGCTGATGGCTTGAATAGAACCAATAAACTATAAGGAGCACGGTGATGAGAGCCTGAAAAGAAATAAAACAGGCGTCAGGATACGAACCATAACAGGTGTTGATGTAAGGGCTAAATATAGGAGCATAGCTTACCGTGCGATGTGCACATGGGCAAGCGGTCTGAGGAGTAACTGAATTGTCTTATCAGGAATTCAATTAAAGCGCGGGTTCGCCGAGAGGACAGAACTGAGCGTGGCAATATGAAGAAGTTGTCCTGAAATGGGAATAAACGAGCCCGTTGTGCAAAACGGAAGTGCTCATAGCACAAAAAATCGGGGATGCCGCTTACCGTGCGTACACCATTAGCAATAATGGGGTAACCCTGCGTCCCTCAGAACCTGGGTATGTATGATATGTAAAGAAGTGATTCTGTCGGGAGAGTGACAATTCCTTTGTTCAATGTGTGTAATACATCCTGAATTTTTAATTTTCAATAGCAAACATTACAAACTTAATGTAAAAAATGTAGAAAATGGTTCAACAACACTTTTCAAAAACTAAATTGGGATAAATGGAACACACCATAAAGACAAAACTATTTTTTGGTAAAAAAAATGACGATTGTATTGTATGAATATTATGTATACATATCAATGCATATTATGGCTGTCAATACGGCAATACAAAACACGGCGATGAAGTGATTGAAGTGCAGTAAAGGTGACTTGTGGTGATAGGTGAAAAAGTGCTATACATATACTATACAAATGGGTAACATATACGACAATACAAAAAACAGTTATGTTGAACTGTCCATTCCTACAAGCATGAACCCACGACCCGAGTGTGACTTTATAATGGGGTCAGGGAAGCTGCATGGACTAGTGTGACTGCAACGTCGACGTTTCGACCCTGGGTGGGAGCGCAGCTTAATATTCAGTCTGCTTCATCACTTGTAGGAGCGGAAGCAGACTGAATAGGTCACGTCTCTTCTTATCGTAACTATAGCTTGAGGGCGGCATTGGCAAAATTACTGTTTATCTCGTCTCCAACCGGCTGGTGGAGCACGTTTGAGATAACATCATTTCCTCAGACCACAACCTCCTGGTGTAGGTCTACTAGCTCCTCAAAATCGGAATCAATTCAAGATACCAATCCACTGACTCAATTGGATCCCGGGCAATTATTCCTTGCGGCTGTCAACACTTGCTTTCCTACCCCCAGTCCTGATGAAGACCCGCCTCTGACGCATATTAAGCTGCGCTCCCGCCCAGGATCGAAACGTCGACGTTGCAGTCACACTAGTCCATGCAGCTTCCTGACCCCATTATAAAGTCACACTTGGGTCGTGGGTTCATGCTTGTAGGAATGGACAGTTCAACATAACTGTTTTTGTATTGTCGTATATGTTACCCATTTGTATAGTATATGTATAGCACTTTTTCACCTATCACCACAAGTCACCTTTACTGCACTTCAATCACTTCATCGCCGTGTTTTGTATTGCCTTATTGACAGCCATATGCATTGATATGTATACATAATATTCATACAATACAATCGTCATTTTTTTGACCAAAATATTGTTTTGTCTTTATGGTGTGTTCCATTTATCCCAATTTAGTTTTTGAAAAATGTTGTTGAACCATTTTCTAAATTTTTTACATTAAGTTTGTAATGTTTGCTATTGAAAATTAAAAATTCAGGATGTATTACACACATTGAACAAAGGAATTGTCACTCTACCGTGTGTACAGGCCCACAATAGTACAAGGAGAACGACTGGACCGCAGTGGCAAGCCCAGGACGGGACCCAGCTGGCCTGGAGAGGAGGCGGTGCAATGACCTGTGGAGGAGGGAGAGAAGAATTAACGGGGGTGGCTGTGCGGGCTGGAGTAACCCACACGTGCTGGGCAAGGCTTACCTTGATAGCCGGCGGTGTCCAGAGCAACCCGATGAGTGCGTGAACCGGCCGCAGTAAGTGAATAAAAGAAGACGGGCCACAATCAAGTGACGTGTCACATGATTGGTACAGTGTGTGCTTGCTGTCGAATAGGTGGCGGCCATCTTGGAGTGGAGTGGCTATAATACAGGTACGAGCAGTGGGCAGAGGATAAGAAAAAATAGTGGTGGACAGAAGGGGGAGCAAAGTCCAGAAATACAATAATTGAATATTTGTAAATTACAATATAGGATACACGTGAATAACCATGAACCAAAACGCAATCGTTTGCTTTGGATTAATAGGGGCAACTTTGCTATGTAAAAATGAAACATATATATTTACGTAAAAACTGATTGAAGGAACGAAAAGCGAAAATAGCCACATAGTAAATTGCTATTACAAGGAATGAATAAATCACGGGCATTTAAATTGTGGATTTGCCGCATGATTGGTTACTGCGTAAATAGATAATGCACAGACATTATGCTCGGAAAGTCTTTTAAGGCAAAACATCATGATCATATGTTCTGAAAAGTAATGGAGGACCTAAATAAACACAAAGCAAAATTGAAAGCCAACAGAGGGGGCAAAGTGGTTGCAGGCTTTTGAGTAGATATAACATATGTCCTTAATTAGAACCTTAACAGTTTGAAAACGAATTATACTTGAGGTGGACATTGTCAGTTGGTGCAATTACAGTAAGGTTGTCCAATCCTCAAGTCTGTTGAGTCCGGTTCTGATGCTGCCAGTACGAAGGATCCACTTGAGCTCTTCTTTATTCAAGAGTTGTCCAATGTCTGCTCCTCTTGGCGGGGGTCTGATCACGCTGATTACAGTCCATCTTATGTCATCTTCACTGTGTCCTGCGTTTGAGAAATGTTCAACGAGAAGGGCATTAGGTGTTTTGCATCGAATTCGGCTACGATGCTGGCAGATCCGGATTCGCACTTTTTGAGTGGTTTGCCCAATGTAAATTTTGTTGCAGGGGCATAAGATAGCATAAATCACATTGCATGTGTTACAATTGGAAAACAGTTTTAACTGAACCTTGATGTTACAGAAAGTAAATTATTTGCCCACAACTGTGAATTTGCAAACAATGCAGCTACCACATTTAGCATGTCCAGTGAGGGGCTCAAGACCCCAATGCTCATTCAATGTTAGCTATGGTTTAGCGGCGGGTAGTGCAGCCCTAACCAGGTGATCCTTTATGTTCCTGCTTTTCCAGAATGCAAAAAGTGGGCGGTCAATTTTCAGGCTACCTGCATTTAGGATTCCCCAGTGTTTCAAGATGCTCTTACGCACAGTATGAGAAACAGGTGAAAAAGTAACACATACCAGCCGATTTTGAGTAGACTTGGGTTTGGGGGACAAAAGACAATCCCTGGGGCAGTACCAGGCCCCTTTTAATGAGGTGCATATGAGTCTGCGGGGGTAGCCGCGGGCCAGGAGTTTGTTAGATGGAAAGGAAGCCTCACGGAAGTAGTCTTCTTTAAGAGAACAGTTTTGGCTAATCCGCAAGAATTGGGAGTAGGGTAATGAGTCGCGGCGGGCGCGAGGGTGGTTGCTCTCATATCTGAGTAAGGTGTTACGCTCAGTAGGTTTTCTGTAAAGACTAGTGATCAGTTCTCCGTTTCTATGTTAGATGGTGAGGTCAAGGAAAGGAATAGCGTTTCTGTTGTGTGAGAGAGTGAATTTAAGACCCTGACAATTGTTATTAAGCCAATGCATGAATTGTTTAAGGGTTTCTTCTGTGTCATGCCAAAGCAGGAAAATATCATCGATATATCGCTTCCACAAGGAAATGCCAGTGTGGAAAGGGTTACTTGTGGAGAGGATTCTTGTCATTTCCAAATGATCCATGAAGAGTATGGCCAAATTGGGAGCAAAGACAGCTCCCATGGATGTACCTTTGACCTGCTGGTAATATTGGTCAGTAAAAAGAAAAAAGTTTCTGGTCAAGCATATTTCAAGCAGTTGTATTATGAAAATAGTGGGTACTGCATGTGGGTGTGGTCTTGTGTTCAGTACGCGTTCAATGACTAGTAGTCCGTCTGTCTGGGGGATATTGGTATAAAGGGATTCGGCATCCATAGTACAAATGATGTTAGAATCACTGGCAAAAGGATGTTGTTCAACCAGATTAATCATCGCCATACTATCTCTGATGTAACACTCTGTCTGTGGGACAAAATCCTTTATAAAAAAGTCCACATATTGTCCCAATGGTTCTAGGATAGAGCCACACCCAGACACTATAGGGCGTCCTGGGGGGTTTGTGAGAATTTTGTGGATTTTAGGGAGCGTGTATATGGCAGATGTGCGTGGTGACTTAGTATTTAGGAAGAAGAATTCGTTCTGGCTCAAAAAACCTTGTGTTCTGGCATCTCTAGTGATTTGGAGAATTAGTTGTTGGAGTTCCTTGGTAGGGTCAGTGGGTAGCTTGCAATAGTGATCCGTGTTGGACAGCTGTCTGAGTATTTCTGATTTGTACAATTCTTTTTCTTGTAGAACTATCCCACCACCTTTACCAGCAGGTTTAATGATGAGGGAAATGTTGGTTTTAAGGTTAGTGAGGGCCTTCTTTTCCTCAAGCGATATGTTATACGAGATGAATCGCCGAGTGGTCTCGAGCTGTGAGACATCTTTGGGGACCATTTTCTCAAAGGTAAGTACCTCCCCAGGGATCATGTTTGAAACAGGAGAAAATGTGGATGGTGGGCATAGGGGTGTGTTGGATGAACTAACTGGTGTAGGGTTGAGGAGAAAAAAGTGTGTAATCGAATTCTGCGGAAAAACCGGAGGAGTTCAGTCTATAGGTCCAAAAAATGTGGGTGGGTGGTAGGGACATAGGAGAGGCCTTTACTGAGAAGCGATTGTTCAGGATCAGTGAGAGTGAGTCTGGATAGATTAAAGATAGGTATGGTCATAGGGTCGTGCAAACCATCTGGGACCTTTTCATTGGCTACCATTGATAAAACGTCTGGCGGGTCTGGCGTTCGCCTGGAGGATTGAACCATCGCTGCTGCTGTTTGACTCTGTCCCGTTTTCGTGGTTCGTTTTGGCCTCTGCCTAAAAAAGGTTGGTTAGGGGTCCGAGTCGAGGTAATAGGGCCCTCGCCCACATCAGAGTTATCAGAAGACTATGCAGATGTGTCCGAGAAACCTACCAAATTGTTGCGTCTGTTGAAACGGAATCACGGTCTTGTGTTCTGGGGATTTGTGTAGGCCCGGTTAAGATAAAAATCCTTTTGTAGGTATGGATATGTTCTCTCTAAAGTGTAAGATTTGATATACTTTTTCACTTTGAGAGTTTTTTGTTTTGCTGCAGTCGGTGGAATTCCTCTACTTTTTTCTGCACCTGTTCTAACAGTTTTTTACAACCAGCAACAGACACTTGCTTCTCTATGTCACTGATTTCTTCATTGAGTTTTTGCAATGTCTCAGGGGCTGTATCTATGCCCATCACCATCCAGTGCCGGGAGCAGATGGTACCAATGTAGCTAAAATTAGTTACATATTTATTATTGCCAGTGAAAACTCCAGGTAAATTACTAACTATTAGGCCCACTGGTATGATATTTGCCTTGAGATATTCAGTCAGCATACGAATCATAAGTTGTAGCATGACACATTTCTTTTGCATTTCTCTAATTGTTCAGACAGAGGGACGTTAGTATTAGGTAGTGTTTCAGCAGACTCAGTAAATAAGGAGGGTCCCTCGAGTATTTTCTTAATGTATTCGTCAGAGTACAGCGGCGCATGGTCTGACATAGCACTTTGTGTTCAGGAGGACAGTACAGGATGTTTGAAGAAAGGAGGGAGGGGAGGCGAGGAGAGTAACCCACTTTGAAAAGGGGAATTAGAGTTTAGAACCCTTGCAATCCATCGATTGTGCTAAACATGTTTTTAAGAACAAGGGAACCCAATTGTTATGGTCAGGGACCTTGGGTATTGATAAGTTACAAACACAGTTGTCCCCGACAAGGAGAATACATGGGAGAGGGAATGAATATAGACTCTGAATCAGTACTATATTAAAGCTGTCCAGCCGGACAGGGTAATTTAGTAATATTTCAATGAAAGGCACAAATAAAGTGTGACACAATCATGCGTCCAATGCAATACATATAACACAAAAACAAAGCAAAGGCTCAGGCAGGACAAAAGCCTGAGCCTTGTAGAGTCACACACAGACACTATAAGGCGTCCTGGGGGGTTCGTGAGGTTTTTGTGGATTTTAGGGAGCTTGTATATGACAGGTGTGCGTGGTGACTTAGTATTTAGGAACAAGAATTCGTTCTGGCTCAAAAAACCTTGTGTTCTGGCATCGCTAGTGATTTGGAGAATTAGTTGTTGGGGTTCCTTGGTAGGGTCAGTGGGTAGCTTGCAATAGTGATCCGTGTTGGATAGCTGTCTGAGTTTTTCTGATTTGTACAATTCTTTTTCTTGTAGAACTATCCCACCACCTTTATCAGCAGGTTTAATGATCAGGGAATCATTGGGAATCGGTGGCTCCTCTCCAGCCCAACTGGGCCCCGTCCTGGACTTGCCACTGCAGTCCAGTCATTCTCCTTGTACTATTGTGTGCATGTACGCACGGTAAGCAGCTTCCCCGGTTTT
This sequence comes from Calotriton arnoldi, assembly GCA_963921515.1. Classification (NCBI taxonomy): domain Eukaryota; kingdom Metazoa; phylum Chordata; class Amphibia; order Caudata; family Salamandridae; genus Calotriton; species Calotriton arnoldi. The sequence goes on from CAWUFW010013989.1 coordinate 390,379, forward strand.
TCGTGCTATGAGCACCTCCGTTTTGCATAACTTTGCTTACGGGCTCGTTTGTTCCCATTTCAGGACAACTTCTTCATATTGCCATGCTAGGTTCTGCCCTCTCGGCGAACCCGCACTTTAATTGAATTCCTGATACGACAATTCGGTTACTCCTCGCTCATCGCACGGTAAGCTATGCTCCTATATTTAGCCCTTTCATCAACACCTGTTATGGTTCGTATCCTGACGCCTGTTTTATTTCTATTCAGGCTCTCATCACCGTGCTCCTTATAGTTAATTGGTTCTATTCAAGCCATCAGCCCTTCACAGTAAGCCTCCTCATCCAGCACCTCTTCACTCCACCTCCATTATGCCCAGCCCAATACTCAGCCCTGTTTTGCCTTTACCATAGGTGTTCCACAGGCACCCATTGTAGCCCTTTTGGTGGTATCGCCACCCCGTTGGCCTATTTGTGGTCCAACTATCATTTCCTCAGTAAGTTGGATCTAATTAGGTCGTGTCCCTCACAATTACCACTTCTATCACTCGCCGGTTTTTTCACCTCACTTCAGTACTTTTCTAGGCAATGCATCTTCTCACTCGCCATTTTTTTCACCAGCCGTTACTATCACGGCCCCCCACGTCTTTTATGCTGGTTTTATGCTCTAGGTATTGACACCTAGCACAAGGCTTTGCCGCCACCTCCTTATAGAAGGACATACCACTGATTCTTCACCAGCAACCGGCACTATGTTGTTTGGATGTGTTTTAGATTCCTTGATCTTCTTACTGTTTTCTTTTTTCCCCATTCCCCCTTTTCCTCTATTGTTTTACAGGCAATTCTTTTTCAGGCATGTAATGATGATCCCAGTACTGTTCTTACGGGATCGAAACGTCGTCGACTCTCTGTACACCCCAAACACAACTCAAGTTGTTATTTATGTGTAACGGTGTCGCTGTTCATTTTTGATTGTTTTATCTTTTGTATAGCATACAATCTTTTGTCCTGCCTGAGCCTTTGTTTTGTTTTTGTGTTATATGTATTGCGTTGGACGCAGGATTGTGTCCCACTTTATTTGTGCCTTGAATTGAAATATTATTAAAATAACCCTGTCCGGCTGGACCGCTTTAATATAGTACTGATTCAGAGTCTATATTCATTCCCTCTCCCATGTATTCTCCTTGTCGGGGACAACTGTGTTTGTAACTTGCCTGTAAAAAGAAAGACACTTGTTTATTTAGAGAACTGATGTTTGTGGACAATATACCTCAATTAGTTTCTTTTCCTGTGATCTGTAGTTTTGGTAGGCGAGGGTATCTCTCTGCTGGTTATCATTTGAAGGACCGCTCCCTTCCGGAGGCTTTGGTTTGGTCTGTAAGGAAAAGTTAACAATAAGAGGATTAGTCATATTGGCCATTAACTAAAGAAAAGTTTTATCGTTAGCAATATACCTGTGAAACAGAAAAATGTATTGGCATGATTATTTCTATGCATTTTGTTTTATGGCAACAGGCATTTTTATTCTATTTGCTCTTTTAAAACAACTAAGAGAGCTTTTCATTTTCATGGTTATCCTGTTGAAAATACTTTGTTAGCTTTGTTTGTAAAATGGGATTATTAAAAAAAATATACCTTTGAAGATCTTTCTGTTTTGAACAAGTGCTGATTTGCATAGTTTGCTGTTCTGGTGATCTTAAATTGTAAACTTCCTCGAAATTGCAAAAATTGAAAGTCTGTAAAAAAATTATTTAAAAAACTATCATATTAGTATGTTTTACTGAGTGTATTTCATTTTATAACCTACCACTGTCCAGCACCCTGCGGGGTAGTAATAGTAAATTTGAACCCCCACCACTGTCCAGCACCTTCTCTGGGTTCAGCAACCGGTGGAGTAGTAAAAGTTAATTTGACCCCCACCACTGTCCAGCACCTTCCCTGAGGTCAGCCCCCAGCGGAGTAGTAATAGTAAATTTACACAGCCACCACCGTCCAGCACCTTTCCTGAAGTCAGCTCCAGGTGGAGTAGTAATAGTAAATTTGGCCCCCAACACTATCCAGCACCTTCCCTGAGCCTAGCACCCAGAGGAGTAGTAAAATTAAATCTACACCCTCACCACTGTCCAGCTCCTTCCCTGAGGTCAACCCCTAGCAGAGTGGTAATAGTAAATTTGACCCCCACCACTGTCCTTCACCTTCCCTGCAGACAACCCCCAGTGGAGTAGCAATAGTAAATATACACTCCCACCACTGACTAGCACCTTCCCTGAGGTCAGCCCCCGGCAGAGTAGTAATAGTAAATTTGACCCCCAACACTGTCCAGCACCTTCCCTGAGCCTACCACCCAGTAGAGTAGTAAAAGTAAATTACACTCCAGCCACTGTCCAGCACATTTCCCTGAGGTCACAACCCAGTGGACTAGTTATAGTAATTTTGAAGGGTAAGAAACTCCTTGTCCATGTTTAAACCATGTTTAACAGTCCTCAAAGTGTCTATCCACCATATCTCTTTACATCTGAGTCTGTGTTCTCGATCTCCCCCTTATGATATTTCCAAACATGATCAATGCCAAATTTCCATGGAATTGTGATCAGAAAAATGTCTGCTGATTGGAGATCTCAGATCTTTTACTTTTAATAGAATTTAAATGTTCTTTCCATCTTTCCTTTTAAGGCCTAATTATAGATCCTATGCACCTCAAAGAACAAACACATTGTATTATAGACACAAACACAAAGCCATGCTACAATTGATAAATTCCTTGATTTTGAATGTCTTTGGGAGGTCATGGGTAGAAAGGTCTGAAAAGTTATATTTATATAAATTTACAACAGACGCATGTATAGTTGTTACATTTGAAGCACCCTCTAGGTTTACTGCCCATCCAAGTTACCGACTTCTATTATACATATTTGTATGTGCCATTAGGACTCAATAACTTCTTGAGAGTGTCTGCCTTTTTATTTGTGATCAAGGGATTCCTTGTAACATAACATGCCAATTCCTGATCCATTGTTAAAATGGTCCAATACTTTTTGACGATGTTAAAGATTTGTTGATTCCCCACACAGAACCTATTTATAAATCTCACCAAATTTGTTTGTTTCAATTTACATTTATATTTCAGCTTATTCTTAAGTGATCCCAATTGATTTATAATCCTTGCCTTAGTAACTGCCATATTCAACACTTTTTCCGGATATTCACTATCAATGAATCTAGATAATGTTTCCTTTTCTTGTGTCATATATTCATACCTCAGATCGATCAGACAGGACCAGGACACACACGGCGAAAGGCTTCTCGAAAGCAGTGTGCACAGCAGGAGGAGAATACCCCCACAACCAGCTTACTGAAGCACACTGAAACAGGAGCTACAGGAGAGCAGCAAAAAAACAGTGGGAGAACCAGGTGACTATATGTCCAACCCACGGTGGTTCAACTCACAGTGACCAGTGCTCCCAGTGCACAACACCTCAGAGGACGCACCTGCAGGAGCAGGAACAACAGAAGTGGGTGACTTAGCAGGGGAACCAGGTGGCCCGAAGTACCTCGTAGGCCCCAGCAGAACCCCATAGGAGGAGAGAGACAAGTTTACTGACAGCTCTGAGAGGCTGCAGGAAGACGCAAGAACCTCCTCATCGGGAGAGCCTTGGGAACCATTCACTTTGGCAGCACTGAAAAACCCCCAGACAGCCCTCATTACACTCGAGTTGGCCCTGCTAAATGGGGCCCAAAAAGAGGGTCACCTGCTGACCAAGCACGGTTCCTGACGAAAGGGACACTCCCCTGCTAACCACTAAAAGGGTCACAAGGAGCACAACCCAGCCACAATCTTCTAACAAGAACCCACCAAACTCCTCCCAATAGGATTCCATCTTGCAGTTTTTTCAAAAAAGTGGAAACCCTAGAACAACTCCAGATTGCCAAACGGATCGCCAAACGGATGGGGTAAACGTTGGGCCCGGAGCCCTATTCTCATCAGCCGATCGCAACTTAAGCACAACCAATACTCCCCTACGGTGTTCACCCATTCAAAAGAGGAGATCACTCTCATGTCCAGTGAGCTGGGAGGAGTTGGAACTGTGCACCTCCACAAGTAATCCAGGGGGAAATGTCTGTTATATTACCCCCAACTCGAAAGAAAGGGCGCCTGAATCATCAAATGCAAGGAATAAATACAACCCCGGGAGTGCCAGGGCTGCCCCTAACAAAATGGGATGAGAGCTAGACACTGTGGCATAAATCTACTGGAACGAAGGTCTCGGTCCAGAAGACCAAAAATCAGAGCCACCACCAACCTCTTCAAGCCCAGCTACACCCACCTACGGTCCGCCAGCCAACTCCAGAGTGGCAGGGGATTTCACAGCCTCTTTCCTAATGTTGGTCCCATGATGCTTGTTTCCAGTCCAGGGAAGACCTGGCTTTGCAGTGCGAGCTGGACTGTTTCCATGAGGAACAGGGTCAAGACTGATTTGCATATGGCTGGGTCTGAACTGGGGTGGCGAACTGAGTTAAAGAATGATGATGGATTCAACCCAGATCTGTGACTGGGGGTGAGTGTCTGAAAAGTTTCAACGCTCCGTCCATCATCTCCTTGTGTTTGCTTTGTTTACCCTAAGTTTGCAGGGTATGCCCAGACGTGGGCCCTTTGCTCATTTTACCATTGAATTCAAGCTAGCCTGGCTGATGAGGGGTGTTGCCCCAAAACCGGTCCCAGGATGCTTGTTTCCGGTCAAGGGAAGACCTTGCATGGCAGTTCGGGCTGGACTGTTCCCTTGAGGAACAGGGTCAATACTGATTTGCATATGGCTGGGTCTGAATTGGGGTGGTGAAGTGAGCAAAAGAACGATGATGGATTCAACCCAGATCTGTGACTGGGGGTGAGTGTCTGAAAAGTTTCAGCGCTCCGTCCATCATCTCCTTGTGTTTGCTTTGTTCACCCTAAGTTGGCAGGGTATGCCCAGACGTCGGTCCCTTGCACACCTTGCCATTGGATTCAAGCTAGCCTGGCTGATGAGGGGTGTTACCACGAAACCAGTCCCAGGATGCTTGTTTCCGGTCCAAGGAAGACCTGGCATGGCATTTCAGGCTGGACTGTTCCCACGAGGAACAGGGTCAAGACTGATTGGCATATGACTGGGTCTGAACTGGGGTGGCGAACTGAGTTAAAGAATGATGATGGATTCAACCCAGATCTGTGACTGAGGGTGAGGGTCTGAAAAGTTTCAGCGCTCCGTCCATCATCTCCTTGTGTTTACTTTGTTTCCCCTATCAAGTAGAGCAAAGAAAAAGCTGAGAAAACAGCAAAAAAAGGCCAAAGCCAAAAGGAGATCACTACAGCCACTCACCACGAATCAAACCATTCCACGAACTGAAATCAAAGAAAGACAGCCTTACCCAATCTTCATAGTCAAACAGGGGGTCAAGCCTGGGATTTTAACAGATGGTAAACCCAAGGGCAGGCAACTCCATCAAGTCACAACAACATACAGGATCCCCAGGCTCCCCACAGACTAAACATAAATCCAGGACCCAAAGAAGCAGCGGGGACATGCCCCGCGAAGATGGACGTCAGCACCCAGGCAATGGCACTCATCAAATTGAAGACTGTAGAGCCAATAAGGCCGGAAGGGCCCACTATACATCTACAGCCGGAAATGACGAGGAATGAAAGGCCGCCAAGCACATCAGGAAGGGCAACTGGCCACCAACAAGGCAATGCTCTGAAAAATCCACTAAGCTCAGGCTCCCAACAAGCCCTGAAGATCAAGGTCAAGGAACAGGAGAAGCACTAACCTCAGAGGTAACCACAAACATCTACGAAGTAGTGCTTACTCCTAGATATTACATCAAGGCCCAGCATGACATTCTGAATAGGAGCAATATCCTTCGCCTATTTAAACATGTAGCCTCCGTCGCACAAATTTTTTCAGAAGACCTAGAATGGGTAAGATTCTTGAAACTCCAGGAGGACACCCACGGCGACTCGACCCTGGTGGGATTTCGGTAAAAGCGATTCCAAAATGCAGTTTTGGGGGAATCGCAACAGCTAGCTGAGTGGGGCATAGATGCTCAGCTGCCCCGGCAGATGAAATACCCGCATGTCCTCACCAAAAACTATGGGGAGAAGGGAGCCCGCTCAGTCTTGCGTGGCACCAACAGCAATGTAGCCTGCAGCAGCAGCCATATTAGCTCAAGTGCCCCTTTTAACGTTATGGCCACATACTGCACCAACCAAATGAGCTGTACACTCAAGTCAACCTGCCCTAGTTCCCACAATAGCCCAAAGAACACAGTGAAATCATCCCTAACAATAGTTACAGTCAGTCCGGCAGGGAGGGGGAATGAGATGAAACCTCGCCCAATCAACAACTTTCCAGAATCTCATGGAACATCGCAGGGATTAGCAAAATCTCCAAGGAAAAACCAATACAGGATTATCCAGCTAAGGGCGACATATTGTGTTACCAGGAGACAGGCGCCATGAAAAGCACCCCCTTGGAAGGATACTACAAGTTTCATGTAGCAGCTACCAAGCGGAACATCTTCAGCCGGCCATCTGGAGGACTCTCCGTCTTTCTAAAACATGCATGCAGACTCGAAGCCACTGAAATACAAACTAGAACGCCAGAGACCCAAGTCGTACTGATTAAAGGCCCGAATCTTTACTCTCAACCCCTACGCCTCCTGCTAATAACCTGTTATATCAACCCTGCACAGACTATCATGAAGAAATTAATAGATTCCCTGACAAGAACATTAGATGATCTTCTGACCAAATATGAATCTCATCAAGTAATCATAGCAGGGGACTTCAACCTGAGGGATTTAGATAAAATGAAAGCCATGCCCAGGTGCAGAGGTCGGGCCGTACCCCTTCTCACTCTTCTTAAAAACCACAAGCTAAGCTCAACCCACTCACTAAAGGAATCTCACTCTCCCTCCTGGTGCCCAAAACCAACCTTCAGGAACGTGTCTACAATCGACTATATCTTAGTCAGTGAAACCATCCTAGCCAGGCTGATAGATTTTGAAATCGATAACAGGGCGAATGGGATCACAGGCCTCTGAGGGTCATGATACAAATAGCAGTAACTACAGCAGGGTCATGATACAAATAGCAGTAACTACAGCAATCACCTTCCAAAAAATAGGTGAAACTACAGGAGAAGAGAGGCACAAGGTTCTCCAAAGGATAAAATGATCAGCTAAAATTGGAGTCAACTTGCTAGCATGGGTGGAGAAAAACAGCATGGCACAAATCCACCAAATCAAGTCTCAGCAATAAGCAACTGGGAGAACATCATAGGAGAGCGTCAACTAAACCTGGGGAATCCCTGCTACTCAAAGGACATAATCAAGTGAAAACGTGCTCTCCATAGGGCTCTGGAAGCCAAGAAAAGAGGGGGCAAACCAACTGATGGGCGCACCATTACAGCCTTGAGATCCGCTTATAAAAAGAAAGTATGGGAGAACAAAAGGGAGCACATCGAAAAGGAATGGCTCAAGGTGTTCTCCCTGATGAAATAGAAGAACAACTCCGGGCTGTGGAGGCACATCAATCAGCTGAGCAATCGAGGAGCGACAAAAGAGAACGGGGTAGCTGAACGAGACTGAACAAACTATGTAAAACAACTGTACTCAATAGACCCTCTGAACAGAGGAACCATCGAATTGAACAGCCCTGAAGCAGGGAACTGAAAACCCCAAGGCATGTCAATAAAAGACGAAGAAGTCATCAAGATCATCAAGAAAATGAGGAACGATGGAGCACCAGGGCCAAATGGAATCCTGGCAGCAGTATTTAAAACAGCACGGGTTCTCTGGGCAGCAGTTTCAACTCCGCACTTTAATTGGGCCTTTATGACAGCAACGACGCCGGACCCCTGGAGGGGTTCCATACTTTCCCCCATATACAAGAAAGGCGACCGCTCCAAGCCATCAAACTATAGGCTTGTTGCCCTTCTCGGCCTAGAAGCGAATGCCTATGCCCGAATACTCTTGAAGGACTTGTAGTCGTGGGTTAAAGAAAAAGGCATGATCCCGTTCTATCAATCAGTTTTCAGGTTACATTCTTCAACCATGGACAATATCATAGCGCTGGCACACTTATCCACTCAAACGGTCAAGAAGAAGAGCCCACCATTGTTCTGCTGCTTTATTGACTATAGCACTGCTTTTGACAAGGTGGGCCGCAGCAGACTATGGGGGAAACTAACCACCTGGGGGATTCTACCGAAACTTCTAAAGGGAATAACATCGCTATATGAAGGGACATGAGTCTGGGTCAAAACAAACCCTAACACAGTGACCTCTAAAATTCTCACAAACAACGGGCTCAAACAGGCCTGTGTATTGGCCCTCTCCTCTTCAACCTCTGCACTGCAGACTTGGTGGCCCCCCTGCAAGGTGCCAGCTTAGTAGCTCCAAGGCTGGATAGGTTGAGACTCCCTGTCTTGCAATATGCGGATGATACAGCAATCATGGACCACACTAGGGTGGGCCTCCAGAGAGCCATCCACGCGATAGATCGCTATAACCAGAATAACCATCTACTGGTTAATCAGGGTAAGACCAAGGTAGTTGTGCTCAGGAAACATCCATACAAAAGGCAAGATCACTGGCAAGTAGGAGAGCTGCAAATAGGCACATTAAACGCCTACAACTACCTTGGGGCCTGGTTTTCAGAAAGGGCCAATTCAAACACGCACCAAAAACATCTTAACACCAAGGCCAACAGCGTCATCCGCTGTGAGAAGTTGGCCTGGTATATGCTGTTCACTAATTAAAGTGGACACCTTGCACCAGAACAATTCGACTCTTATGGTAGATAGGTTTAAGACAACCTTTATAGAAAGCTATCCTAGTGGTAGCTGTGGAGAGCAGCCTTCAGGCTAAGTCTTGAAGGAATGTAAAGCAGCTTGTTTTACCACACAATCTCTTGAATCACCAAATGAAAAGACACCACACAGGTATATATATCAAATATATATGTATTTATTAATAAACACTCTCTACTAATCTCTTTATGAGATTAGAGGATAGGAACATATGTACAAGTCAAATATTAACAGGATAAGTTAAGCACAATTGAATATTACAATCTTAGTTTGCTAGACCTAGGTCTAGGGCATTTAGAATCGAGGGACCCCCAAGAACCACCTCAGGTAGTTGTAGGAGACCCACAGGGGACGGACGCGGTGACCTGGCACCGATGCGAATCCTGTACGAGTCTATGCGCTCAGACGCGATTGAGATATCAATGTTCAAGGTCCCTTGCGTGTTCGAGGCGAACACACCGATCGGACTCAGTACGAGTCGAAGGATTCGGTCTACAGATAGGATTTGCAAGGGAGTCGGACGCGGTGTGTCTAACACAGACGCGAACCAGGTACGAGTCAGTGCGAGAATCGCACGGGGAAAGTATGAGTTTTAGGATACTTCTGGTGAACCTACAAGCAAGTCACTTACAGGGTAAGTAGTTCGAGGGCCCACACCCACAGGAGCACCGTAGTGCGGGAGTTACCTCACCCAGGGAAGCCGGGTGCACAGGTGTCCTTTGGTGTCGGGTCGCGGCGTCGTTTTCAATGGCGAACAAAGAAGACTTGCTGCTTGTGATGGTGTGAAGAAGTGTCCGGTGGAATCCAAGCCTGGATTCGGTGGAAGGATGACCTGAAAGCAGAGGGGACAGTGTTCAAAGTCACTTGGCAGTGACTCGGGGCAAGGAAGATGAATGCCCACCGTCGTCGCAGGGTTCAGGTCATTCATGGTTGCCTTGACTCTTCAGCCACGAGGTCCAGGAGGCGTCGACGATGACCAGGAGCTGGATTCGGCGTGTCCCACAATGTCTGCGGCTTACTGCAGTGTCAGAAACTCGATCGGAGCCAACAAGCCTTAGTAACCGCAAGTCTCGGGGAAAGTGTGAAGAGGCGATGGCACAGACCAGCAAGGTCTGTGGAACTCACCCAGCGAGGGTAAGTCAGGGCAGGCCTGGAGCAACCAGAGGAGCCCTTTGGTTTCTTTGGAAAGTCTTCTGGGGACCCACAAGCCGGCTGGCAAGGGGTTGCAAAGACGCCTCGGGAGGATTCTCTCACAGGGGCCCACGGTCACTCGGGATATGGTAGGCTGCTGATCTTAGGAGGGATTCCTGCTGGAGGCTGGGACCACACGTGGTCCAAAGTACAAGTTCGTGGAATGTTGTGAGGCGTTGCACTCGACAATAGTGCACAGTACCCAGGGGTCACGGTTCCTCATTACTCTTGGGGTCCACTGGCCTCAGCTTCACTGGAGACTCACGATGGCCTTTGAGAAGTCAGGAAATCCACTTCTTGGGCTGCAGGGACTTCGGAATCTGGCGGGAGCGGCGTAGTTTGCAACCGTCATTTGTAGTTTTTGGTGCCTGCCAAGCAGGGGAGTCACTCCTTGACTCCAAGGGAGATTCTTCTGTCTTCCAAAGGTAGTGGAACGTCGAAGGTCCGGGATTCTTCTTGTAGAGCGTCGTCCAGGGAAATCTAGGGTGCAATGCACAGGTTCCCCCTCTTATACTAAAAGGAGGGTAGGGACTAGCTCTATGACCCTACCTATGGGAGGGTCAGGGGAGTGGGTGGCTACACCCACTTCCCTTTGTCCAGTTTCATGCCAGAGCAGGGACAGGTAGCCCCTGAGCCGGTTTGAACTGGCATATGCACAGAGGAGCCTTCTGCTCCCCCAGTGCAGGACTTCAAAGCACTCTAAGAGTGCACCCACCCAGCCCCAATACACTAAACCCCGTCTGGGAGGTGGTCACACCCCCTTGGGACAGGATATCTATTGTTGGGCTCCCTCCACTGCGAGTGTTGGTCATCAGCAGGAGGGCAGCCCAGTGTCTGTGACTGGTGGCATCCATTTTGTGATGCCAGGGCTCTGTCGGATTCTACCGCGTTTCCACAGTAGGTACATGTCTATCCCTCTAGAAGGGTGGAATGCTACCCCCGCTGCCAGGACTGGTGGGAGGGGGTAGTATTCCAAGGTGTTTGACACCAAACACGACATGTTTCGATGCAGCCATTCCAAAGTTAGCATTTTACCGCGAGGATATAATGCACTTAAAAGCATATGGTTTAACCGCATCCACAAACAGCACCAGAGAATGGACTCTGAGAGCTGCAGAGGGGCCCTGCTCAGGCAGAGGCACCCCCTCACATAGAAGCCAAGCACCCTGCCCTCAGGATTGATAGGGCCTGCCTTAGGGGTGACTGATAGGGTTATATGTGTGTGCAGGAGAGATATAGGGAACCTATATCTCAGTGAGGAGTGCTAGCACTTCCTCACTCAGGCTGCAGTAGCAGGCCTGTGGTGTCAGATTTAGTCTGCTTCCCAGGGGTGGCATAATACATGCTGCAGCCCCTGGTAGGCCTGTGAAGCACCTATGCCCTTAGTACCTAAGGTACCATATACTAGGGACTCATAAGGTACCACAGTATCCAATCACTAGTACACCTAGAGTGCACTCCAAGTCGTTTAAAGAGAAATCAGATAGGCTGGGGACCTGAATAGCAGGTTCCCAGCCAAACTAAGTCAAAAACCAACAAAACACCAGGAAAAAAGTGGGGGCAACCATGTAGTCAGATTCCACCTTCCTACATAACCCCCCAAACGAAAGGAGATGAGGCTAACCTTGTCCAGGTGAGCCTGTATTTACTGAGTGGCCATATAAGGAAGTACCTGCACTAGCTTGGTTACCCCTGTCTTATGGCCCACTAAGTTATCCCTCACCCTAAGGGTATGAGAGGTTCTCCACCATGGGGAATTACTACCTGTGGGGTGTTTTGGTAAAGGACAAGGCTGATGAGGTGTCTGAGCAGGGAAGTGAGACCCTAGGGAAGTAGGTCTCAGTTTCCTCAGATCACTGGTCACCATGTATGCCTGCCTTTCCATGACTGAGCTGCACTTTGCTCTAAGGGTCAACCTTTGGCTGCCTACAGCTGGGGGTTGGGTCCCTTTGGGTGGAACACTAGAGGGACATGGCAGGTTTGGAACCTTTTGGTTCCAGGTTTGCCCTTGCCTAACAGAGTCCTTCTGGGGAAGGTCCCTACACAAAGGTATGGGGGATCCCTCAGTGTGTGGAGGAATTTTCACCTGGCTAGGGCTACTAGACTGGGTGCCCCTAATCTGCTGATGGGGGGGTTCCTCTGGACAGGGGGCCCTGTGGGGTCCACTGACCTCCCTGACCTCTGCAGCCCTGGGCTGACTGAGGCAGGGTAGAGAGGGGCAGGTTACCTGCTCCAGACTGGGTACCACCTTGGAAGGGTCCTCTGCCATCAGGGGTGGGGCCAGGCCAGGCCTGACTACCTTTGGGGCAGTTCCTTCACTAGGGGTAGGATCAGTTCCCTGAGGAGGCTGACCCTTACCTGCTGTCTGAGGGGAAGGAGTCTTTTCTTCAACCCCTGTGCTCTCTTTTGGGGGAGAGTGGGCCATTCTTCCAGGCTCCATCTCTCCAGCATTTCCCTGGGCTGGGGCTGTGGCCATCACAGCCCCATTAGCTTTTCAGGGACGCCTAGCATCTTCAGATGGGTTTGGTGTTCAACTTCAGCCCAGGCTGAAATTTCCAGATCATTGCCCATCAGGCAATCTACAGGCAAGTTGGGGGACACTGCCACTCTTTTTGGGCCTGTGACCCCCTCCCAGCTGAGATTGACTATGGCCATGGGGTGATCTGTCCTGACACCATCAATGTTGGTCACCTGGTACTTAAACTCAGGTAAAAGCTGGTGAGGGGGGACTAGTTTCCCTGCCACCATGGTGACACTAGCCCCTGTGTCCCTGAATACCACAGCCTTCTGACCATTAATTATTGGCTCCAGTCTGTACCTGCCCAATGCAATGGGACCCATGGTAAAGGTGGCAAATCCTATACCACGATCAGAGACTGAGGAGTCTGTTGAGGGGGACCTGTCTAAACTAGGGCCCACCTCGGTTCCTCTTGCAAAAGCACCTAACTTTTTGGGTGCACTACTCCCAACTGGAGGATTACTACTGGTAGTACCAGGAGGGGTGGTAGTAGTTGTTGGAGGAACATTTTCCTTATTGCCAAACCTGGGGCAACTGGGATCAGATTTCCAGTGCCCAGGCTTTTTACAGACATGGCAATAGGGTTTCTTTTCAGGAGAGGAAGGAGTTTGGGACCCACCCCCAGAAGAGGACTTTTGGGGCCCTGTAGGGGACTTATCCTTAGATTTATCCCCACCTTTCTCTTGGGACTTGGTAGAATCTTTCTTCTGGTCACCACCCTGATTCTTAGGCCTCACCCTGGTTCTGACCCATTTGTCTGCCTTCTTTCCCAATTCTTGGGGAGAGGTCAGATCAGAGTCCACCAGGTACTGGTGCAAAAGCTGGTTTTGACAATTATTAAGGATCTGCTCCCTCATGATCAAATTGCACAATCCTTTGAGATCAGTAACCCTACTGCCAATCAGCCAACCCTCCAGAGCCTTGGTTGCACAATCTACAAAGTCAGTCCAGTCCTGAGTCTGTGCCTTCTGGGTGTCTCTGAACTTCAACCTGTACTGCTCAGTGGTTAAGCCAAACCCATCTATCAGTGCACTCTTCAGGACTTCATAGTTATCAGCATCCTCTTCTCTAACAGTGAGAAGCTTGTCTCTACCTTTATCTGAAAAGGAGAGCCACAAGATTGCTGCCCACTGCCTTTGGGGGACCTGTTGTACTCTACAGGCCCTCTCCATAGCAGTTATCCACTTGTGGATATCATCCCCACTCTGGTAGGGAGGAACAACCTTGCTCATGTTCCTATGGTCTGGAACATATTCTCTGCCTCTAGGGACACTGTTGCTGCCACCAAGGGGTTCTAACCCCTCTCTTCTAGAAGCTCTCTGGATCTCCAGGGCTTCTCTATCCAGTGCCAACTGCTTGGTTCTGAGGGCAACTCTTGCTTCCTCATACTGCAGCAGTTTGCACATTCTTTCAGAGGAGGTCTCTCTTATGGGAAAGTATGAGTTCCTCTGGTGGACAGATTCTCTGCCAGAGTGATAAGAGTGCTCAGATTCCCTGGAAGGGGACCTATGCCTCTCATCCACTCTGTCAGTTCTCTTAGGGAGAATTCCTCTGTCCTTTTCAGGCCCCTTGAGGCCTGGCCCTTCAATCACAGAGTACTGGTCATTCGGATTTTCATCGTCTGACCCAGATACTGTAATTGACCCACCCACTGATTCAGACCCATTGGCTCCTAGAGCCAATCTAAGATCGTCTGCTGTCAGCAGATCTATCAGGTGCAGGGTTGAGGGACTCTGTCCTAGTCTCAGGTGTCTTTCAACACACATGGCTCTCAAGTCAGAGAAAGCCATGTCCTTGTACTGAGGCTGAGTGGATCCACTGGTTCCACCCTTTAAGGACATTCTACTGTTGTGCAGTGTTGTACTACCTACACTAGTTTGTGGCCTACTGATCCTAGCTTGAGCTGTAGAAAGGGTGTGCTATCCCTTGGCACACAGCTCTAAGTTCAGTAGAACTTATCGATACTAAGCTTGACTTTATATGTACCTTAAGTACCTATAGTGGTTTTCAGTTAGTAATTCAAATAGAGATTTTCTGGTAAAACAATAGCAAGCTGGAATCCCACACGCTGCCCACCAATGTGAGAAGTTGGCCTGGTATATGCTGTTCACTAATTAAAGTGGACACCTTGCACCAGAACAATTCGACTCTTATGGTAGATAGGTTTAAGACAACCTTTATAGAAAGCTATCCTAGTGGTAGCTGTGGAGAGCAGCCTTCAGGCTAAGTCTTGAAGGAATGTAAAGCAGCTTGTTTTACCACACAATCTCTTGAATCACCAAATGAAAAGACACCACACAGGTATATATATCAAATATATATGTATTTATTAATAAACACTCTCTACTAATCTCTTTATGAGATTAGAGGATAGGAACATATGTACAAGTCAAATATTATCAGGATAAGTTTAGCACAATTGAATATTACAATCTTAGTTTGCTAGACCTAGGTCTAGGGCATCTAGAATGGAGGGACCCCCAAGAACCACCCCAGGTAGTTGTAGGAGACCCACAGGGGACGGACGCGGTGACCTGGCACCGATGCGAATCCTGTACGAGTCTATGCGCTCAGACACGATTGAGATATCAATGTTCAAGGTCCCTTGCGTGTTCGAGGCGAACACACCGACCGGACTCAGTACGAGTCGAAGGATTCGGTCTACAGATAGGATTTGCAAGGGAGTCGGACGCGGTGTGTCTAACATAGACGCGAACCAGGTACGAGTCAGTGCGAGAATCGCACAGTGAAAGAAAGAGTTTTAGGATACTTCTGGTGAACCTACAAGCAAGTCACTTACAGGGTAAGTAGTTCGAGGGCCCACACCCACAGGAGCACTGTAGTGCGGGAGTTACCTCACCCAGGGAAGCCGGGTGCACAGGTGTCCTTTGGTGTCGGGTCGCGGCGTCGTTTTCAATGGCGAACAAAGAAGACTTGCTGCTTGTGATGGTGTGAAGAAGTGTCCGGTGGAATCCAAGCCTGGATTCGGTGGAAGGATGACCTGAAAGCAGAGGGGACAGTGTTCAAAGTCACTTGGCAGTGACTCGGGGCAAGGAAGATGAATGCCCACCGTCGTCGCAGGGTTCAGGTCGTTCACGGTTGCCTTGACTCTTCAGCCACGAGGTCCAGGAGGCGTCAACGACAACCAGGAGCTGGATTCAGCATGTCCCATAATGTCTGCGGCTTACTGCGGTGTCGGCAACTCGATCGGAGCCAACAAGCCTTGGTGTTGGAACCGGGGTTACCGAGTCCGACACGGTAGCATGGCGTGAAGCGGGAAAGGCACGCGAAGGCAATGTGTAAGGCAGTTGTGCAGCACACTCTCACTTTGACCCACAAATGCGAACGCAATAACGTGACACCACACCAGGCTTTTGTATTTAAAATCAAGATCTTTTATAAATAAATTAAGTTGGCATCAGCTAAGCCAGGTTAATTCAGATCTACATTCAAATTCATTAAATTATTCAACTGGTGCACATTTTAAATAAAGCTGCATAGCTCATCAACATTGTAGGCCACTAAGAGGCCGCAGGAATTATCTCCTACACGTAGCACTTAATAATGATCTCAAGGTACGTTAATAAAACAGGGGCCTAGACATGCAGTTCACTTTAGCATATTCAATTTACTTAAAAGAAGGCTTTTCACTTTACATTTAAATAGGCCTGCATTAATCTAGGCGCGCCCACATTCAGTACAGTGGGCGTCGCAATTCCAGTACACCTGTAACATAAAATACTTCAACTCTTGGCGGTGTACACTTCAGCTTACTTCAATTAATCACTTTCCCCCTGTGGTAAAGACTTGGCAGTTATCAACATAGGCCTAGGAAGTAATTACAATAGGCATCTGCATTAAATTACTAAACACTGTGGGGAACCCCTCAACATGTCCTGTATTCTGGGGCTTTTGTGTCCCTCAGGGGTTAATTCTAGGCTAGGCCCACTCCTCTCCGGGGCCTCGCCTCATGGGGAAAGTTACACGGTTCATTTAGGGGTTAACGGTGGCCCCTGGCCCCCAGTGGCGTTTTGTGGGCCCTAGGGGCCTCCTGGGCTCACCTTGTGCTCGGTCGTTGGTCGCGCTTCTTAGCGACTGGTTAACTCCAGGCCCGGCCCGTGTTCTGGAGGGCGGGGCCCGGTCGGGTACCTCGGCCTTCTGGCCGGAATGACGGGTCGTTGCGGGGGCCGGGATCACCTTCCTCCGGCCCCCGGGATCAAGGGATGCAGCTGCGGCACGTTGCGGGGGCTGGGATCTCACTCCTCCAGCCCCCGGGATCAGGTAAGTGCTTGGGCGCAGGCTCGGGGTCTTGGAGAAGGGAGCGGGAGCCGGCAGTCCTCTCCGGCCGGCTCCCCGTCTCCCTCTGCACTGCCGGCTCTTCCCGGGCTTCCGTCGGCGCTGGGGGCGTGACCGGGGCCGGCGCCCAATCGTTGCACGGCCTTCCTGGGGTCACGCCCGGCGACCCCGGTTGCCTGGAGACGGCGTCGGCGGGGCCTGGAGGCCGCGTTGATCGCGCTGGCGATTTCTTGGGCCGCAACGGCGGCGGGGGCAATTTCTTCGGCCGCGACGGCGGCGGGGACAACTTCTTCAGCCGCGCCGGCGGCAGGGGCACTTCTTCAGCCGCGACGGCGGCAGGGGCAATTCTTCGGCCGCGACGGCGGCAGTGGCACTTCTTCGGCCGCGACGGCGGCAGGGGCAATACAGAGGCTTCGGTGAGGGCGCGGACGGCGCACCTCACCACAGAAACTTGAGGGGCTTCCCTCACCTCAGCGCTCCCCTCGGTGAGGGCGCGACGGCACACCTCACCTCACGGCACTTCTCCTCAGGCGGCGACGGCCGCGGTTGTGATCTCTACACAAGGTCAGTGACCTGGGGGTGCCAGAAAGCAGGACGCACCAGCAGCCTGTGGGCAGGGCTGACTGGGAAAGTACTTGGGGGCAGCCCAGTAGTAGGCAGGAATGGTGAGGGGGTGAAGGTCTAGCGCTTCAGGGTACGGCGCTTTACCTGGTGATCCCCAGTTGGGCAGTTTAGGCTTCAGGCCTGGCAGGACGGTCAGGCCTCCTCAAGTTAAGGTGTCTTGCGACTGCTCCAGCTTGGTTGCTTCTTAGGCGCTTCTGGTGATGAGTTTCTTGTCAGAAGTTCCTTAGTATAAGTTTCTTGTCAGAGTTTCTTGTCAGAAGTTTCTTGTCATGAGGGGGGAATGAGTTGGTGGTCTGGGAGTGCTTGATGTTCCTCCCCGCACGCTGAAGGTGGTTCCCTGGGTCCCCTCACACTGGGCAAGGTCAGTGGGTGGTGGGCGTTCCTCAGCTATCTTACTACAGCAGGGCCTCAGCCCTGTCAGCAGCAGTAGTGTAGGTCTCCCCCCTAGGCCCTAAAGCCTATACTCCGGCGGAGGTTCTCCCAGGTTCAGTGGTGCCTCATCAACTGACTAGAAAGTTTTCCCTCCAAGCCTTTTATACTCCCAGGTCAGGTGACTCTCCCAAAGGCGGCAAAACATAACTCCTCCCACAGCCTGGAAGGTTCTGGAACCTTCTACATGCCTGACTATGTGGCCCAGAGGCGGGGATGGAATGGATACTGTATCCCTATACCCCAGCCTGACCCTGGCTACTAGTGTGTATGCGTGTCAGGCCCCTCTGCAGTAGCAGGGGCCTGTGGCAGCCATCTTGAGTGAGAGAGAGCACCTGCACCTCAGCACTGGCTAGCAGTGGCAAGGTGCCCAGAGACCTAGGTCCAGTAAAAATATGGTGGCAAAAAGGAGGCGAAAAAGGAAAGAAAATAGGGAAAGACCACCCTAGGGCTGACAGGTCTAACACTTGGTAACCGCAAGTCTTGGGGAAAGTGTGAAGAGGCGATGGCGCAGACCAGCAAGGTCTGTGGAACTCACCCAGCGAAGGTAAGTCAGGGCAGGCCTGGAGCAACCAGGGGAGCCCTTTGGTTTCTTTGGAAAGTCTTCTGGAGACCCACAAGCCGGCTGGCAAGGGGTCGCAAAGACGTCTCGGGAGGATTCTCTCACAGTGGCCCACGGTCACTCGGGACGTGGTAGGCCACTGATCTTAGGAGGGATTCCTGCTGGAGGCTGGGACCACACGTGGTCCAAAGCACAAGTTCGTGAAACGTTGTGAGGGGTTGCACTTGACAATAGTGCACGGTACCCAGGGGTCGCGGTTCCTCGTTACTCTTGGGGTCCACTGGCCTCAGCTTCACTGGGGACTCACGATGGCCTTTGAGAAGTCAGGAAATCTACTTCTTGGGCTGCAGGGACTTCGGACTCCGGCGGGAGTGGCGTAGTTTGCGACCGTCGTTTGTAGTTTTTGGTGCCTGCCAAGCAGGGGAGTCACTCCTTGACTCCAAGGGAGATTCTTCTGTCTTCCAAAGGTAGTGGAACGTCAAAGGTCCGGGATTCTTCTTGTAGAGCTTCGTCCAGGGAAATCTAGGGTGCAATGCACAGGTTCCCCCTCTTATACTAAAAGGAGGGGAGGGACTAGCTCTATGACCCTACCTATGGGAGGGTCAGGGGAGTGGGTGGCTACACCCACTTCCCTTTGTCCAGTTTCGCGCCAGAGCAGGGACAGGTAGCCCCTGAGCCGGTTTGAACTGGCATATGCACAGAGGAGCCTTCTGCTCCCCCAGTGCAGGACTTCAAAGCACTCTAAGAGTGCACCCACCCAGCCCCAATACACTAAACCCTGTCTGGGAGGTGGTCACACCCCTTGGGACAGGACATCTATTGTTGGGCTCCCTCCACTGCGAGTGTTGGTCATCAGCAGGAGGGCAGCCCAGTGTCTGTGACTGGTGGCATCCATTTTGTGATGCCAGGGCTCTGTCGGATTCTACCGCGTTTCCACAGTAGGTACATGTCTATCCCTCTAGAAGGGTGGAATGCTACCCCGCCGCCAGGACTGGCGGGGGGTAGTATTCCAAGGTGTTTGACACCAAACACGACATGTTTCGATACAGCCATTCCAAAGTTAGCATTTTACCGCAAGGATATACTGCACTTAAAAGTATATGGTTTAACCGCATCCACAAACAGCACCAGAGAATGGACTCTGAGAGCTGCAGAGGGGCCCTGCTCAGGCAGAGGCACCCCCTCACATAGAAGCCAAGCACCCTGCCCTCAGGATTGATAGGGCCTGCCTTAGGGGTGACTGATAGGGTTATATGTGTGTGCAGGAGAGATATAGGGAACCTATATCTCAGTGAGGAGTGCTAGCACTTCCTCACTCAGGCTGCAGTAGCAGGCCTGTGGTGTCAGATTTAGTCTGCTTCCCAGGGGTGGCATAATACATGCTGCAGCCCCTGGTAGGCCTGTGAAGCACCTATGCCCTTAGTACCTAAGGTACCATATACTAGGGACTCATAAGGTACCACAGTATCCAATCACTAGTGCACCTAGAGTGCACTCCAAGTCGTTTAAAGAGAAAGCAGATAGGCTGGGGACCTGAATAGCAGGTTCCCAGCCAAACTAAGTCAAAAACCAACAAAACACCAGGAAAAAAGTGGGGGCAACCATGTAGTCAGATTCCACCTTCCTACATCCGCTCATTGAAACAACTGAGCCACCATCTGCTACGCCCATCCGCCGAGCCAATACTGAGAGTCCTAAAAGCAAAACTGATACCAGCCATCAGTTTCGGCCATTTGGCCGTCCCAGGATCAGTGGATAGATTCTTAATCACTACCCAGGCCAAGGCATACAAGTCAGTGTTGCTCGTACCGCGGCACGCCAGAAAAGCAAGGTTGAGACTCGAGCTCGGCCTTGGAAGGCTGGATCTGGCATCCCAGGGGGACATAATAAAGCTTTACATTCAGGGTCCTGAGGGCACCAGCAGATTCACTTAAACATCCATTGAGGTTTGTTTTTGAGGAGGAAGGCTCCGCCTGGCACCAGGGAGTTGGGTGCCTAGCAACCAGGTACACTAGCATCCAGCGGCGGCACGCCGTAGCGCGACGTGCACGAGGACGCCGGTACACGCTCAGGCAGCCTTATCTGTGGTCTGTCAGTAGCGCAGAGGTCACTGACTGATGGCAGTGCCTTGACAGGGCTCACGCCTGCAAGTGCACTCGGCGGTGGAAGCATCGAACTCGCCCCAATTGAAATCTACATTAGAATTAACCCAGCACGCCACTGCGCTTTCGGAAATTGACGAAATCGGTTCCAATGTAATATCCCGCTACCGTTTTGAGACATTTTGTAGTTACCCAGCGTCCAGCACGCCTCTGTGTGATTTGGAAAGCGGTTTCAGTTAATTATCCCGTCGCCGCTTTGATATAACTTGATTGAACATGATGGGCCTGTAATACATATACAGACTAGCACCCGACTTGCCAACATTGACTAGCTAACCAGGATTTATTCTGGTTATCCATAGGCTGTCAACTCCTTCCCCCATTGTCCTGATGAAGACCCGCATTGACCACTCAATAACACATATATTGGGTTGAAACGTCGACGGCACCTCTTGGTCCAGATCAAGACTCTGCATGCGAAAGATTAATTTGGATATAGCAGCAGAGCCATTGTTTTTTCCGTTAGACACTCTGGCCTCCCATGTACATATTGCTATCACTTTGTATATAATACTCACCCTATTGTTTCACTGAGCACAATATGTCACCTAATCACGCAGCACTTTAAATGTCACAGTGTGTTGACAGCATTTTTATCAATTTATGGGTATATATAAATGATGGAATTTATATAAAAGAACGTAGTACCCATCACGCAGCATTGTCCTGGTGTTATTTGTGTGTTCCATATCACTTGAATTGTCCTAATATTGAAATCTGGGAATTGTATTGAATAATTTAAATAATTAAATTAACAGGATAAGAAATAGTTGCTTCCACCCGACAGAACCATTGTTTTTGCTTATATATCATACCCAGGTTCTGAGGGACACAGGGTCACCCTATTGTTTACTGAAGCACCTCAATCTCGGCCAGGCCATTGACACCCTGATGAATGACGCAGTTAGCCTACAACTACCTGACCTTTTTGTTTACAAACTTTATTGGTTTTGTAATCTGTTCAGTACATGTGACATCGATGGCAGCATATAACATTTTTGTCAGTCATATATTAGTTGGCTACATATATTCTATTTCGCTTGATAATAGACATTTCCATGAATATGTATCGCATCTACATGCATTAGCTTTATTATACATTATCCCAGTGGGCCATCTTATACATTTATTGTATATGAACTTATGAACTTTCCCCCCTCCCCTCCTTACTTAGGGGTCATTACGATGTACGGCGGATCGCCACCGCCCGCATGGCGGTGGCGATCCGCCGTACATTTCCCTCCGCCCTCCACCCATTTACCCCCGCCATATTAGTATGGCGGGAGGGTCAGCGGCGGACGGAAAGACCGCCCGCCGCTTTTCCGCCGGTCGACTTGTCGACCGTGCGGAAAACGGGTTTAATATAGTGGCGGTGTCTGTGAGACACCGCCATCCATATTAGGATGTAGGCGGTGAGGAGCCTTTACATGGCGGCATTTCTGCCATGAAAAGGCATGCGGTATTCGCATTTGGGGGCCCGTTGCGGGCCCCCAAGATGTTGGGGGGGCACATGGGGGGTACCTATGGTACCCCCCTGCATTTGCATGCACAAGGTGGCAGGCACCGCGCCGTGCCTGTCACGTTGTGCATGCAAAAGCACAACATGCATTTTGTACATTTCGGCGGGTGCTGCTGACAGCACTGCCCGCCGCAATGTAAAAAATGCGGGATGCGCCCGCCAGTGTGGCGGGCGCATCCTAATGTGCCTGGCGGGACCGCCGTGACTTCGGCGGGCGGTCCCTGGCTCCGTTGCGGTGGCGGGCGGACATAGTCCGCCCGCCATCGTAATGGACCCCTTAGTACTCTATTGTTTACTGTACACAAGATGCAGACAGCTTTAATGACAAGTGTGATGATTTTCCAATTCAAAGTCACATTGAACATCATAATAAATTCTGAAATTCGATTTTTGAAATAAACCATGTAGAAAGACTACTCTATTATACACAAATATTGTATGTCCTCACAACATTATTAGAACATGTAGTGATTTACTCCTCAAAAGATAGAACACAGACTAAGGGGCCCATTACGATGTCGGGCGGAAGCTCGACCGCGTTGGCGGCGGTGCGGTAAAATGCCTTTTACCGCACGCCAGCCGCGGTCTTCACGCCCGCCATATTAGGATGGGAAAACATAGGCATTCACCGTCCGCCGCGGAGTGACGCCGACCGCAATCGAACAGCGCCCGCCACTGCGGCGGAGTGAGCCAATCACCACACACCGCCGTGCGGAATGACGTCCCGTACGCCGAGGATATCACGATGCCGGAAACAGGGCAGCGCACCGCGACGGAGAAACCGCACAGCGAAAGACGGCGGAGACATCACAGCGGAGACAGAAAAAATAACACTCGGGACACACCGCGATGGATCCTGCCCTACACGCACTCCCGGTGCTGCACATGATCCACTACCTGCAAGTCATCCACCGCCACGGACGCCTCCGCAGGTACGTACAGACACAACAGTGCAAGTAAACACAATACACAGCTCCAGGGGGAAAAACATCGCATGGGAACACCACACACCCCTGTGGGGACAGGCACACAGCCAGCACTGCACACACACATGTCCCACCTGTCACAAAAACGTCGCGCCACAAACTGCCCACCCATGTACCGCATTCATGTACAAATGTCCCAGTCACGTCACCGCCACGGTCAGTGTGCATGAAAACATGCACACAACGCAGAGCACAGGGCCAGCGCATACCAAGGGCAACGTACAAATAGCACAGAGCCACAACTACATCCACAACACACCAGCAACCGCCCTGAAGGGACACAACATGTGTCTCACAAGTGCCACTCCTGCACAACAACAACACAACTACAGCCACACCATGCCCCACGTCCCAACAACTGCATATACAGCCACAGCAGGACCCTATGCAAAGGAACACATAGCACAGAAGGCCAGGCCCCAGCCAACACACACACCACAACAACATCACACACAAGCCAAGAACACTGAGGCCAGGCACAAAATGTACACACACACAGATGAGGACCAAACACTTCACTTCACACACCACCTGACAAGTCACACACACACACCACCCAGAGTCACAGCTACATACACACACCACATGCCAGCAGTAATGGAGGACAACATATAGGAAAGCCAAAGTGAGGTGCCCACAAATGGAAGGGCAGTGACTAAACCATCAAGCATGTGTGATGCACATGCAAGACAAGACACATGTGAGAACACACACAGCCCATCACAGCACACATGGCTGACACAGTCAGTCAACACAAACCACGGTCACCCCAATGCCACAACTCCTGGAGACAGCAAGGACACCCATGTATAGGCACAGGGATGTAAGGAAGGCCCTGAACACAAACACTGACCAGCCACACATAGGCATCCAAATACTGGACAAGACAACGTCTGCTGCACAACACACAGGGCCCAGTGACACACTACATGACAGCCAAGCACAAGTAGGATATGGCACACATACCTCCTCCCACAACAGCAACACACAATACTGCCATGTGCACAAAACACAACCACAGGGCTAAACAAGTACACATACAGGCACACCACTCCAGGGTCACACATGGCAGTAGTTGACAATGCATGTGCACACACATCCACAGTCACAACAAAGTCACCCCCTTCACACCACACACTTCTCCACCACCCAAGTGCACACATTGGAAGTAAGCCATGGGACCTGGATAACTCATCACCACAAGATGTCCATACACCGACACTGATTGGCACACAGAAAGGAAGCTCACACAGACCCCATGACCCTGGCCTGCCTGCCTGTAAGCCTGTGCCCAAACTCCCACCCTGTGCTGCCATTGCCCACAAACCTGACATGTGTCCACCATAGATAACATGAGCCAAGAAGGAAGATGACTACAAGACTTCATTGCCAACCACCTGCACTCACCCATAAGTATCACAGTCAGGTACAAATGAAGTGCCTCCCACCCCTGCAAAAAAATGAAATGTGACACAACCCATTGGCAATGTCGAAGTGGCATACTGAGCATGTGACACAGTTAACCATGCACACACAGAAACAACTTTATTCAGGAAGGACACTGACACAACTCACTGCAGGACCAACTGTGTTTATTCACAATTTGCATATAGAGCCAACAAATCTGGGCAACAGCAAAGCCAGTGGGCATTTCAATATGCACAGTATTTACATGAGAAGCTGCACAGGCAGGGGGCAAACAGCAGTGAACAGCAAGGCCAGTGGCCAGTCCAAAGTGCAGGTGAGGTACATGAGAAGCTGCACAGGCAGGGGGCAAACAGCAGTGAACAGCAAGGCCAGTGGCCAGTCCAAAGTGCAGGTGAGGTACATGAGAAGCTGCACAGGCAGGGGGCAAACAGCAGTGAACAGCAAGGCCAGTGGCCAGGACACAGTGCAGGTTAAGTCCATGAGATCCTGCACAGGCAGGGGCACACAGCAGTGAACAACAAGGCCAGTGGCCAGGACACAGTGCAGGTTAAGTCCATGAGATCCTGCACAGGCAGGGGGCACACAGCAGTGAACAGCAAGGCCAGTGGCCAGGACACAGTGCAGGTTAAGTCCATGAGATCCTGCACAGGCAGGGGGCACACAGCAGTGAACAACAAGGCCAGTGGCCAGGACACAGTGCAGGTGAGGTACATGAGAAGCTGCACAGGCAGGGGGCACACAGCAGTGAACAACAAGGCCAGTGGCCAGGACACAGTGCAGGTGAGGTACATGAGAAGCTGCACAGGCAAGGGGCAAACAGCAGTGAACAACAAGGCCAGTGGCCAGGACACAGTGCAGGTTAAGTCCATGAGATCCTGCACAGGCAGGGGGCACACAGCAGTGAACAGCAAGGCCAGTGGCCAGGACACAGTGCAGGTTAAGTCCATGAGATCCCGCCAGGCAGGGGGCACACAGCAGTGAACAACAAGGCCAGTGGCCAGGACACAGTGCAGGTTAAGTCCATGAGATCCTGCACAGGCAGGGGGCACACAGCAGTGAACAACAAGGCCAGTGGCCAGGACACAGTGCAGGTCAAGTCCATGAGATCCTGCACAGGCAGGGGGCACACAGCAGTGAACAACAAGGCCAGTGGCCAGGACACAGTGCAGGTCAAGTCCATGAGATCCTGCACAGGCAGGGGGCACACAGCAGTGAACAACAAGGCCAGTGGCCAGGACACAGTGCAGGTGAGGTACATGAGAAGCTGCACAGGCAAGGGGCAAACAGCAGTGAACAACAAGGCCAGTGGCCAGTCCAAAGTGCAGGTGAGGTACATGAGAAGCTACACAGGCAGGGGGCAAACAGCAGTGAACAGCAAGGCCAGTGGCCAGTCCAAAGTGCAGGTGAGGTACATGAGAAGCTGCACAGGCAGGGGGCAAACAGCAGTGAACAGCAAGGCCAGTGGCCAGTCCAAAGTGCAGGTGAGGTACATGAGAAGCTGCACAGGCAGGGGGCAAACAGCAGTGAACAGCAAGGCCAGTGGCCAGGACACAGAGCAGGTGAGGTACATGAGAAGCTGCACAGGCAAGGGGCAAACAGCAGTGAACAACAAGGCCAGTGGCCAGGACACAGTGCAGGTGAGGTACATGAGGAGCTGCACAGGCAAGGGGCACACAGCACTGAACAACAAGGCCAGTGGCCAGGACACAGTGCAGGTGAGGTACATGAGGATCTGCACAGGCAAGGGGCAAACAGCACTGAACAACAAGGCCAGTGGCCAGGACACAGTGCAGGTGAGGTACATGAGAAGCTGCACAGGCAAGGGGCAAACAGCAGTGAACAACAAGGCCAGTGGCCAGGACACCGTGCAGGTTAAGTTCATGAGATCCTGCACAGGCAGGGGGCACACAGCAGTGAACAACAAGGCCAGTGGCCAGGACACAGTGCAGGTTAAGTCCATGAGATCCTGCACAGGCAGGGGGCACACAGCAGTGAACAACAAGGCCAGTGGCCAGGACACAGTGCAGGTGAGGTACATGAGAAGCTGCACAGGCAAGGGGCAAACAGCAGTGAACAACAAGGCCAGTGGCCAGGACAAAGTGCATGGTGAGTCCATGAGAAGCTGCACAGGCAGGGGGCACACAGCAGTGAACAACAAGGCCAGTGGCCAGTCCAAAGTGCAGGTGAGGTACATGAGAAGCTGCACAGGCAGGGGGCAAACAGCAGTGAACAGCAAGGCCAGTGGCCAGTCCAAAGTGCAGGTGAGGTACATGAGAAGCTGCACAGGCAGGGGGCAAACAGCAGTGAACAGCAAGGCCAGTGGCCAGGACACAGTGCAGGTTAAGTCCATGAGATCCTGCACAGGCAGGGGGCACACAGCAGTGAACAACAAGGCCAGTGGCCAGGACACAGTGCAGGTTAAGTCCATGAGATCCTGCACAGGCAGGGGGCACACAGCAGTGAACAGCAAGGCCAGTGGCCAGGACACAGTGCAGGTTAAGTCCATGAGATCCTGCACAGGCAGGGGGCACACAGCAGTGAACAACAAGGCCAGTGGCCAGGACACAGTGCAGGTTAAGTCCATGAGATCCTGCACAGGCAGGGGGCACACAGCAGTGAACAACAAGGCCAGTGGCCAGGACACAGTGCAGGTTAAGTCCATGAGATCCTGCACAGGCAGGGGGCACACAGCAGTGAACAACAAGGCCAGTGGCCAGGACACAGTGCAGGTCAAGTCCATGAGATCCTGCACAGGCAGGGGGCACACAGCAGTGAACAACAAGGCCAGTGGCCAGGACACAGTGCAGGTGAGGTACATGAGAAGCTGCACAGGCAAGGGGCAAACAGCAGTGAACAACAAGGCCAGTGGCCAGGACAAAGTGCAGAGTGAGTCCATGAGAAGCTGCACAGGCAGGGGGCACCCAGCAGTGAACAACAAGGCCGGTGGCCAGTCCAAAGTGCAGGTGAGGTACATGAGAAGCTGCACAGGCAGGGGGCAAACAGCAGTGAACAGCAAGGCCAGTGGCCAGTACAAAGTGCAGGTGAGGTACATGAGAAGCTGCACAGGCAGGGGGCAAACAGCAGTGAACAGCAAGGCCAGTGGCCAGTCCAAAGTGCAGGTGAGGTACATGAGAAGCTGCACAGGCAGGGGGCAAACAGCAGTGAACAGCAAGGCCAGTGGCCAGGACACAGTGCAGGTGAGGTAAATAAGAAGCTGCACAGGCAAGGGGCAAACAGCAGTGAACAACAAGGCCAGTGGCCAGGACACAGTGCAGGTGAGGTACATGAGAAGCTGCACAGGCAAGGGGCAAACAGCAGTGAACAACACGGCCAGTGGCCAGGACACAGTGCAGGTGAGGTACATGAGAAGCTGCACAGGCAAGGGGCAAACAGCAGTGAACAACAAGGCCAGTGGCCAGGACACAGTGCAGGTTAAGTCCATGAGATCCTGCACAGGCAGGGGGCACACAGCAGTGAACAACAAGGCCAGTGGCCAGGACACAGTGCAGGTTAAGTCCATGAGATCCGGCACAGGCAGGGGGCACACAGCAGTGAACAACAAGGCCAGTGGCCAGGACACAGTGCAGGTGAGGTACATGAGAAGCTGCACAAGCAGGGGGCACACAGCAGTGAACAACAAGGCCAGTGGGCAGGACAAAGTGCAGAGTGAGTCCATGAGAAGCTGCACAGGCAGGGGGCACACAGCAGTGAAGCACAAGGCAAGTACAATGTGCAGAGTAGTCACATCAGAAGCTACACAGGGAATGTATGCAACTCTACCATGCCATGCCCAGCAACAGAGTAATGGGTCTGACAATGGGCATCACACGCACCCCTGTGGACAGACAGGTGTGTGAGGGTGACCACCACTCAGATGGGGCTGTCTGTCGGACTTGGAGCTGACTGTGTGTTGGGGTCTGTTGGTGGACTACCCTGGGCAGTGGGAGTAACAACTGTGGAAGAGCCAACTGTGCATGTGGTAGCTGGGGGCTGCTTGGACCAGGTGGGGTGGTGGCCCAGGGAGGTGGACTCATGCCCTGGTGAGACCCAGTGTGTGCCGGAGAATGTGGAGGGGTGCCTCTCCACTTCTTGGGGATCCTGAAAGGCTTCCCTGTCAGGAGATTGAGGGGAACTGGGGCAGACACAACAGGTGACCCCAACACCAAAGCTGATTCTGGTGTGGATGGTGACCCCCCTCTGGGGACATGCTGGAACCCGCTGTGCGCTTGCCTGGTGTTTGCCGCCGCCCTGCCTCCCTCTGTCCACCAGCTTTGCCCCCTACAGTGTCCTCCCGTGCTGGCTTCACAGGGCTTGGGATGGGAGTGGAGGTCAAGGATGGATTATCCATGGGGCCCTCATCCTGTGTAATGTTTGCAGGCAATTTATCAAGGAGAGAGAGAGGACTAGATAGCCAGTCCGTATCCCCAGGTTTTATATGTAATCAAAAAGGACTAGCCTATTGTGACTGTTTTAAGACTCAGGACTGTATGAAGAAGGGGAAAAAAACACATAGTTTTTGTAAAGCCCTCACCCACCAACCTAGTTGGTGGCATGCTTCATCATCGGGCCCACCCAGTGACACCGAATGTGTCCCGGGTGTGCTACAACGCCTGTGTTACAGCGGAGCTGGTATATTGCTGAGTGTGCACTGTGAGTGATGTGAATGTGAAAAGTTAAAAAACTATACACCTTCTCAGTGGGTGTGGAAACTGTCTTTTTGCCTCTGCGAGACGTCTTTGGGACAGGGGAGTCTTTGGCAGGGGAGGAAGGTGAGGCCTGTGACCCTGATGCTTGTTTCTTTGCTTTGTGGCCCTTGCTGTCGCCTGATGGGCTTTTCTCTCTGTGCTCTGGGGTGGCCTTACTCTTATGTGGGGATGGTGTCTGTCTCAAAAAACAGGGAGCGACCCCACTTGCCAAGAGACAGGGTACCACAAGTAAAGAAATAGAACAACTCTCTTGGAACCACTAAAAATCCCCTTACAACTAAGTATATAATGTTATATATACTTTATACATACAAGCATCCACACCACTCTACTGGAGACACCATAAATGAACCCCAAAAACCAATTGTAATTCACATACGGATAAAAACATATGTTTATTCAAAATTGAGCTGCAATGAAAATTTGGTTAAAAAACATAACAATTATACAATTTATACAATAATATAATCCATACAATAAAAACAGTCCATAAAAACAATCAAAGAGAGACAGATGGAGATGTGAGCAATTTAAATCATCATAATAAATTGTATGGATTATATTATTGTATAAATTGAATTACAATTGGTTTTTGGGGTTCATTTATGGTGTCTCCAGTAGAGTGGTGTGGATGCTTGTATGTATAAAGTATATATAACATTATATACTTAGTTGTAAGGGGATTTTTAGTGGTTCCAAGAGAGTTGTTCTATTTCTTTACTAGGGATGGTGTCTGTGCCCTAGTACGCTTGGGTTGCTGCTGCTCCTGTGTGCTGCGGGTTCTGTATCGGGACTTTGGGGTCTGTTGGGCATTGTCACTGTCGTCAGAGGTGCACAGTGACACGGGGCCGGACCGAGTGCTGGGAGTCGCTCCCTGACTATGTGCCTGTTGCAGGGCTGCTGTCACAGTTGATGACAAGGACTGCACAGTGCGGTGTAGCCCACCAACATCGGAATGTAAGCCCTCCATGAAAGCTATAACCTGCCCCAACTTTTTGTCGTGCTCTTGGAAGGCATTGAGAAGTGCTGTCTGCCCCACACACATCTGGCGCAATAGCTCGACTGCTTCTGCACTGAGGGCAGCAGGGCTAACATGGGCTGGGGCAGCTGTGCCTGGGGTGAAGGTGACTCTACCCTTCCTACTTGTGCGGACACGGGCAGCACCAGTGGAGGTTGAAGGGAGGATGGGCACTGGACGCTGTGTGGCGGAAGAGGAGGCAGATTCCCCGTTCCCTGTACCCCCCAACATGGATGTGTCACTGCTGGCGTCAGATGAGGTAGAGCTTTGTGTCTCCAGCTGTGAGTCCTCTAGCAGACTCCTGTCCCCCTCCTCGGCGCTGGTCACATCTGTGTCAGTCAGCTCCGGTGCAGCTGTAGCAGTGGAAGCCTCACCACTGGTGTCCGTCCCCTCTCCCTCTGCACATACGGGAGCTGCTGCATAGGAGAGAGAAGTACTGTGAGATGAGTGGCATCAACAGAACTAACACGTGCCAATACATCTGCATCCTAGAAAGAGGAGTGCAGCACATTGCATGCCACCCTGTGCACACATATATCTTGACACCCAAAAGTTCGACACAACGGTGCATGTCCGCCACACGTCCTGCCATAAGTGACCCAGGTGATTCACACAGCACTCCATCCTGCAGTTGGCTCACATCAGACACAGCCCCAAAATGCCCTATGCACACACACTGTCCCGATGTTGGCAAGGATGAACACCACGACATGGTGCACATCACCTACATGTGTGGAGCAGTAGGGGACCACACACATTACAACATACCAGCCCACAATGACCCTGCACACATGCCATCCACCATATCGAGGCCATGGGCACATCTACTGTTGCACATTGGCCTCAGATGTCTGACTGGCAGACATCTGAGGTCTGGAATTGCACACATTCATTGAAACGCATTCACAGTTGGCACACTGGCATTACCATCCATCAGAATTCACACACTACCCCACAGCAGAAGGTACCTGAAGGCCACAACTCCAAATGTAAGAGAGATGCACAGTGCTAAAACTCACTTCATGAAGCGCCGTTTGGGCAAAAGCATGGCAAATACACCCAGCACAGAGGCCACTCACAAAACATTGCACCACACAACCAACGTCACACAGCTGACAATTTGCACACTCTGTAGACACATGCACCCACTCCCAGCCAAAGGCAGCCTGCAACACATACTCACCCCTGTCTCGCTGCTGATGCTCCCTCAGTCATCTGTCCAGCTCAGGTTGTGTGACAGCCAGGATGCGGGCATTAGTGGTGTCATGCTGCGCCTAGCCAACCTGCCAGTCCGAGGGAGCAGCCCCAGTGTCATCTCGGCCACGTTCTTGCTCAGCCGGCAGATGTCGTCCCACCTTTTATGACAGTGGGTGCGCCTTCGGTTTGACACACCCAGATCCCGGACTCTGGAGTCAATGGCCCTCCACACGGCTTTACGCTGGTGGACCTTCAGCTGCAGGCATGGGAGACAAGAGGGGTGCTGTGCCAGTGACACAGTGCACAATAACAACACAACGAAAATGCAGTAGCACGACAGTGACTCATCCAAAACTCAAGCTACAACTGTCACATAGCCAACAATTGCTCTGAACATGATGCAATGTCATTGGTCAATCAGACGTACAGGCATGCATGTTCGATGGTGGACACAGTACCTCCACACCCCATTCACATGCAGGATACCAACACACCAAGCAACGTGTAGTCTGCCTGCAGCTACTGTCTGCAGTTACCTACAACTACACATACAGAAGATAGCAAAACATGTGTCATGTTGTTGGACTCACTGTGTCCAACACTGCGCAGACCTAAGTGTCCTAGCCCTGTGAAAGCCTCACTGTGTCTTGGGACTCACATAGAGTGACAACGACTGTCATACACACACCCTTCTCCCACGCCTGCTCCTGTGCAATCTACATGGCAGAGATGGGACTTAGATGAAGAGGCGTGAGACAAACACACATGGTACACACTGTACATGCAGTGATGTTGACATGTGGCATTCGGTGGGGACTGTGCAGGGCAGGTCGACTGACACTGAGTGAGTCAATTGGGAGCAACACAGCCATGCACACAAACGCTAACTGGCCAGACTCCTGCATCACCAAAATGCAGCTACACTGTATGGCTGACACTACAGGACATGTCCCTCTACTCTTGATAGGCATGCAGGGTAACGTGTGAAAGAGCCCACCAAGCCCCTCCCGCAGTAGCAAACATGATGGGCAGTGCATGTCAGAGCCCCACAACCACTGACACATACCGAAGCACCTCATGTGTGCACACCCTGCACTCTCACTCACAGTCTGGGAAACTTACCACAACATTAGGTCCGCCATAAAGCCTTGGGTACTGTGCAAGCACCCCATCTACCAGGACCCCAAGCTCCTCACTGGTGAAGGGACTGGCACGGATCTTCTGAGTCCTCGACATCACAATGGACATGTGGCAGCAGCAGCAGCACGTTGAGGGTGGCAGTCAGCAGTCCCTTGAGGCAGCAGGTGCAGGGTGGCAGCCAGCAGTCCCTTGAGGCAGCAGCAGCAGGTGCAGGGTGGCAGCCAGCAGTCCCTTGAGGCAGCAGCAGCAGGTGCAGGGTGGCAGCCAGCAGTCCCTTGAGGCAGCCGCAGCAGGTGGAGGGTGCAGCCAGCAGTCCCTTGGGGCAGCAGCAGCAGGTGCAGGGTGGCAGCCAGCAGTCCCTTGAGGCAGCAGCAGCAGGTGCAGGGGTGTCAGTCAGCAGTCCCTGGTAGCTGTGGGAATGTGGTGCGCCCTCCCACACATGTATAGGCCCCTGGGGCTGTGTCAGTGGTCCCAGGGTGCTGCAATTGGTGTACGAGGTCTGCCTCATTCAAATACATCCAATGTCCGCCTCCGCGGTGGCGGTGCACGCCTACCGCGATTTTCAAACTTGCATCAGGCTACTGCGAGTCTGCTTCCCATTGGCTGCAGGGGCATGGTCCATGCCGGTGACACACCGTAGGATGCATGTGCGCGCTACCGCGGTGGTGCATCTTATGAATGCCTCCAGTGACCGCCTCCGCGGGGGTGGTGCACGCCCACCGCGATTTTCAAACTCGCATCAGGCTACCGCGAGGCTGCTTCCCATTGGCTGCAGGGGCATGGTCCATGCTGGTAACACACCTCAGTGTCCAGGCGGTAGGCACCGCCATATGTCTGGCAGACAGTGCCTGGAGTGACCGTGATTTGGGTAGCGGTGCATGGTGACCCCAATTGTCACATACATAACTGGCGGTGTCTCCCGCGATCGTGCATGGGTTATGTGTGGTGCCGCACCTCAGTGGCCAGGCGGTAGGCACCGCCACATGTCTGGCAGACAGTGCCTGGAGTGACCGTGATTTGGGTAGCGGTGCATGGTGACTGCAATTGTCACATACATAACTGGCGGTGTCTCCTGCGATCGTGCATTGGTTATGTGCGGTGCCGCACCTCAGTGGCCAGGCGGTAGGCACCGCCACATGTCTGGCAGACAGTGCCTGGAGTGACCGTGATTTGGGTAGCGGTGCATGGTGACCGCAATTGTCACATACATAACTGGCGGTGTCTCCCGCGATCATGCATGGGTTATGTGCGGTGCCGCACCTCAGTGTCCAGGCGGTAGGCACCGCCACATGTCTGGCAGACAGTGCCTGGAGTGACCGTGATTTGGGTAGCGGTGCATGGTGACCGCAATTGTCACATACATAACTGGCGGTGTCTCCCGCGATCGTGCATGGCTTATGTGCGGTGCCGCACCTCAGTGGCCAGGCGGTAGGCACCGCCACATGTCTGGCAGACAGTGCCTGGAGTGACCGTGATTTGGGTAGCGGTGCATGGTGACCGCAATTGTCACATACATAACTGGAGGTGTCTCCCGCGATCGTGCATGGGTTATGTGCGGTGCCGCACCTCAGTGGCCAGGCGGTAGGCACCGCCACATGTCTGGCAGACAGTGCCTGGAGTGACCGTGATTTGGGTAGCGGTGCATGGTGACCGCAATTGTCACATACATAACTGGCAGTGTCTCCCGCGATCGTGCATGGGTTATGTGCGGTGCCGCACCTCAGTGTCCAGGTGGTAGGCACCGCCACATGTCTGGCAGACAGTGCCTGGAGTGACCGTGATTTGGGTAGCGGTGCATGGTGACCGCAATTGTCACATACATAACTGGCGGTGTCTCCCGCGATCGTGCCGCACCTCAGTGGCCAGGTGGTAGGCACCGCCACATGTCTGGCAGACAGTGCCTGGAGTGAGCATTAATGGAGTTGTGGAGTAGCTGTGCTGCACCTAACGTGTCCTCCAGCTCTCTGCATAGGCCAACATATGCAGTGCCCAGGGTCTCAACAATTGAAGGGTCCTCATGAGGGCAAATGCACAAAGGGACATGTCACTCCACGTCACCAACACATACCATATATGGGTTGCCAATACATTGCATGGGCACATACACTCGCACATGTCACATGTGCTGTGTAATGAAATGTAGATTGTCCAGTTACTGTGTTGCATAGCATATGGAGATAATGGTCAATGTCTGTGTGTGCAATGTAACGCACAATGTCGTCTCATTGACTGGACTAGGGGCATCAGCAACTGGCACATTGTCCAATGCACATGCACACACATGTCCCCCACGCTCAGCTGGTGGTGAGTGTGTAGTTGATGTGTGCCATGTGCAACCTGTGTTGGGTGGTGTATCAGGGCCAGCAACATGGTGTGTTCGGCTAGTATTGCAATTATCAACATATTCTGGGGGTCAGACTCACAGGTATGCACACATATCTGTTAGTATATCACACTGTGCATGCGAATGAGCCAGAGGGGTGAACAGATAATTGCTGCTGGTAAGGGGACAGGTGTACGAGTAGTGTGCCTGATGTGAACCTAGTTGTGAAGTGCCCTGTCGGTTGATGGTGCATGTTGTAAGACTTGGGAATGTGTCTGTAGAAGTAATTGATGTGATGCACATTTCATGGTCTTCTGCATTGACATCTGTGCACTGTGATCTGTCCTAGGAGGAGGAGGCACAATATCCATCGTCCGTTCACAGTCCTGGCAGACATGGAGAATGAGGAAATAATCAGCAAATTCAGGCTGAACCGACAAACCCTGCAGAACCTATGTGCCATGTTGGAGCCCCACCTGCAGCCACGTCGGACATATCCAACAGCTTTCACCGCAACAGCTAAGGTGATGGCATGCCTGCATTTCTTTGCAACGGGCTCATTCCAGCACACGGTCGCAAGTGCAGGCGGGATGTCACAGCCGATGTTCAGCATGGTGCTGAGGGATGTCCTGTCGGCCATGATGCTGTACAAAGACAGATATATCCATTTTCCCAGGGGGCCTGAGTTGGTGGCTGTGAAGGGCGATTTCTATGCCCTTGGACATATCCCCCATGTCATTGGTGAAATTGATTGCACACATGTTGGGCTTGTGCCACCACAGGCACGTGAACAGGTTTACCGCAATAGGAAGCATTCACACTCGGTAAATGTTCAAGTGGTGTGCCTGGCGGACATGATCATCTCACACGTGTGTGCCAAGTTTCCCGGCTCAGCCCATGATGCCCACATCTTGCGCAGCAGCATCGTTCCTCAGTTGATGGCCAATCTGCTTCCTGAGCGTGCATGGCTTGTGGGTGAGTATGTATAGTGGATTAGAGTGGTGTGTGTGTGTGACATGCTGTTGTGTAGCATTTTGGGACTGCAAGGTTAATCTGTGTCTCTCACACACAGGTGACTCGGCATATCCAAACCCCCCGTGGTTGCTGAGCCCATTGCGGAACCCCGTCACGCCAGCTGATGTGCGATACAATGATGCCCATGGGAGGACACGTCGTGTGATAGAACGGACATTTGGTCTCCTAAAATCAAGATTTTGGTGCCTGGACCGTACTGGGGGGGCCGTTATGTACTCGCCAGGGAAGGTGTGTCAGATAGTGGTGGCATGCTGCATGCTCCACAACCTCGCCATTCGCAAGGCAATACCCCTGATCCTGGATGACGATGATGAGCAGCCAAGGCCGCCGCCTGCAAATCAAGCCGGATCCAGTGACGAGGGCAGTGGAGAGGAGGAAGGGGTCGACATGCGTCGTCAGCTCATCACCCGCTACTTCACTTGAAGGTGAGTGACGATGTAGAAGGGACAAAATGGTCTGATGGTGTTGCTGTTGCTGTGTGGGTGTATGTGAGCTTGCTGACTGCAGCTTGGTGTTGACTCATTGCTGCCTGCCAATGTATGTGTGATTGGTTAGTGTGGAACAGATTGTCTCTATGGTGACTGTTGCTCTGTGTAAAGTTTGTAGATCTGAGTACCTTGTTGACAAGTGTTGTGTGATGTGTGCAATGCCACACCCATACAAGTGACTCTTGTTCTGCTGTTTTCCGTAGGTCCCTTCAGCATCTCACTTGTTACCTACATTCCATTCCCCTGGACCATGTCCTACACGGTGAAGGTTGCACATCCTGTATTAAAGATGGAGCAGACACAACAACATGTGTGTAAGGTGTATTTATTAACAACTGTGACATGCAAGGGTGGAGGAAATGTGAAGGGGGTAATTGAAGAAGTGAGTTGACAGTCAAGGTAAATGAGATACTTGAGTAGTCCCCACAATGATGTGGAGACCCAGTCCAACAGATGGATGCCATTCACATGGCAGTGTGGTGAAGGATAGTCCAAAAGGTCAATGCAGTGGTGCAGTGGTCTGCCATCATAGCTGGCTCGGGGACTAGCGTTTGGCAGGTGCTTTGGCACGTGGGTCCCCCTGGCCTTTCCTTGGATGGCCCCTTTTACGCTTGACTGGAGGGGCCACTGCTGCAGGAACAGTGGTGTCTGAGGACTCACCCCCCTCTGTGTACACAGGGGAGGATGATGAAGTGTCATCCTGCTGCCCAACAGGGGGAGGCGGAGGGGTAGAATGTTGCGCTGGCCTGTCCCTCAGAACCGCCACTAGCTGCCCCAAGAGGTCCACAATCTGTCCCATGCGTGTGTCCATGGACCTCAGCAGCAAGAGGTGCTCCCGAGATTCTTCCTCTAACCGGCCCATTCGTCCCTGGGCCTGTTGGTAGGCCCCAAGGACTCTGTCGATGTGGCCCAGGGCTTCCGTCCCAGGATCAGTCCCCCTCTGCATGACCCTGTCCCGACCACCTGCACTGCTGCCACGGTCCTGTCCGGTCCTCACATTGGCCCGCTGCATCCTCTCCCTGGCCTCCGCAGTCGATGTAGTGGGCTGCTCAACCCCTGGGGCAGGGAGGGTGTTGCGGGCAGCTGTGGTGGTGGTGGTGGTGGTGGTGGTTGACACACAGGCCGTGACAGCAGCTGTCAGAGGATGGTCAGGGGCTGCAGCTGATGTGGTTGGGGGACAATGGGTGCCTGGGACTGGTTGCGGCCTGCCACACCAGATGGGCCAGCGTGGAGCTCCTCATCCAAGGAATCCAGGAGTCCTCATCCAGTTGTCTCTGTTCCGGGGGGTGACTGGCTCTGCAGGGTGGTGTCATCCTCTGCAGTGAGTTCTTGGTCACCTGTGGGTCAGATGAGAAATGGTCATTGTGTTGCACCCAGCAAAGTTAGTGTTAGCAGTGTTACATCAACTGTTTGTACATCCAGCAGTTGTTCGCTGTACACATTTGCATTGACCGACATCCAGTGATGCATTACAAGCTGTTGTGGTACATGCATTACTTGTCCATATTGGGAGTTCTCAAGACAAGACATTTTTCTCTAAGTACAGTTTGTTCCAGGAGCAAAATATTTTGTGAATAAGCAAAATATTTACAGTTTGCTCCAGGCACAAGCTAAATTGTTATTGCCCCATTTTACCCCCAGTTCAGTACTTCTTTGTGAATTAGGATCACACATATGTTCACCATGCAAAGAGGGTGTAAATGTATTATGAATCTGTGGCAAAGATATAAAATGATCGGTGGCTACATTATCCTGGTCAATGAATTGACAAATTTGAAGTGTTAGGCCCGGTCGACGGGTAATCTGGGCTAACCCGTCAAGTTGTCCTGAGGGAAGGGCAAGGTGTTCAACTATGGCTCTGCCAACAGGGGCAAGTGCAACCCTTTTCAAAATTGCTTCTTATGGCAGCAAAGGCTACCAGTACATTCTTTCTCAGGGGGCTAGTGTGGGGACAAGAGCTCAGAACTGAAAGGTCAGCTAACAGACACAACAACTCAATGTCCAGACCAGTGCTAATCTTTTGTTAAAAACAAAGTACTTTAATTGTACAGCAAAACAAAATGATGCGCACTACAAAGGTGCAAATATAAATGTGTAGGAAGTAATATTGTATTCAACACAACCAACAAGGTACTTCCTCTTAACCT
The DNA here is from genome assembly GCA_963921515.1 of Calotriton arnoldi. Taxonomy (NCBI): domain Eukaryota; kingdom Metazoa; phylum Chordata; class Amphibia; order Caudata; family Salamandridae; genus Calotriton; species Calotriton arnoldi. Next base: position 428,968 of record CAWUFW010013989.1, read on the forward strand.
GAATTAACATTTATCCTTCTTATTTATTAAGAAAATCTTTTGACACAAATGACACTAAATCATATTGCAAAAAAGTCATAATGTACAATTTATTATAAATGGTTCACAAGATCTCAAACTCCAGGTAGTCTTTAGACAGCATCATTCTTGTGATTCATAGCGCATAAGAAACAACACACGTACAACAAACGTGTTTTGCAGTAAGACCACCGCTTTTTTAGGGCTGTAAAATAACAAGTTTAACAACTTCAATTACATATGTAAGTCCGTAATCGTACAAAATTTCAAAGCACCATTCAAAGTCACATTGAACATCATAATAAATTATGAACTTTGATTTTCAAAATAAACCCTGTAGAAAGACTACTCTATTGTACACAAATATTGTATGTCCTCACAACATAATTAGAGGAATATAGAGATAAACTTTGATCTGTAGATTTTACAATGTTACTGTGAGGTGAACTGTATCCAGTGATGTTCAGATATCATCAGAAATCTTACTAGGTATGACACTGTTGACCTTCTTGTCACTGTTTATTAATGGTGAACAGCTGTACTATCAAAGTTAATTTTAGATGTAAGCGGTTTAGGTCGATGGACCTTAATTTCCTTGTATCTTTATATCCCTCTCTTTTCTAGGTTTTTGATTACTTAGGAGGTCATTACGATGGCGGACGGAAAAAAAAACGACCGCCATGGTAGCGGGAAAATACCGCCCGCCGCTACCGCGGGAAAACCGACGGCTAGATTAGGATCCCCAGCGGTAAAACCACAACCGCGGCGGAAAGGAGACACGAAAATCCTCCGTACGCCTGCGAAAAGAGCACAAAACCGTCCGCGGCGGTCAGTGTCGCAGCGGAAACAGGCCAAATGCCCGCAACAACAGCGGAAACACCGCCATCAAAATTATGATATCCCCGACACCCCCGCGGTGCAGTGCGCTGTTACCGACCGCCGCGGTCGACAACGGTGAAGAATCAGTGAGACGGCGGAAGTGCCATAGCCGAGCCACCACTGCGGACGCTCCGCAAAAAAAATGGCGGTCGCCAGAAAAACACACAACATGGCCACAAAGTGCACCAACCACACAAGGCATGCACCCAAAAATAGCCAACACAGCCCAAAGACACCCCCCCATGGGAAACACAAAAACTACAAATCCCAGGTACACACACACACCACACCTGCAACCAACACCCCATCCTGACACACCCACAGACACCATTATAAATCCAACACCCAACAGACCACAATCCTTTGCAAAACACAACTGAGGGGACATCCACCACAGATGACAGGAGAGGCAAATCTGCACAACACACACACATCACCACCACCACCACCACTTCCACACCTGCACCTCTAACACCTTTGCACAGCACACACCATACACATCACAACCACCACTAACACTCCCAAACCTTCACCCTAAACACCTTGACACATCACACACCATGTCACCACAGAGAATGCCCAAATTCACTGAGAGCGAGTTGAGGGTCATGGTCGATGAGATAATCAGGGTAGAACCACAATTGTTTGGTAACCAGGTCCAACAGACACCACTGGCAACAAGAACGCAAATGTGGAGAAGGATAGTAGAGAAGGTCAATGCAGTAGGGACCGTGCCACGCAATAGAGATGAAATCATGAAGAGGTGGCACGATCTGAAGGCAGTGGTCAAAAAGAGGAGAGCCAAGAACCATGAGCTGGCTCAGAGGACAGGCAGTGGCCCTCCCGTTCCACTCAAAACATTCACTGAATGGGAGGAGAAGGTGCTTGGCATTCTACATCCAGAGAGTCTCTCAGGAATACCCGGGGGAGTGGAGGCTGGTAAGTACAAACAAATGCCTAACATCACACAAATGTACTGTCTTGCCCAATCACAAAATAATACCTCCTAGGTACAAATTCATTCATGTGCACAACACTCCTCCCAACACATCTCTCACAGATACAACAGACACTCCCCTGAAGCCCCCCAAAGGTAGTAAGCAACATCACCATGGGTACATGTGTACATGCTGCCAGCACTACAACTCCCACCAGGCCCCCTTGTCCCACAGCTGAGCAGGATGTAGCCCTCCCCCCACCCAGAAGCAAGCCTCAGCCATTGTGTTCTTCACCCTCACCTAACAGGTAGGTAGCCATCATCACAGGGAGGTGGGTGGGTGTTTGGGAGGCCTGCACTACAACTCCCACCAGGCCCCCTTGTCCCACAGCTGAGTAGGATGTAGCCCTCCCCCCACCCAGAAGCAAGCCTCAGCCATTGTGTTCTTCACCCTCACCTAACAGGTAGGTAGCCATCATCACAGGGAGGTGGGTGGGTGTTTGGGAGGCCTGCACTACAACTCCCACCAGGCCCCCTTGTCCCACAGCTGAGCAGGATGTAGCCCTCCCCCCACCCAGAAGCAAGCCTCAGCCATTGTGTGCTACACTCTCACCAAACAGGTAGGTAGCCATCATCACAGGGAGGTGGTTGGGTGTTTGGGAGGCCTGCACTACAACTCCCACCAGGCCCCCTTGGCCCACAGCTGAGCAGGATGGAGCCCTCCCCCCACCCAGAAGCAAGCCTCAGCCATTGTGTGCTACACTCTCACCTAACAGGTAGGTAGCCATCTTCACAGGGAGGTGGGTGTGTGTTACGACTCCCACCAGGCACACCTTGCCCCATCACTCAGCAGGATGGAGCACCCCCTCCCCCCAGAACCATGTGGCAGCCATTGTGTCCTTCACCCTCACCTAACAGGTAGGTAGCCATCTTCACAGGGAGGTGGGTGTGTGTGTGGGAGGCCTGCACTACAACTCCCACCAGGCCCCCTTGTCCCACAGCTGAGCAGGATGTAGCCCTCCCCCCACCCAGAAGCAAGCCTCAGCCATTGTGTGCTACACCCTCACCTAACAGGTAGGTAGCCATCTTCACAGGGAGGCGTGTGTGTGTGTGGGAGGCCTGCACCACAACTCCCACCAGGCTCCCTTGTCCCACAGCTGAGCAGGATGTAGCCCTCCCCCCACCCAGAAGCAAGCCTCAGCCATTGTGTGCTACACTCTCACCTAACAGGTAGGTAGCCATCTTCACAGGGAGGTGTGTGTGTGTGTGGGAGGCCTGCACTACAACTCCTACCAGGCCCCCTTGTTCCACAGCTGAGCAGGATGTAGCCCTCCCCCCACCCAGAAGCAAGCCTCAGCCATTGTGTGCTACACTCTCACCTAACAGGTAGGTAGCCATCTTCACAGGGAGGTGGGTGTGTGTGTGGGAGGCCTGCACTACGACTCCCACCAGGCACACCTTGCCCCATCACTCAGCAGGATGGAGAACCCCCTCCCCCCCAGAACCATGTGGCAGCCATTGTGTCCTTCACCCTCACCTAACAGGTAGGTAGCCATCTTCACAGGGAGGTGGGTGTGTGTGTGGGAGGCCTGCACTACGACTCCCACCAGGCACACCCTGCCCCATCTCTCAGCAGGATGGAGCACCCCCTCCCCCCCAGAACCATGTGGCAGCCATTGTGTCCTTCACCCTCACCTAACAGGTAGGTAGCCATCTTCACAGGGAGGTGGGTGTGTGTGTGGGAGGCCTGCACTACAACTCCCACCAGGCCCCCTTGTCCCACAGCTGAGCAGGATGTAGCCCTCCCCCACCCAGAAGCAAGCCTCAGCCATTGTGTGCTACACCCTCACCTAACAGGTAGGTAGCCATCTTCACAGGGAGGCGTGTGTGTGTGTGGGAGGCCTGCACCACAACTCCCACCAGGCCCCCTTGTCCCACAGCTGAGCAGGATGTAGCCCTCCCCCACCCAGAAGCAAGCCTCAGCCATTGTGTGCTACACTCTCACCTAACAGGTAGGTAGCCATCTTCACAGGGAGGTGTGTGTGTGTGTGGGAGGCCTGCACTACAACTCCCACCAGGCCCCCTTGTCCCACAGCTGAGCAGGATGTAGCCCTCCCCCACCCAGAAGCAAGCCTCAGCCATTGTGTGCTACACTCTCACCTAACAGGTAGGTAGCCATCTTCACAGGGAGGTGGGTGTGTGTGTGGGAGGCCTGCACTACGACTCCCACCAGGCACACCCTGCCCCATCACTCAGCAGGATGGAGCACCCCTCCCCCAGAACCATGTGGCAGCCATTGTGTCCTTCACCCTCACCTAACAGGTAGGTAGCCATCTTCACAGGGAGGTGGGTGGGTGTTTGGGAGGCCTGCACTACAACTCCCACCAGGCCCCCTTGGCCCACAGCTGAGCAGGATGGAGCCCTCCCCCACCCAGAAGCAAGCCTCAGCCATTGTGTGCTACACTCTCACCTAACAGGTAGGTAGCCATCTTCACAGGGAGGTGGGTGTGTGTGTGGGAGGCCTGCACTACAACTCCCACCAGGCCCCCTTGTCCCACAGCTGAGCAGGATGGAGCCCTCCCCCACCCAGAAGCAAGCCTCAGCCATTGTGTGCTACACTCTCACCTAACAGGTAGGTAGCCATCTTCACAGGGAGGTGGGTGTGTGTGTGGGAGGCCTGCACTACAACTCCCACCAGGCCCCCTTGTCCCACAGCTGAGCAGGATGTAGCCCTCCCCCACCCAGAAGCAAGCCTCAGCCATTGTGTGCTACACCCTCACCTAACAGGTAGGTAGCCATCTTCACAGGGAGGCGTGTGTGTGTGTGGGAGGCCTGCACCACAACTCCCACCAGGCCCCCTTGTCCCACAGCTGAGCAGGATGTAGCCCTCCCCCACCCAGAAGCAAGCCTCAGCCATTGTGTGCTACACTCTCACCTAACAGGTAGGTAGCCATCTTCACAGGGAGGTGGGTGTGTGTGTGTGGGAGGCCTGCACTACAACTCCCACCAGGCCCCCTTGTCCCACAGCTGAGCAGGATGTAGCCCTCCCCCCACCCAGAAGCAAGCCTCAGCCATTGTGTGCTACACTCTCACCTAACAGGTAGGTAGCCATCTTCACAGGGAGGTGGGTGTGTGTGTGGGAGGCCTGCACTACGACTCCCACCAGGCACACCCTGCCCCATCACTCAGCAGGATGGAGCACCCCCTCCCCCAGAACCATGTGGCAGCCATTGTGTCCTTCACCCTCACCTAACAGGTAGGTAGCCATCTTCACAGGGAGGTGGGTGTGTGTGTGGGAGGCCTGCACTACGACTCCCACCAGGCACACCCTGCCCCATCACTCAGCAGGATGGAGCACCCCCTCCCCCCCAGAACCATGTGGCAGCCATTGTGTCCTTCACCCTCACCTAACAGGTAGGTAGCCATCTTCACAGGGAGGTGGGTGTGTGTGTGGGAGGACTGCACTACGACTCCCACCAGGCCCCCTTGTCCCACAGCTGAGCAGGATGTAGCCCTCCCCCCACCCAGAAGCAAGCCTCAGCCATTGTGTGCTACACCCTCACCTAACAGGTAGGTAGCCATCTCCACAGGGAGACGGTGCAGTGTGTTTGGCTATCCGTCCCACAAAATGCTACATGCATGCTGTCCCACCACTATGGAGGATGTGACACTACACCCCCAATAAGAAGCATGTGGCAGGCAATGTATGCTACCCACCCAACTCACAGGTAGGTAACCGCATCTCACAGGTCGGGGTGTGTGGGGCTGGAAAGCTTGCACAACAACTCACACGGGCCCACCTGACCGCCAGCACACAAGACCCATTACTCCCTGGCACCAACATGCATGTGTCAGTCATTGCAATGTACACTTCAAAAGAACTTGCATGTGGACATATCATGCTGACCTGTCCCACACTGGACCAAGATGGAAGCCATCATCATACACACACAGATAGGTCTCACAAATACAAGGAAAACACAGCAAACACAACATATCCACAGCCACAACATAAAGCCAGATATGCATTTAATAAAACATGTCGGCATAGGACACCAGGCCTCTCAATTCACAACTGCACACCCAGATAGCATTGGCAACTATAGTGTGCACACACCTAAGAAAATGAAACTGTGACAGCGACCAAAGTGTGAATGACTGAAACACATGTCGATGGAACTCCGAGCACAACCATGCACACCACTACATGCCATCTGACAGTAGCAGTGGACCAGACCACCTAGGATCTACTGAAAGCAAACTTAAGCATGTCTGGAATTGCAAATACAGATATCTACACCACAATGATAAGGTATGCATGAAACTACAATGCTCACTCACTGTGCAGAGAGAACCGCTACAAGGGCTCAACAAGTGACACATACGCGTAAATGGATGACATATGATTGATCAATAACAGGATGCCAACATGAGACTGTCAATGTCAAAAAACATATATTGTGCATGAGACATATATTGTCCTGGAACAAACTGTACTTAGAGAAAAATGTGTATGTAAACCTTTGTGAACTGCACAAATAAATAAGTTGTACTTTGCAGCGAGCTACGATCACAAGCACTGAGCACAGAAATGCGTTGTTAGCAAGTTATATGAGGAATACATTTAAAACATCACTGATAATGCAAAGTTGCAAAAGAATAGTGCAGACAGTGCTTCTAAAAAAGTAAATTTTATGCCAAACGTAAATGGAGAACTTCAACACATTTAAGTATTTCGTCACACACATTTGAAGAGTGGCAACTGTTGAGCAGGATAAATATGTGCAAATTGTATTCCCTTGTTAGTGAATTGTCAAACATCTTTGGGGGATTTGCACCTATGAGGATGCTTATTTCTTTCACATTGCCTGTCTTACGCATCTCCCAGGACGATTATATTTTGGATATGTGATTATCCACACATTCCTGACAATTTTACGGTAACTTTTTTTGAAGCTCTTGCAAATTGTACAGCTGTAGTGCAAAACACGACAATCTGGGCAAGTTGCCCCAATTGCTTCTTTTTTAACTTGTTGAATCACGCATATTGTTTGCTTTTGTAAATTGCTTTTTTATTGAACGCAAGTCCGTTTTCGACTTTTAAAAACCTTTGTGAATCTGGGTTTGTGTTAGGGAGCGGCGAAACAAACATCTATCTAGATCTACTAGACATAACCAAAACAGTGGTCAGATAGATTTGCTTGTTTTTTCACCAGTGCACAGTTGTTGTGTTCAAATTGAAACAAAAAAATTAAATTTACAGAATGTAATCCTGAAAATGTAGTTGATTTTTTTTTTCTCTTCTCGGATAACTCCCACATTCATTCTTATCGGGAACCACAAATTATAAAGCAAGTTTAAAACACAGTGAATGTGATAGTTATTGTGTTCAAATGTTAACTCTTTTAATACATTGTTAGTATAAGTTATTTTCACGGAACAGTTGACAACACCAGGATACAATAGTATTATGCCTAGGTTTCATCTAAAGCTGAATCATATTTCTTTAGAGAAATAACAGGAACTAAAAATAAAAAAAAGTAGACAAAGGCCCTATTCTAAAATGACAAAAGCAAATCTTAGTTTTATTGACAGAGAAACGGAATGCAGACTGAAAACAAGACATAATTTTTGTCGAGAAAACTACTTTGACAGGTTTCTTAGATTTGTGGACATACCGCACAATTATGAAAATGATGGAATTCTGTGATATCAAGAATTCCGTGTGAAAATATGCTCTTTAGCATTAGGCAGTAGCTTGGAACTGTTTGCCTTTCTTCAGGTTCTTCCGTAGCACGCTGTGAGAAACACTGTACACTTTCCTTGAAACACGCGTCGCAGAGGGGGGCTCACATTTACATCTTATGTTGATATTATGTACAGATTAAATTTCTATTTTCTGGGTCATAATTCTGATAAATACTGTAATTTGTTGCCACTAATATGTGTCTAAGTCCTATTTTACAAAATATATGTAAAACCACTTTATAAAGTCTGATAATTGCTTCTTTTTGGAGCCGATATAATGACTGGTTTCGCTATCTTGTTAACCTCAGAGGTGACGGCATGCTTCCAGAAGTAGTTGCGAAATGACTTAGTGCTGTTGAGCCACTTAATTTCACTGTTAATTTCAAAGCTCTGGCAGAATTGAATGTGAGCAAGTGAGCTAATATTTGAAGGGGCTTATGAGAGCAGTGACAATCTACAGCCAAATGATAAGAAAGCATAATTTGTAACAAAGTGTACCCTGGGTAGATGTACCCAGTGGGCCATGGGTGAATGTCAAGAGCCCTTGTAGGAGGTCCTGATGGTGGTTAGAGAGCCAAGGAAGAGGTGATGGTCTGTGTTTGGTTGATAACCCTATGGCGGCTATTATTGCTTTGCGATTCCTTCATGGGAGACTGAGGGTGGAGACAGGAATTTGCTAGCTGTGGTTACTATACACTGTGATGCGTTGAGGTTAGGTAGCATATCGAAGGAAGGGTGTTCGCGAAGAGTCAGTAGTGATGTAGTGTAGCAAGGGTACTGTGAGCCCCAATGCACGCAAGGAAATTGGGGGGCATATTAGCAAGACCGGCGATAAAATTATCGCCGTTTTAGCGGCAGGAAACTGCCGCTAAAACGGCGATAATGGGCTTGCTAATATGCGTTATAGAATTCCAATAGAAGCCCAGGTTAGATGTGCAGGACATCTAACCTGGGCTTCTATTGGAATTCTATAGCGCATATTTTAGCGGCAGTTTCCTGCCGCTAAAACGGCGATAATTTTATCGCCGGTCTTGCTAATATGCCCCAGGGTCTTTTGCTTCCGGGTTGGATAGTAAAATCCAGCCACTGTTGGCGTGCAATATGCTCCTAACACTCTTGTTCAAGTGTCACTGCACCTGATGCACCAAAGATGTCTACAAAGCTGGGAGTCAATCAAGCCCTGGTAAAGTGGAGTGAAGTGGTCAGTTGAAGTGCGTTAGTTGCTTGAATGTGAAAAATTCACACAGGATCATGAAGGAACAATCTACAAACAATGCCACCATGACAGATGCCATGGCGGTGATCACTATGTGGGCTGCAATGCCAGAACATACTGCGGGGAAGCTCATTCACTCCATGGGTAGTATGCCTCAACATAAAGACAGTTTTATTGACTTACTAGTAGGGCTGGACTGGCCTATAGGGCAATCAGGCAGTGTCTTGGCAGATTGGAGTGTGGGCAGTTTTTTGGCTGTATGTGGTCTTATTTTGTTGTAGGTTGGCCGGTTTTTATTGTTATTTCCATGATATTGCCACAAACATTGCCTGCAGCAAGCACAAATGCATGCAGTCTCCCATAACCTGAAAAACACCTATGCAGTGTGACTTTACAAGTGCAAAACTGCCCCAATTTGCATTTGCGGGCCACTTTTTTTTCAGCTATCAGATTCGCTAAAGAAGCCACTTTTATTTTGAAGTCTGAGCTTACTTTCTGTCCCAGTCCGACCCTGCTTATTACACATTGATATCTTCATGTTGACATAATGGAAGGATTCGCAGTCTGACACAATGAAATCTCGAAGCTACGCCAGTAAAGAGTTACATAATAGGGAGTACCTTGTTCAGCCCACATGTCTTCCTTCAATTGTCTCATCTGGGCAGTACAGCAGCAACCCAGAAGATTCACAAGTGGGACCTAAATGATACCTTTTATGAGGATATCACTGCTGCTTCCAGGGCTACACAGAACCCTTTAAAAAAGTTAGAACCAGTTCACTGAGGTGCAATCAATGTGCTGCCTATCCAATGTCAATCCCTACATGTAGATACATCTTAAATAGGAGCTCCCATGCATGCAGTTTGGGGTGGGAATACATGGTCGGGGAGATTCTACTCTTCTTGTCAGTGGCGGCTGCAGGGGATGGGGGCGGGGAAAGGTGGGGGGAAAACTTAGCTGCTGGTCGCTGTCGCCGCCGCTCCTTGCAGGAACCAGGAACAGGAAGCACCCAGGCTTCCATACTCCACTGACCAATCACGACCCTGCTGATAGCAGCTTTGAGAATGGTCTGAGCACCGTGGTTCAGCGCTCAGAGAGGGAAAGGGAGCCTGGGCATGTTCTTCTCCCAGGCTGTAATCCAGCCTGGATGGAGAACATGCAAAGGCCACATGACTGTTTGGCTGGCCTGAGACAGCCGGCCAAACAGTCATGTGCACTTTAGGTGCAGCAGCCACTCCTCCTCCCCCTCTTCACGGGACCTTAGCCCCACCCCACCCTAACCTGGCAGCAACTGGAATAATAAAAAATGATAATAACTTCCGTTATTGTCATTTTATTTTTTCCATTGCACTGCTTTAAAGCAGTGGCGGCACGCTTCTCTGCCTTAGCAGAGGAGCCGCTACTGCTTCTTGCTAGATTCTACTCCAGACAAGTTTGTTCCTTTCCTGGGCAGGATCTTTGCAGAATTTTCATTCAGAGATCCACTTCTGCTACATTCGTGGCTGAACAACTAAGTACTGGGCTTGTTACGCTGTGTCATGAGGCCTTATGCTTTAATGTCCTTGAGTTATTCCTAGCCACTCAAATTGAGCATAGATTAATTGCTCTGCAGCTAGGTTCATTGTCCATAAGCCCAAATACATATGTACATACATAAACAAACTGACACCCAGATGAATTTTGATGGTACATCAATTAAACAGCACATTCGAAAGAAAAAACATGAAGTGAAGTGTTAGAAATGGGGGTCTCTAGTTGGCAATGGCTGGCCACTGTCCAAGTAGGGACCCTTCTTCCTAAGTCAGAGTGAGAGGGCTACCCTCTTTAATACCCCTGCTCAACCCTGTGGTAACGTGGCACGAGCAGGTAGGCTTATCTCAGAGGCAGGGTGTGAAGCATTTATGATCATACACAGTAACACAGTGAGGAACACTACAAAGGGACACTACACAAGTAATTATTATAAAAAATAAGTATCTTTATATAAAGGCAGATTTATCACAAGACCAATAACTGTAAAAGCCACAATACTGTCAAAAATAGGATAGCTGTTGAAGGGCTGTCAAAAATAGTTCAAAGGTTGCAAAAATAAGGTTCATGTTCAAAGCAGTGGTCTCT